>CM021109.1:450005880-450605880 GCA_007115665.2 Sequoiadendron giganteum | reverse complement strand
ATGCTTCCAATCCTTCAAAACCCATTCCAAGAAGTGAATTAATACATGCATCATCAAAGTAAATAATGTAATGATTATATTGGATGTCATACAAGCACTTGAATTGGTTATCTTTGACAAATTACTTATGTTGGGAAGTTGTTTTCCCTCTACCAAATAGATCATATCCTAGATCTAGTGAATGGATTTCACCATTTTGCAAGCAATATAATTTTCTTTTTTATTTAATTTAGGGAGCTACCCCCTCCGGTAGTACTTACCAAAAAAAATCTTGTAGAGCCAACATATTATATCTATATTTAATAAATTATTATATTTATAATAATATTATCAATACAATTATCATATTTATATTTAGTAATTAATTATACTTTTAATAATACTATTAATAAAAAATAAAAAATTGAAACAAACATGTTTTTTTTGGGTCGGTAATAAGATTTTGTTTGTATTGCTTAAAAAAGAGCTTACATCATAAGTTTAGTTTGTCATCTTCAAACCAAAAATCATCTGTAACCATAGAGTTCAGCCTTGAGGCACATTAACATGCAAAAATATAAACCTTTTCTCTACCTATGTACTCCTAACATACTTCAAAATTTGGGTTAACCTTTTAATAGTACCTTAATCTTAAAAAATTCTAAACCCTAAACGGTGATCATCCATTTCACCCCCTATATAGTTCAACCACCTTCTAGTTCTAACTTAAAGAAACATGATGCTAAATTCAAACAAAAAACAAAAAAGTCACTTTCTTCAATTTGTGCTACCCGATTCCTCCTCGACCTTGCTCTTTGCTTTCACCTTTCATTTCCTCTAGCTTTCCTCCTCTTTTTCCAGCAACTCCATTTCTACCTTCGCCTGTTCAATTATGGCTTCGACCTTATCAACTTGACAAATATCTTTAACACCTTCCAGCCAAGCCTCACTTCTTCTCTGCAACATGCTTTAAACCTCCCCTTTGGCTAGCGAATAAATAGAATGCATCCCATAGAGTCATCAAAGTCTTCAATCTGTATTCCTTCATTGATGTCTAACCCCACACCCGGGATAACCCATTCTAAAATTGATTCCAGACCCACCAAGAAATCTGGATGCACTAACATTTCCATCACTTCTTTAACAGTTTCCATTGTTTCTCCGAGATCAAATCCCCATGTTGCCATCAAGGAGTACACGTCTATGTTCATCCTATAACGATGCCTCAAAATCCCAAAGTCCCTGCCCAGAATCATCCTCACACGTTGCACCAATCTTTCATTGTTAATGAGAAACATTCCCATTAACCACTTCTCATAAGCATTCCCATAAATGGAGTGAGTTGTCGCTTTGAAAGAAAGGTGAAAGTTGCCTCCATTTGTGTCCTGCTTCACCAAAGTTGTCACCGCAATTTCTCCTTCTCTGTTTTTCCTCTCTCACACCTAAAACAACTGCGAACATTGAGACCGAAGGCCGAGGATTTCAATCATCTTGATTGCCTCACTCCGAGTTTAATATTGATCACAGGGTGAAGCCACAATAGTGGTTTACAATTCCAATGAGGAAGGAAAACTCACAAAAAACGACCCCATGGAAAAAAAATTGATTTTGGGGGTTCAAACGAACTAGTTGGTTTGAACGAACCAAAAAAGGGTTCGCTCGAACCAAGGTTTGAGCAAACCAAATTAAAGCATGCACAGACAAAAAACATTTGAAAACCCCTTTTGAAAGGGGGGTTCACTCAAACCTGGGTTCGAGCAAACCCCCTTTGTCCTCATTCTCCCCCTTAGGCACTTTGGAACAAATTTTTACGTTTCAAAGGTCAGGTTGAGGATGAAAATGGAGGATACTTCACAAAACCAACTAGAATCAGGTAGTCCTCAGAACGAGCTATCAAACAACTATAATTTTAATATGTTTTGGTTTTATTATGTATTTGTTTTTTAGTTTTATTAAACGTAGGTTTTTCACCGAAAATCAAGCTCTTTGTTTTGCACATGTGGAAAAACAGCAGATTATCAATTTTATTTTTTTTGAAAAATATGAGTGCACCAAATATTGAAGTCCTTGATCCAACAAAAAAAATTAAATTGAATTTTGACATATACAAAAAAAGTTACGCGTTATACGGTCGCGCTATGTCTGAATTGTAATTGGTTTGACTTCGAAACTTGATTAAAGAAAAAATATTCAATAAAAAACTATCTAACCAAGTGTAAGCACTAGATATTGGAGTTAAAAATCTAAATTCGAAATAATTAGAATTTTATCCTTCATGGAAAAAAATTTATGCGTTATACAGTGTGCGTCACTTTTTAAAAATGTTATTTTTTGAAAAAAAATGAGTTTTTGTGGGAGATGGAAAAAGAAGTGCAATCTGATTCCAAAAAATTTGAAAAAATATTTTTAGAATCTACAAAAAAAATGTGATGAGACTCTAGTTTGCACCATCTTCAAATTCCTCATGGTTTAGCTGCTATAGGTGCCCGAATGTGAAGATTTAGTTAAAAAAAATAATTTCAGTGTCCAGTTTGGCCAAAAATTGTAAACCACTATTGTGGGATCACCCCGTATGTCACCACCAAACTTTCACCAATACTCCCGTTATTTCAAATCTACTTCAAACTAATCCCTTTCTTGTCTAATAAATGCATTATACTTTTCCACTTGATTCACTCATTTCGCCAACTTCTCTAAATGTTAAGGCCCATTTAGAAAGGGCATCAACTTCCATGTTCCCCGATATTCTAATGTGACTTACTAATTTTTTTCACATGAAGCTAATTCTCCTCTGATTTTCTCAATTACATTTTGGAGGTGTCACACATTTATGGTTCCCTTCATCACTGCTTGGACAATTATTAAAGATTCCCCTTCTAAATAAATTTTTGAAGCTCCCAAACTCTTACCAAGTTTAATCGTCGTTAAAGTTGCTAATGCTTCTGCTGTATTATTTGTCCCTTCCTCCAACTTCTTCGCTCCCAATGCTAAAACATATCATTTCCAATCTCGAATGATGAATCTTGCCCCTGATGGACCTGGGTTCCCTTTTGATGCACCATCAAAATTTATTTTCCACCATCCTTCCATTGGTCTTTCCCAAGTCACCACCTCAGACATCTTAGCAGCTGGTTTAACCCTGCCAGGACCCTTAATGGGCAACAAACATGTTATTATATTGATTTAATCTTCATTGCTCTAATTTTTAATAATACATTAAATATTATAAATATAAGGTTCTATTATTATACTTTATCCAAAATGCATGTAACTACCATTTTGTTCCACTAGAATATAGACATGTATTTTAAATGATTATCTAAATTTTGTATTAATATGTTAATTATCATTTTGTTCTACTATATTAGAATATAGACATGTATTTTAAATGATTATATAAATTTAATATTAATATGTTAATATTTACATATATGTAGATTGCATTTAATATGTAGCTTTCATTTCCTCCCATTAAGCTAGAATATAGGCACGTAGTATCCTAGAACATAAGCATGGAGTAGTATAACAAGTGTTGTATTTTCTATTGTTTCTATTTACTAAAAATAAATCATAAGTTATGTCTTAATTGGTTTATTAATATAATTTAATCAAACCAAAATTTATATTTTTATATTAAAATAAAATTATTTTTAACAAATATTATTAATTAAATGTTTAATAATATATTTATATAATATTATTTTTTAAATCGATAAAAAGAATATATAAAAATAAAGATGGCACAAGTTGGAAAGCAAGAACGAAAAAATGTAGAGGAGAAGAGGAGTCGATGGGGCGACATGGTGGAGGATGGAGATATAGGGAAGAAGGTGGAAGGAGTAGTTAACTAGCAGAAGGTGGATCACATCCTGCAGTGGGTATTCAAGAATGGTGCTTGGGTGGATAAGTGTCACCCACACTACCGTTAGAATGGGAGCATGGAGAACTAAGTTTGCAACCAGAGCAAAAGCTAGTTCAAAGATGGTGAGAGAAGGGATCTTGATCAAAATTTGAAGACAATAACACATCGAACAAACAAGCAAGAATGGAGCAGTGCGAGCCAAGGCGTGGGTGATTTTGGGAAAATGATCACCATGGAAAACCATCGGATCTCAAATGGCTTAATAAGGGCAGTGGCATTCAGAAGCACACCAACAAAGTTTGGAGAGTTAGGGGTTTGAGAAACCCTAAGCCGAGAAATGAAAGAAAAATGAGCCAGCAAGTGGGAGAAGAATTTGAGTTTGGAAGAAGAATGAATTAGAGAGATCGGGATCTGATCAGAAGGAAAACAAACAAAAGAAATCTCCAAAACAAAGTGAGTGAAGGCGATTGTTTGCGACCGCGAGGAAGTAAACTGTACCAAATGCCTTCTGAAATGATCGAACGAAGAGTGATCAGACTGATGGAGAGGGCTTTGTTTGCTAAGTGGACTGGTCCAAGCTACCCCAGGAAGGAAGTCAAAGCATGGTGGAAAAACAAATACAAAGACCGAGTAAGAATCTACTAGCTACCAAACTCTTTTTTTCTCATAGAATTCATAGATCAAGAATTAAAGCTAGAAATTGTAGAAGGGAAAACTCTATTATGAAAGGTCATAGTTTTCATTGCCTAAATTGGAGATCGATCTTTGATCCCTGGAACTAAAAAATAAACCAAATCCCTACCTGGATCAAGCTAGTGGATTTGCCCTCAGAATTTTGGAATGTGAAGGCTATGGTGAGATTAGGTGATGCCTTAGGGGTGGATAGGATTTCATAAATGGAAAATATGGGACTGAAGCCTGCATACTAGTAGAAGTAGAAGAGGGGGTTGGAATATACAAGAACATAGAAATTATGACAAAGTATGGAATTTGGCAACAAGAGGTAGAGATATGGAAAGAAGTGGAACCCAAAAATTGTCTCTTTAGAGAATCATTCCTAAAAGGCAACTCAAACAGGGGAAAGGAGGATAATTCAAAGAATAAAGAGAGGGATGAACTAGGGGATGGAATATCCCAGGAAGTGGCAACCAAAACCATAGAAGATACATCAGAAAATGATAGAATTGAGCCAGAGCAGAAGAAGTATAGAGGAACCCATCAGGAATGCAACAAAGACCCCCCACCAATAAAGGAGAAGCAAGGGCAGGGGAGCTTTTAAGCAGAGGAAGCTCTCAATGCTCTTATGGATGATGCACAAGAACTCCAAAAGGACATCAAAACCCAACTTTGGAAACTAACAAAGGAAGCAAAAAGGGCAGAAGTGGATTCCCAGGAAACATGAGAGGGGGCTGAAAAGAAAGAGAAGAACACTAAAGTAAACAATTTAGATGCTCTCCAGGAGGAAGAAGATGACTCTACACAGTTTGAAGAAGAGGAGAGTGATCAATTCTCAAATGGAGAAGGTGAACCCTAGGAGGAGGCAGAGGAAGGTGAGATGATTGAGGTGAGGCAACTTGAACAATCAAAATCAAAGATAAATGTTCCTAACATAAAGAATAAATCCAGAAGGGGCCGAAAAACAAATAAAGCCAAGTTGATGATTGTAGGCAATGCCTCTGGTAAAAAAAAACTAGTCATTGGGAAGGATAGCCTCATTCCTAGGACAAAATGAGGATCATAATGTGGAATGTCAGGGGAAAATGGCGCATGGTCAAGTGCAAAATCAACCAATCAAATGCGGACATAGTTCTCATACAGGAATCACAATGGAGTAAGGAAGAAGGTCAAAAGAGATTGTGCAATTGGAGATAGTGGAAAAGTCAATTCAAGGAGGCCACAAGAGCATCTGGTGGTCTGGGAGTCTTATGGAACCCTCTAATAGTAGATGGGGAAGTAGAAAAAGAAGAAGACAATTGGCAGTTGTGCAAGTTCAAAGACCTAAAAAGCCACGACGCCTTCTTCAACGTCAATGTATATGGGCCAATAGCTACAGTGGCAAAAAAACAAGTGTGGGACAAAATATCAAGTGAGCTAGAAAATAGGAGAGATGAGATGGGAATAGTGGCTGGAGGCTTCAATGCAACCTTGAACAATGAAGAGAAGAAAGGGGGCCTGGGAAGAAAAACTACCATACAGAGAGATTTCCAAGAATTCATAGACAAAAATCTACTAAGGGATGTGCAGACCAAAAATGGAACATTCACATGGTCTAACAGGAGGAAGGACTTCACCAACATAGAAAAAAGATTGGATAGATTCCTACTTTGGGGAGATTGGGGAGAAATAGAAGCCTCACAAGAAGCTCACATACTACCTTTCATAGGGCCAGACCATTTCCCTGTCTTACTGACATTTGGACAGGATGACCCCCCTAAAGGATGCCCTTTCAAATTTGAAAACATGTGGTTGAGAGATGATCACCTACCAGAGGTAATAGAGAAGTGGTGGAATGAGATTAGGTTTGGAGATAAATCAGAGCTTTTCAAGATAAGCAAAAAATTGGGACACGTCAAGAATAAGCTCAAAGAATGGAACAAGGAACACTTCAAGAATATATTTCAAGAGAAAGTGAGGCTAGAGCAAGAAATTAGAGTCTTGAATGAACACATAATAGAGAAAGGAATGGATGTAGAGGATTTTGAGAATGAGAAATGTTTGAAAGAAGAGATGGTAGAAATCCTGAAGAGGCAAGAGTGTCATTAGCGACATAAGTCAAGGGAATCATGGTTGAAAGAGAAAGACATAAACACCAAGTTCTTCCACAAATCAACAATCTCCAATTGAAGCAGGAACATGATTGCAGAGATCAAGAAGGCCAATGGAGAAGTAGCACAATCTATTGAGGAGGTTAATAAAGAGGCGGTCAAATTCTTTGAAGAAGTTCTAAAAAAAGAAAGCTAGGAAAACAGGGCAATAAGGGATAATCTTCTGAGTGCAATTCCCACAAGTATAAAAGAGGATTAGAATATGTGGTTGTATCAAAAGATCTCCTTGGAAGAGGTTAGGAAAGCAGTTTTCCAGATGAACCTTGACAAGGCCCTAGGCCTTGATGGATTCCCAAACGGCTTCTTCCAAAAGTTTTGGGACACAGTTGGGACACACCTAGGGGCGGTAGTAGAGGAATCAAGAAGAAGAATGACAATGTTGGGGGCTGTGCATCACACATTTTTGGCATTAATACCCAAGAAAAAAGACCCTTAAACAATGAGTGACTTCAAACCAATTGCACTGTGTAACACGCTGTACAAGGTCGTCACCAAAATAATAACAAATAGACTCAAGGAAGTATTGAACAAGGTGATATCAGAAGAACAAAGTGCCTTTGCTCCAGGAAGGTCAATAGCGAAAGGAATAATCATTGCTCATGAAACTATTCATTGAACCCCAAAAAATAAAGATGCTTGCATGATTCTAAAATTGACATCCTCAAAGCATATGACATGGTAGATAAACAATTTCTCTTGGAGGTGTTGAGGAAATTTGGTTTTGGGGAGAATTGGAGTAAGTGGATCAAAAGTTGCATCTCTACAGCTAGATTCTCAATGTTGGTGAATGGATCTGCTCATGGATTCTTCCCCTCCACAAAGGGGTTAAGACAAGGTGATCCCTTATCCCCATTCCTATTCATAATCATGGCAGAGGTGCTTGGGAGAGGGATTCAAAGACTGAGAAGGGAGGGAAAGTGGAAAGGTGTGCATGTGGCCAATGGAATGGAACCCTCAACACATCTCCAATTTGCAGATGATACAGTTTTGATGAGTGAGGATAGTAGGAGGGAAGCAAGAGTGATCAAAAGTTTTTTAGATGATTACTACAGGGCTTCAGGGTAGAGCATTAACTAGGGAAAATCAGAGGTATTTTTTTCTAAACACTCAACCAAGCTTGCAAAAAGATTTAGCCAAAATCCTGAACTTGAGAGTAGCAACACTACCAAGTTGCTTCCTGGGGATGCCCTTGTTTGCAGGCATCAACAAAAAGTGCCATTGGGAGAATTTGATTAATAACTATAAGAACAAGCTGGGAACTTGGAAAGGCAAGTGGTTGTCCTCAACAGGAAGACTACTAATGGTCAAATTGATCTTGTTAGCTATTCCGGTGTATTCAATGTCATGTTTAAAACTTCCCAAAGCAGTGGAAGAGGCCCTCACTCAAATTTTTAGGAAATTCTTTTGGAGTGGAACATGGACCAGAATAAATTTCCCTTATTGGTCTGGGATAAGGTGTGCAAACCTAAGGAAGTTGGTGGGGCAGGCATAAAACAACTGTCCATAATGAATCAGGCCATGGGGGCCAAATTGGTCTGGGACCTTCACACAAAAGGTGAGAAAAAGTGGGTCAAAATCATGAGGAGAAAGTATCTAAACTCAGATGATCCAGCTAGAATTCTCACCACAATAAACCCTCTGAGAGGGTCAGCAATCTGGAATTTTATATTGGATTGTAGGGATATAATAGAAAATCATGTAACTTGGGAAGTCATAAATGGGAATAGTGCATTCTTCTGGAATGATTCTTGGTGTGGAAAACCACCCATCAACAATACTCCGGGCTTGGATGAAATCAAAGAGGAAACAACAAGGCTTTGGGGGAACAAGGTGCCCAACTATGGTAGGAGGAATGCCAATCAAGGAGCCTACAGCTGGAGATGGAATGATCTCCAAACCCTCAATGCTCCTCAAGCACAAAAAGATGCATTGGCAAAGATCCTCAAAGACAGGTATTTTGTCCCATCAAATGACAAGGACATGATCAGATGGTGTGGGTCTTCAACCAACACATACAAGGTGAGGCTAGGATACAAGATTAAGGAGATGGCTATGGCTCGACAAGACTGGACATGTAAATTGATTTGGGGAAGGAAATGCCTCCCCAAGGCTGGAGTGTTTGCTTGGATGGCGATACAGAGAAGAATCCTCACAGAGGATAGGCTAGCTACCTTTGGAGTACAAGGCTCGGGAATATGTTCTCTATACAAAGAAAATGAAGAGTCAACAAACCATCTTCTCTTGACATGCCCCTATGCAAATGATTGCTGGAACAGAGTAAGGGACAAATTGAACCTGTAATGCCCCATGCCAATAGACCTCGCATCCTGGTTCAAAATGTGGCCCCAAAAGGGTAACAAATCAGTTTTTGGGGGTATATAGCAGATAACCCCATCCATTGTGATATGGGAGCTTTGGAAGGAGGAGAACAAGAAAATCTTTCTAGGGAAAGAGATGAATAAAGACAGATTTTGGGAAAAAATTGAAAGAGCTATAGTAGAACTGGTAAACAAGGATGCTCAGAACAAAGTAGGTAAGAATTTTTTTTTCACAAACTAGGATGATTGTCTAACCAAAAAAATTCTTGGCCTCAAACCTCCACTTTTGAGTGGGAATGGATCAACTCAGTCAACTAAGGAAAATAGAGCAGAAGTAGCGTGGAAAGCGCTGGAACCAGGATGGACTAAGATTAATTTTTATGGAGCAACTCGTGGAAACCCAGGTCCAGGTGGAGTTGGTTGCATTGCAAGGGATACAGATCCTAGCAGAAAATTCCACACCTCTTAGAATTTGCTCGAACAATGAAGTTGAGTTCAAAGTAGCTGCCATAGGTTTGCAGTTGGGGCTCAATTTGGGAGTGAAGCAAATTCATTTGGAAGGAGATTCATTGATCAAAATCAATGCCATCAGAAGAGGGACCACTCCAAATTGGAAACTTAATCATCTATTACAGAGTGTCAAGCAATTGGTGGAAAAGTTTGAGGCCTTCAAAATTAGCCATATTTATCGAGAAGGAAATGACAAGGCAGATGAGTTGGCAAAAAAGGCGTTAGAAAACTCCAAGTAGGCAGAGGCTGAAAGCTGACACCAAAGGAAATTACCAGCTTCGACACTTCATCTAGTGATGAAAGAATGACACATGGTATCAAGGACAAAATCCAGATATTTCTTTGACAAGACAAGGGCCATCAACAAAAGACAAAGAGCAAGCAAATCAAACAATTTCTAAGGAAAGGGAAAGGATGGGCAGATACCATATTACCATACATTAATTTTGCTAAGTACCACCAACAAGATGGTGGCAAGCAAACACGCTCCAAAGGGCACAAACATAAAAAAGCTAATTATGAGGAAGTAAGGCCTTTGGTGTTAAAGGGCCTCGACTGATGTATTTTTGTTCAAATGCAATAGTGGCATTCCAGAATTAGAGAGCATTAGTGAATTCCAGAGAAGTGGTGCAATTGGTCTGTGGTAACCCAATGGAGACTCTGCTAGCCCTGGACATATCAAAGCAACAACAATCCTTCAAAGGTGAAGTGACGAACAAAAGGTTGCAGGGGCTATTGGCCTCCTCTCATCCTCTAGTTCTCTGGGCTACCAAGAAGGTTGTAGGACTATAATTCCTAAGAGTGTATCACAGGTTCCGATCAAACTTAGAGATTCCAGCCATGTTCCTAGCTGTTCTTCTGCACATGGGTGTTTTGAAGGAAGTGGGAAAGAAGCTGACATAGATTGTTTTCACCCACTCGTGGCTGGGAGACATTGATGTGGCCCTGGATAATGTGGACAAGAACAAGAAAATCCCAATGCCGTAGAATTATTACATGATGTGTATGCATGGAAGGGAGATAATGAAATTTCCCCTAATTCGAACCATTGACCCAGAAGGGTTCTAAAAGCTGTGGGATGAGCGTGAGCGAATCATCTCCTTCCTTCTCAGAGCAGTCAAGCTGGTGACCAACCTTCCTTGAGGCTGGGCAATGAGGTACATGGAGGACGAAGGGCTTTCAAAAGAAATTGTTGCAGGGGATGATGACGACTGAGACCTCGGCTTCGAAGAGGAATGACGCTAGAACGACCCTAAAGACCCCAAGGAGAAGGAAAAAGGTCTGACTCACCAGAATTGCAGAGCAAATTGCCTAGTGGTAGCGAACTACATTGCCTACATGAAGCACATGAAGTTGGATGGTGACGAGGAGCGAAGATGTTTGGTCTGGTACAGTCTCAATAATCCTATAGTTTTATTACAGTGTTAGCAACAGTATTAGGGTCTAGCAAGAAGTTAGTCCCAGGTTAGTCCCTGTGTCATGAACCATGCCATTTTGTATTAAAAACTATTAATGCATACTCATACTGATAGGAAAGAGATTTAGCGAAGGCCATTTTGTCAGGAAAGGCCATCAAGGAAGGTTTTTTGGTTATCAAAAACTCACGTAATTCTCCTTTTTGAAGCAATACAGGGTGCTACCCCTTAGCAGTGATTTAACTAGCAAAAAAATTAAATTATTTTCATAAATCTAAAATGTACAATTATAAAATCAATATATTATAAGTTTGCAAGAGTTTATTGATTTCAAGCTATTACTAAACTACCTCTAAATCATGTCAATATGTTCAAGTTTTAATTTTTTATAATACATTAACTATTATAAATATAAGGTGTTATTATACTTTATTAGATTAGAATATAAGCATGCATTTTAAATGATTATCCAAATTTTGTATTAATACGTTAATATTTATAAAATATATGTAAATTCTATTTAATATATAGCTTCCATTTCCTCCCATTAAACTAGAATATATAAATGCTCTAGAATATAGACATACAATATCCTAGAATATAAGTAATGTCTACAAATTTATTAATTTAAGTTAATCTAATATTTAAATATATGACAAAAATTTATGTTCTTAATTGAAATTTAATATTTTTTATATTAAAATAAAATTATTTTTAATAAATATTCTTAATTTAATAATATATTGATCTTAAATAATTATATCATATTCCATTACCTAACTCACAACAAATTTACTACAATGGTAGTGTTTTCTTCTAAACGGCATGATATTTTGTCACTTGTTAAACTGTTCTCTTATTAAAACGGCATGATACATTGTTTTTTTCCAAAGATTAAGAAATCGATCCGCACAGAATAAACAACTAAGTTGTGGTTCATGTTGTCCATTAATAATAATTTACAGCTGAGGGGGGACGTGTACAGGGGGAATGTGAGAACAGCAAACGAACAATTAAGCATGCTATTCTAGTATAAGGGACATGGTGGATACGCCTACATAAGCTGCGGCTAGAGTTGCAAAGATTAGAGCATGCTCCCGTCCGGAAATTGACTTAAACAATGGCAGGGCTTGGGATGAGAGAGTTGGGCTGCACGGGATTAAAGGTGAGTTCTTTGGGATTTGGAGCATCTCCTCTGGGAAATGTATTTGGGACCGTGAAAGAAGAAGATGCCATTGCTTCTGTTCATGAAGCAGTACGCTTGGGAATCAACTACTTTGATACTTCACCGTGAGTTACTACACCCTTCTCCAAATGCCATAATTTCTCAGCTCATTTTTCTTTGGTTTCTATAGTAAATGGATATTACCCAAAAGATTATCGCTAATGTCCACTTAATTTTTTTCTGAATTTAATGGTAAATGGATCAACCGAAAAGATTAAATTGGTCTCACCGAGTTGGCCACACTGTCATTCTGTTTTCAGTACTGTTTTGGTTTTACTTTACTTAGATTGAAGCTTTGATTTTCGCCCTTTCGCTTATGTATTTGATTTTAGGTGAGCAATGAAGCAAAATCTTTCTTTTGATATTTTCTTCTTGGAAGCTTCTGGTTGTTTAGATTGGGCGAATTCTTAAAAATGTTATTCTGCTTGATTGATTTCGTTGGTGCTCAATCTAAAAATTGATCAGCCAATGGAAAGTCTTAAAATTGAGTTCTAGTAAGGAATGGATCTGAATTTTTCCTACCTTTACCCCCATTTAGTCCGAATAGAATGTGGGTTAGCGCAGTTGTTTTGCGGTCTTTACATTACTCAGCAGTTGCAGTTGGTTGTACCTTCTAGCAGTGACCGGAATATATGTCTCAGAATAGTTGTTTGGACAGTAGATTACATGAGAACGACAGGAAAGAAGAGTTCAGTACCTTGGGCTCTAATTGTAGTTGGGGTTTTTTGGTTTCCATTTGTCAACATGTATAGGGTAAGAATACAACTTTAGAATGGAGTTGAATAATAGATTTTAGTTCTGCAATCGAATTACTTCTTTTGTTAGGAAGGTTGTGGAAACACGCCCTTTAGAAGCTGCTCAATAAACTGTATTTTCCTTAGGCTTATACGCCTTTAAAGGTGTGAGAAGTCAGTACTCCACTGAAATCTGGCAACACTTGCACCTGGACTTATCCTTTTACACATTGGGAGCTAGCAGCCGCTGATGGGACCTAGCATCCAAGTCAACGTCAATTGTAAAGTACATCCTGATTGACAAACCTAATTAATTTCTTCATTTCAGCTGGATTAGAGTGGAAAATGGACCTAAACAGCTTCTGGTTTTAGTTTTCGTCTATTATTAGAAGATCAACGTTTTACTTTATTGTAAGTGCTAGATGAATTTGCCCATTGTTTTTCAGTTCTAAGCACTGAATGCCTGAGCTTCCTGTAGTTTCTGAAATTAGGGTTTTCTGGTATGAAAGAGTTGCTTCAGTTTATGAATTGATTCTGACCTTATTGCAGATATTATGGAGGCACTTTATCTGAACAGGTTCTGGGAAAAGCCTTGAAGACTCTTAAAATACCCAGAGACCAGTATGTAGTTTCAACAAAGTGCGGACGTTATAAAGAAGGCTTTGATTTCAGTGCTCAACGAGTAACCCAAAGCATTGATGAGAGCTTGGCAAGGTTAAACCTTGACTATGTGGACATCTTTCAGTGTCATGACATTGAGTTTGGATCACTGGATCAGGTATTTATGTCCAGTATTGGTTCAACTTCATTCTATTCATACTTTGCCTCTTAGATAGTACAAAAAAAATCTTTTTAGGGTTTTTAAAATGTAGCAAACATTCAAGTAGAATATCTCTGCTAATACGCAATCTGTGATCTGAAACCCCAAAGTGGAAATTATGATCTTTTACATATGGAGCTTTGTTTAAGCAGGTTGTGAATGAGACTATTCCTGCTCTTCAAAAGATAAAGGAAACTGGAAAGATTCGATACATTGGCATCACAGGACTCCCTTTGAATATTTTTCCCTATGTGCTAGACAGAGTCGCACCTGGTTCAGTGGATGTGATCCTATCATACTGTCATTATAGCATTAATGACAATACTCTGGAGGATTTGTTACCTTACTTGAAGAGCAAGGGTGTTGGAGTTATCAGTGCTTCTCCTCTTTCAATGGGCCTCCTTACTGAGAGTGGACCTCCAGAATGGCATCCTGCACCATCTGAGCTAAAGGTAGAATTCTCTTCTATGATTTTTTAGATGAACATGTACATTAGATCCATGATAATAAGCCTTCCCTTTTTCCTTGCCTTTTTATGAATATAAAGTTTTTCCATCCAGTGCACTGTGTATATGCCGAATCGCTTAAAACATGTGCAACGAAAGGACTTTCTCCTAAAATTTGCCTTATCTTTCTTTTCAATTGAATTGTCTTACTGCAACCACATTGACAAGATAAATTATTATAATCAAGAATGTACACTTAAATATACTCTCAATTGAAATATACTGCCAACTTAAAATATCCAGTTACTGTTTCATCTATGTATGCTGTTTTGTGAAGATAGTCGCATGAGAAGTTTGAGAATGAGTAATTATCTGCATGCAACTAATTTAGTCAGAATTGGAAGATGTAATGTTATCTTGCTTAAATGTCAATCTTATTAGGTTCCATACATTATCTATTCTAGTTTCCTTGCAGAACAAAAGACGTTTTTTCTCTTTTGCTGAAATTTAGTGGAAGGGCAACATGGTTAATGTGACCTAGCATGTGAGTGGCAGACTAGAAAGCATCTCTCAACAGATTGAAATGGGCTAGTTTGAATGTGAATGCGCAGCAAACAACTGTAGACAAAATTCATTTACAGAAGTCAAATGCTGAACATATTCCCCCCACTTGATTTACTGAGGAGACCTCAATGTGTCAGTTGCAGGTTCTAATAGTTAGATATAGTCCTGTTGTATATGGGACACTAGCAAAAGGAAGAGGGTGGTTCATCCTGAAGAAACTCCTCGACAGAAGTGATCTAATCAATCATAGAAAGACCATAGTGCATGTTGGTTGTTTATGTAGTGAATAGAATGAAAGAAGGGAAAAAGCATTTGCTTTATCAGGGTATTTAAATTTTTTGTTTTAGTTGTTCTAAGCTCTGAACAGTATTGGAAGTATGGTGTTTTGTTGGCATTTGGTGTTAACCATATGGCATATGTGTGCTTAGACTATGGTTAAGTTAATTTCTACCTACACATACTGGCATACAAATGTTCTCACCTGAATAATGCTAAGGTTTGAGTACCCTCGTTGGGTTGTGTGGGTAGCAAACACTATGAATGTAGCCTAACAATAAACAAATGGACGATTTTATAGAAACAAAATGAACAGTAAGAATGGTAGAACTTTGTTCTTATATTTCACCATGTTGCCATAACAACAGGAAATCATGCTGATTCCAGGTATGAATCATCCTGAAATTGGATTCAGATTCAAATTCTCAGTGGATTTGACTAGGGTTTGTCATTTTCATGTTTGAAACACTTCTGTCAAACAACTCTCGAACCCATGTGAATCCAATGTTGATGTGGTGATTCTAAACTAATTCCATCATCATTCTAGCTATGTAACCTGGGGATGTGTCCCTGGCCAAAACAGGGATGTCCCCAGCAGGAAACATCTTGGGGATGGGTCGGAAATGCCCCCCCGTTGCCCTCAATTTTTTTTGCAATCAGAAATGTCCCGGGGATGTTTGAGAATGTTTTGAAAACACTAGGGGATGGCTACTATCCCCTATGGCCCAGCAACTTTGTATTTCATTTACGAAAAAAAAAGCACATTACTATATGGTAGCATGATGTGGGCATGCACAACATAACCCTCTAGGATGATAACAATTTAAAGATCGCTGATGATGTTTATCCTGGTTATAATGTTGAATCATGAGGTGCATACAAAATACTTCCTACTTCTAAATAACTAATGAATAGTGTTCTCGTTTTAAGCATATGGTGGATCATCACTTCCAGGACTGGTGCCTATTCATTGGTTTATAGAGTCACAACACACCATGAGAGACAACACAAAGAAATCAAAAGGACTGTAAGTTGTGCAAATTCATACACCACAAATAATGATGTCAGGCAATACATTCTTAGTTATTCATCCCAGATTGCAGAAATTCATATGTTATAAGGAAATGACCATTACAAAGCTTGTAGCGAATTAGAATGCTGTGACATTCATCAAATACATATTACATTCATACTAGCATTTGTGGCAAGGGGAAATCCTAAACTAGAACTTCTCAAAAAATCCACAAATGGAATTGTGGAGACATTCAATCATTTACAATATTAACGTTCTTGAGATTTATAAAGGTGTTGCTCTAATTGTGACTAGATTTGTAGGGGTTGAAACCCTAGAAGCTTCTTGGCATTTACAGTTGTGTGGAGAGCAAAAATGATCGACCTTTTTTTTTCGAAAACAAACTGGCATATATAGCACATTGTTGGTCGCATTGTTATTTTGAGAATTGAGGAGGAATTGCAAGTCATTAATGTGGCATATAAGGCAAGCTTAAATCTCGTGAAAACTGTTAAATGAGCGATTTGGAATAGGCAATAGGACCATTGGGAGATAAAATTTAGTCTACCACATTAATGATAGCATGGGTCACCTTCATCCTCCATCGTTGAAAGTACATGTGAATCTGCACCCTTAAGATGAACAATTGTTTTTGGGTGGGAAAAACCTCTTGGAGTAGTTGCAGCATTAAATTTGGTTATTAATGGTGGCTTGGGTTGTGTAGGGAGGTAGGTGGGAGTGAATAGTTCAAAATGCGAGAGTTTCATGGATACCTTATAACCCATACCACATGTTGGGGATTGGGAGTACATTATACCTCATGCGCAAAGCAAGCAAACAAAGGTATCTTTGCATCATTGACTTTGAAAAGATATGTGAAGGAAATTATTGAGAGTTAGGGATACCAAAGAATTCATCCCACAAGGCATGCAAGTAAAGATAGGTTTGAACTCGGAAACTTGATAAAATAACATAGTGCAGAATGTTGAAGATTGGTAGTTGGATATTTTTCATAATCCATGCCCAAAAGTATCAATTTAAAGGTATTCTGCATCTTCAACTTTGGAAAACTATATGAAGGGAAATGTTGGAAGTTAGGGAATCAAGGATACCAAGGAATCAATGCCATAGGGTATGCAGGTAAAGGATGATTGAAATCATGACTATGAAAATAGCATAGTGAAAAGGATTTGGAATTGGGGATTGGGGATATGCCATACCTCATGCCACAAGGGATGTGGATAAGAAGACAATTGAAAATGTGACTTTGAAAGGTAACTTAGTGTAAAGCGTTGGATGTGGGGCTTTGATGAAGAGCATGCCAGGTAAGAAAAGGTTTGAAACTCCAACAAGACAATGGGGAAAAGGTTGGGGTTGGAGGAAAGGTATGTGCGGATGGAAAACTCCAAAATTTGTAACAATTTGCACACTTAGAAATGTGACTAGGAGCACCCCATTCTTGAACATTTGGGATCTCTGCAACTTTCAACAGTGGTAGGCACATGGGGATGATGGAAAACAACACTTAGGTAAACCTTGACCAAGGGAGACCCATTAGGAATTATCTTAGATCAGTTATCAATAGCCAAACGCATAGAGGGGATAGGATTCAAGTACAATTGGACACATCCAAATTGGCTGCCAACACACACAAGATAGATAATTCTCAATCCTATCAAATGCCATGAACAAAAGATAGTTCATGATTCAACTCAAAAAATCCTTGGTTTATCAACCTGTCCAAACATTTTCTTCAAAATAGCAAACATCTCCTTCAAATTTTGTCTACTTAACATGAAAATGTAGCTCAAGTGCAACATGGGTTGACACAATCCCAATAACTTGATCTACTATATTGTATATTCCTTATCCTTCATAGGAGGGATTTTTATGTACTGCATGATATCCACCTCAAACACTTGGTCCTTAGAGCAATTCCCATTGCAGATTCCCATGATTGAAAATTGTATCCCTTTAACATAGACCCCTATAATTCTCTCCATTTTTTTGAGAAACCAAGACCATAGAAGAGAATGCTGATAAAAAGTATGCTATTGTGAAGAGCTTTGAAAATAATTTCTAGTGGTTCAAAATTGAGCTTAAAAGGTGTTCATATGACATTTATGGCTGCTTGAATTTCAAGTATTTTTCTCCTAATCGGTGCAAATTTAAAACACAAAAAATCAAGTATGAAATGTTGTGGGAACTCACTTGATTATGCCACTTGTCGCTTCTAGAACCACTATAATTGTATTTCTTTGACTACATGTTGATTAAACGACTACAACTAGATTTTCATTGTTGGCTAGACTACCCCAGTCCAATTGAACTAATGACTGGATGATGATTCGATGTGGCATAAATAGTAAAAAATTGGATCAATAATACTCAAACATGTAGCAACTTCTCAACCTAAACTTTGGGGAATTTTGCTTATTTCAACATGTACCATATGGTTCAATCATATATTTCCATGTGATACACACATAATATGCCGTCTCACTACATCACAACTGACATCACTATTGATGGTGTGAACTAGGTGTTTTACCTACTAGTTCACCTAGTAGGTCCTATTCACACATGTTCTCATTTTAAGTTTACTTAGAGGTCTAGGAATCTTTCTAGACGTCTTGGTTGTTATGTTATGTTATCTCGTCATTTACTTTTTGTTGCCTCATGTCATAGGATTAAGACACTTGTCATGATCATATCTAATACTCTCTCAACCTTGCCTATATAAGCAAGGCCTCATGTACATTATGCAAATAGGGGATTGATCCTGTAACATACAAGCTAATCTACAGTTTAAGAACGGTAACTAACTACCAGATTCAGCTGAAGTGTAACTAAATAATTTTCCTTACGAGAGTTTCAACACAATAATAAACAGGAAAGATGGTAACTAACTACCAGATTTAGCTGAAGTGTAACTAACTAATTTTCCTTACGAGAGTTTCAACACAATAATAAATAGGAAAGATATATAATCTGAGCATTAACTACTCTAACTTTCAATAACTAACTTCTAGTTCCTTTATTTTTCTATTTCAGCTAAAATGGAACAATTAATGGTTTATATAACTGATACTATAGTTGGTTATGAACTAACTTTTCCATTATTTATGAAATGAATAGAGCATTGAAATCAGCAGTGAAATAAACATTATAAAGTGAATATATTTGAAGTAGAGAGAGAGAGAGAGTTAAGAGAAAGTACAGTCTGAAGGCTTCTTGCTGGAATGCTTGAACAAGACTTAGTCTTCGAGGGAAAAATAAACATCATCAAGGGCTTTTCTGCCCAACCAAAGACCTACTGGTCTCCTGTGTTTCTTCAACTAAAGAAACATGACCCTTCACGAGGGCAGTCTATAAAGGATTTTGCAAATTACCATCATGCCATCTGACTCTGGTGTCAAGAACCTATACTACCTTGGTTGATCTCTCACTATAGGTTCTCCTAACTAGAAAGACCGTTTTGACTAGGGGTATATCCGATTCTTGATGGCTGATTGTTGCTTTTACAAGCATCATAACCTTGGCTAAGGATTTAATAATTATGGCACGTTCTTGTGCCATCAACACTCTCACCCTTACTTGACATTATTACATTTGGCATTTGAGTTTATATAAACATTGACTCGACTCATAATTCGTTCCTTTACAATTAGAGGTAAGAAGTTCAATTCTTACTTACAAGAAGAGAGAATAATAGTCCTTCGACGATTTTGGAAAGAATCCAACAGTTAGCTTAAGTTCCCTTTATTTAAAATGGGAAAAGAGATTAATGATCTGACCAAGTTCGAGGCTTAGAACAGAGTATGGTGAAGACTTCGACTTAAGCAATGACGGAAGAAAACTCAGAGCATTTCGAGTGCAAGATCGGATAAACAAGTCAGGTGCATAAATAATAAGGAAAAAGTATTTCGATGGACAAGGCACTGAAATTTTGCATGGATTCGATAACAATATACTTCAAACAAGATGTGAATTCGATGAATATGCTAACCATTGCATGTCGATTACAAGAACGATGTAAAGGATTTTTCAATGCTAAAGACTTAACAAATTTAAAGACACATAATACGTGCTTGGAGACGCAGATCTATAGCTCGATGATTCTTCTGGTGTCTTCTCCCAACGAATAGGACGTAAGCTATAGATAATTCGATTCTTCACAATCCAAAGAAGAGTGATTGTGACGGTTTTCTCATGAGCATGGAATGTTTTTCGCACATCTGAATAATAGTGTTGAATACAAGAAGATGGTGCTCAGCCATGCAAAGCTAGACAAAAATTGCAACACCAGAATGTCGATCGAATGAGAGGAAAGAAAGAGTGAGTATGAGGTGAATGTGAGAATGAAGAATGCCTCCCCCCAAAAGATTACCCAAAGGCGAACAAGACTCCCTGATATACGTCTACATGCCTTTTCTCGTGGGTGTTTCGATAAAGAAAGGTGGAAAGGGTGGCGAGGAGTTACCCCATCCAACCACTCCCACGACAAAAGCTACCCCGACTCTTTTATTCATCGCCACTTAAAGATTGATATTAATGTTGGCTTAATATTTTTCTTTAATTCATTACCAACTCCCAAGGTGCGCTTAAGGCTAAATACATGACTTCTAAAGGAGAACGATGGTGTTCATTTAAAGTTGACTTGTTTTAAAATTATTTAATTAAGTGCGATAAAATCTCAAGGTTATGACTACCATGTTAACAACCTTACACCATACTCGTGGCTTGATGGTAGTTTGGTTCTTTTATAGGCTACAACCTCTCCTTGATGATATTTCCCTTTCCCTCGAGGTGTTGACAATCCTGCATCCACTTGACAAAGAAATACGGTTAGACCGTTCTCAGTATCATTTTTAAAAACAAAAACACATCAACACATTCACTTATATATATATATATATAAGGAAATCATTCATAATTGCAGTTATATCAAATAAATTAAAAACTCTTTTCCCAATTTTTCACATTCTCATGAAAGGTATTTAATCACAACTATCATAACAACCATATTATTATTGCCATAATCTTGTTCAAGACAAAAGGGATGTAACATACTTCTCCCCTTAAGAATCATCATCCCCGATGATTATTTATTTTAAGGTTCAAGTCTAAAATCATAAATATATATATATAGAGTTCTTAATTGTTCATAAATAGATAAGGAAACTTCTGAAGGATTTCATCATAATCCTCCCATGTAGCATTTTCCTCTGAATACTGGTCCCACTGGACCTTGCATTTTACCACCACGTAGTTATGTAAGCGTAGCTTATGTACCTCGAGCACTCTGAGTGGCTCGATTGTGATCACCCCAAGATCCCGCACCTGCAAGGAATTCCAGTCAATCATATGGTCAAATTCTGCATAGTACTTCTTAAGATAGGAGACATGAAATACATTGTGCAATCTAGTGAGAGCTGGAGGTAGAGCAATTATGTATGCTACCGGGTTGATAACTTGTAGGACTTCAAAAGGTCCTACATATCTCGGGGCTAGTTTAGAGGTTTTTCCAAATTCGATGGAGCTCTTCTGAGGTTTAACTCGCAAGAGAACTTTCTCTCCAACCACAAACTGCCTGGGGGTTCATTTCGCATAAGCGTAGCTCTTCTGTCGATCATTAGCTTCCTTCAACATTTGCTTGATTAACTTAACCTATTCTTCCATTTCTTGAAGCATCTCGAGTCCTAGAATGATCCTATCTTCCATCTGGTTCCAACTGATAGGTGTTTTGCACTTCCTGCCGTACAATGCTTCAAAGGGTGCCATTTTGATAGTTGATTGATATGAATTGTTATAAGCAAATTCTACCAATGGTAAATATTCTTCCCACTTATATTGCTGGTCCATACAATACATTCTTAGTAGGTCTTCCAAGATCTGATTTACTCTCTCCGTTTGCCCATTTGTTTCAGGATGATAAGTTGTACTAATATTTAGCTGAGTTCCCAAGGCAAAAAATAGAGTTTGCCAAACTTGGATGTCATCCTAGCATCTTTGTCAGAAATAATCTTTTTCGGAACTCCATGAAGACGGAAAATTTCTTGCACAAACTTGCGAGCAATCACATAAGCCCCATTTGTCAAATTTCTAGGTATGAAATGTGCTACTTTGGTGAGTCTATCCACTACTACCAGTATTGCATTATGTCTAATCCTTGTCATCGGTAAACCATGTACAAAATCCATACTGATGATTTGCCATTTCCAATCTGGTACACTGTGAGGTTGTAACAATCTTGCTGGGTGTTGGTGCTCCACCTTAACCTTCTGACATTCAAAACATCCTGCAATGAATCTGGCTGCATCCTTTTTCATTCCCTTCCAGAAATATAGAGGTCTGACATCGGCCAACATTTTGGTTACCCCTAGATGACCTGAGTATGGTGCTGTGTGAACCTCCTTCCATACCAACTTCCTTAGTTCTATTGAGTTTGGTACATACATCTTGCCCTTATATCTCAAAAGTCCATCTGCTTCAATTTGAAAACCCTCATATTTAGGCTCTTGAGAGTTTGCCTGAAGAGCTTCACGAACTTGCATGTAGAATTCATCGTCATTCAATTTCGGTAGTACCTGAGCTCTACAATTTGTATTGACTGACACTAGAGAAGTTATATATTTCCGTCGGCTCAGAGCATCGACTACTTTGTTCTCCTTGCCCTTGATATAACTGACCTCAAAATCATAGTATGAAATTAACTCCATCCACCTCCTTTGGCGAGCATTTAAATTAGGCTAGGTGAATATATACTTTAAACCTTGGTGGTCTGATTTGAGTTCAAAATTCTTCCCTAACAAGTAATGTTGCCACATTTGTAGGGCATATACAATGGCTGCTAACTCCAGATCATGGGGTGCATAGTTCTGCTCATACTGCTTCAACTTCTGAGATTCATAAGCCACTACCTTCCCGTCTTGCATTAATACTCCGCCCAAACCTTCACCAGATGCGTTAGTTATAACTACAAAATGACCATTAGGGTCTAGTACTACTAAAATTGGTGTAGTCAATTTCTCCTTCAATGTATTAAACGCTTCTTGACATTTCTCTGTCCATTCGAATCTCTTTCCTTTTCTTTGAAGGGAGGTAATGGGGTGGTCGATCCTAGAGAAATTTCTTACAAACCTTCGGTAATACCCAGCCAATCCCATGAAACTTCTAACCTCATGCACATTTTTCGGTACTAACCATTCCACTATAGCTTTTATCTTTGCTGGATCCACTACTATTCCTTTAGTTGATATTATATGCCCCAAGTATTGTACCTCTTTCTAGAAGAAGGTGCACTTTGACAATTTTCCATAAAGTTTATGTTCTCTCAATCGTTGGAGGACCACCTGAAGATGTTGAAGATGCTCATCCTCGTTTTTGGAATAAATAAGAATGTCATCTAGGAAAACCAACACAAATTTGTCCAAACAATCACTGAAAATACTGTTCATTAGATTCATGAACACAGTTGGGGCATTAGTGAGACCAAATGGCAAAACTGTGAATTCATAATGACTGTACCTAGTTCTGAAAGCTGTTTTATAAATGTCTTCTTCTTTCAATCTTAACTAATTATATCCTGACCTTAAAATCTATCTTGGAAAACACCGTTGCCCCTTTCATTTGATCAAAAGATCATCTATTTTGGGCAAGGGGTATTTATTTCTGATGGTGAGCTTATTCAACATACGATAATCTATGCATAGGCGAAGTGTCCCATCCTTGTTGACAAATATTATTGGTGCTCCCCATGGTAATATGCTAGTTCGAATCAATCCTTTATCCAATAATTCTTGCAATTGTGCCTTTAGTTCTATTAGTTCCACGGTGGTCATACGATACAGTGCCTTAGAAACAGGTTTGGCCCTTGGAACTAAATCTATAGAGAAATCAAACACCCTTCTTGGTGGTAAACCAAGTAGTTCCTCTAGAAACACATCCTGGTATTCCTGAAGGTAGGGATATTTTTCAGCGAAGGTTTCTTCCTTAAAGTCATATTCCATTTCTTCTTCCTTGCTTTGTCTGTATTACCACATCATCATGAAATATGCTTTCCTTGTATTCCCTAACTTCTTCCATTTTAATTGCAAATATTTGACATCCTTTCCTTTTATTTCTTTTTAACTGCATGGCTGAAATTTACCGTACCTTAACCTCTCGTTGTACTCCTTGAATAAACACCTGTTTTCCTAAGTCATCCACACACTCCACTGTCTTTGCAAAACAATCAAACCTTGGCCCTATGCTCTCTTAACCAATTCATTCCAATGATCACATCATAGGAACCCATCGGTGCCACGTAAAGGTTAATTTATGTGGTGAAGCCTGGAAGTTCTACCCTAGCTTCAATTAGACACTGCTCTACCCGAGCTCTCGTTTGATTAGCATATTCTACCGTCCATGATTCGGCCATGAACCCGGTTCTTTTAGGGAATCTACCAAGCAATTTAGGGGATATGAAACATTCAGTGGCTCTGGTGTCTATTAAAATGGTTATCGGGTTCTTGTAAAGCATACCTGGAGTTTCAATGGGTGTGACCTGATATTCCGCTTGCTTGTTATCTACTGTTGCATGAATCCTTTGCTGGAAGGTCGTCTGTTGAGGTAGTAGAGGCTTACGCTGCTGCTGTCCATTCTGATTCTAGGTAGGGCATTGGTTAGTGTATGCTCTCCACCACATGTAAAGCATCCCCTTGGTGGTCCCTTCTTTTCCGGACCTTTGTTTGAATTAACTTCATTCTTCCTAGTGCTGTTATTGCCCTTCTTATCCCTCCTGTAGTCATACTGATGGTTCTTGAAGCCCTTCCTTTTGAAATTCTGAGACAATTGGTTCCATTTGACTTTGTTGCAGTTTTTATCCCTAAAGGAATCATCCTTTTTTGACGTTTGCTCTTGTCAAACAGCATTTTTTGTATGCTTCATCCATAGTTCGTGGTGCCAAAACATCCACCAGACCCCCAATACGGTTGTTCAACCCCAAAATGAACTTCTGAACACGAAAGTTTTCATCCTATTGGTACTACGGAACATATTTTAATAGACGGGTATACTTTTCCCAATACTCATTAACTGTTAAGGGTCCTTGCCTGAGGTTTTCAAAGTCCAACAACTTTTGATCGTACAACAATTGTGGTAGACATCTTTGACAAAAAATTCTCACAAACTGTTCCCAGGTCACTTCTACTATTACATGACCCATTTTTGCCCTCTTATTTTCCCACCAAGTAGTGGCTTCTCCTGCCAATTGATAGGCTGCCCAAGCTGCCTTGGAATTATCAGAGTAATCCCTTAGCTCAAAGTATTTTTCCATTTCGGTTAGCCATGCCTCGGCGGCATCTCCTAAAGCGGAGTCCTCAAACTTAGGGGGTTCGATCCTTTTCATATCTTTAGAGAGTTCATAAGCTAATTGACTTCTCTTGTTTCCCAAGCTCGAAGTTTTAGAATTATCTTCATGTCGATCACTCTGAGATTCTGATCTTTCATCTCTCATATCAGATTGCCCTTCTACTTTCCTTTCTAGGTTGACTAATCGGGCCTGAGTTTCATTCATCAGATTCAATATTTGATCTAACTTTGCCATAGGGTTGTTATCCTGATCCCCTCTAAATCCATTCCAATGAAGTTCCTGGATATGTTGGGTAATTCTAATTAGGTTTTTTTTTTTTTTAAAATAAATTATTTCTATAGTTTGCTCAACATAAGGTAAGAAATTTCATTGCAGATAAACAATCAAATATTTTCTGACTTTTATTACTCAAGTCAATTGCTACAAGATTAGAAGCATAATTGTTTGCAAAATTGTTTACAAAATGGCTATCACTTCCTGTGATAGATTCAATACAAAATTGTTTACAAGATGGCTATCACTTCTTGTGATAGATTCAATACAAAATTGTTTACAAAATGGCTCACTTCCTGTGATAGATTCTAATACAAAGATGATTAGGTTTCATTGTCACTGTCTGTGATAGGTTCCTTCTGATCACTAAACTCAGAAAATGGAATAAGTCTATATCCGGGAGTTGGGATATGTTCTTCTCTAGATGTTTCAGATTGATCTTATTATTCAAAAGGTTCTCAAAACTGGTTTTGTTTGTTTTAGCAAGAATAGATGACTTAATAGTTTCCTTCCTAGAGGTAGTCCTAATTCTTCTTTCTCTCTGAAGTCTCTTCAGAGCTTCAGCCATTGTTTCCGAATCCGAGGGAAAAGAGCAGCAGGATTAGTCATATCTAAGCCTGATTTTCCACAGTCGGATGGAAACAGGATCTCGGATCTTCTTTCGGGGTGTTTTTCGCATCCTCATCCTGGAAAAACACTGACGACTGATTTCAATTTTCTATGTTTGCTTAATGAGCCTTGAGGTTCAGTGTCGAACTTGGCTCTGATACCATATGTAATATACAAGCTAATCTATAGTTTAAGAACGGTAACTAACTACCAGATTCAGCTGAAGTGTAACTAACTAATTTTCCTTATGAGAGTTTCAACACAATAATAAACAGGAAAGATATATAATCTGAGCATTAACTACTCCATTCAATAACTAACTTCTAGTTCCTTTATTTTTCTATTTCAGCTGAAATGGAACAATTAACGGTTTATATAACTGATACTATAATTGGTTATGAACTAACTTTTCCATTATTTATGAAATGAATAGAGCATTAAAATCAGCAGTGAAATAAACATTATAAAGTAAATATATTTGAAGTAAAGAGAGAGAGAGTTAAGAGAAAGTACAGTCTGAAGGCTTCCTACTGGAATGCTTGAACAAGACTCGGTCTTCGAGGGAAAAAGAAACATCATCAAGGGCTTTTCCGCCCAACCAAAGACCTACTGGTCTCCTGGGTTTCTTCAACTGAAGAAACATGACCCTTCACGAGGGCAGTCTATAAAGGATTTTGCAAATTACTATCATGCCATCTGACTCTGGTGTCAAGAACCTATACTATCCTGGTCGATCTCTCACTATAGGTTCTCCTAACTAGAAAGACCGTTCTGACCAGGGGTATATCTGATTCTTGATGGCTGATTGTTGCTTTTACAAGCATCATAACCTTGGCCAAGGATTTAATAATTACGGCACGTTCTTGTGCCATCAACACTCTCACCCTTACTCGGCATTATTACATTTGGCATTTGCGTTTATATAAACATTGACTCGACTCATAATTTGTTCCTTTACAATCAGAGGTAAGAAGTTCAATTCTTACTTACAAGAAGAGAGAATGATAGTACTTCGATGGTTTTGGAAAGAATCCAATAGTTAGCTTAAGTTCCATTTATTTAAAACGGGAAAAGAGATTAATGATCTAACCAAGTTTGAGGCTTAAGAATAGAGTATGGTGAAGACTTCGACTTAAGCAATGACGGAAGAAAACTCATAGCATTTCGAGTGCAAGATCGGATAAACAAGTCGGGTTCATAAATAATAAGGAAAAAGTATTTCGACAAACAAGGCACTGAGATTTTGCATGGATTCGATAACAATATACTTCAAACAAGATGTGAATTCCATGAATATGCTAACAATTGCATGTCGATTACAAGAACGATGTAAAGAATTTTTCAATGCTAAAGACTTTAACAAATTTAAAGACACATAATACGTGCCTGGAGACGTGGATCTATAGCTTGATGATTCTTTTGGCATCTTCTCCCAATAAACAGGACGTAAGCTACAAATAATTCGATTCTTCACAATCCAGAGAAGAGTGACTATGACGGTTTTCTTACGAGCATAGAATGTTTTTCTCACATCTGAATAACAGTGTTGAATACAAGAAGATGGCGCTCGGCCATGGAAAGCCAGACAAAAATTGCATCACCAGAATGCCGACTGAATGAGAGGAAAGAAAGAGTGAGTATGAAGTGAATGCGAGAATGAAGAATGCCACCCCCCAAAAGATTACCCAAGGTGAACAAGACTCCCTGATATACATCTGCATGCCTTCTCTCTTGGGTGTTTCGATAAAGAAAGGTGGAAAGGGTGGCGGGGAGTTACCACATCCAACCACTCCCACGACAAGAGCTACCCTGACTCTTTTATTCATTGCCACTTAAAGATTGATATTAACGTCGGCTTAATATTTTTCTTTAATTCATTACCAACTCCCAAGGTGTGCTTAAGGCTAAATACATGACTTCTAAAGGAGAACGATGGCGTTCATTTAAAGTTGACTTATTTTAAAATTATTTAATTAAGTGCAATAAAATCTCAAGGTTACGACTACCATGTTAACAATCTTACACCATACTCGTGGCTTGATGGTAATTTGGTTCTTTTATAGGCTACGAACTCTCCTTGATGATATTTCCCTTTCCCTCAAGGTGTTGGCAATCCTGCATCCACTTGACAAAGAAATAGGGTTAGACTGTTTTCAATATCATTTTTAAAATAAGAACACATCAACACATTCACTTATATATATATATAAGGAAATCATTCATAATTGCAGTTATATCAAATAAATTAAAAATTCTTTTCCCAATTTTTCACATTCTCATGAAAGTTAGTTAATCACAACTATTATAACGACCATATTATTACTGCCATAATCTTGTTCAAGACAAAAGGGATGTAACAGATCCATTATTGATCAAGTTGTATCATTGTTGCATCCATTATCAGGAAAGCTATTCTCTTGTCATAGTCTCTTGTTGAAGGCTATCTTTAGTTTTGTAGGTGATCTTGGGGTATGTGAGCTCACTATCAACTCCTACATGGTATCAAAGCTCTAGATTTGTAAACTCCTCAGAAAAGAGGGTGATTTGGGCATGAGCTTTTGTTGAGTGCATTTTGAGGTAAAAAGGACCTTACTATTGAGTCCAAAAGGCCCAAAAATCCCTATTTTCATATAAAATATTTGATATTTTGGGCGATCGGAAAATTTCGGTCATTTTTGCTAGGGCTTGAAGAAATATGTAATTTATTGTCAGTATCATACGTATGATCCGTATTGGTTTGTAGTCGTTGGTAGGGTCGTTGTACAATTGCAAGGCATATATTGGCAAATATTCTTTTGTGGTACGTTTTTGAATAGATCTTGTGTCATCTTTGCATCACAAAGGTACGAGTTAACTTTTTTTTTTAATAAATACATTGAGGCTATTTTGGCACAAGTTTTTAAACCCCAAGTTGCAACGAGGTTTTGTGCTACTTGTAGAGGGCTTAGTGCCTGCGAGTGGTGCGATCAGGCTTGCTGCTCTTTCACTGTCGTCGCTTGACCCCTGGCCCCCCTCAATGATGCTTATTTTTAAAAACCCTCAGCACCAAGTCACATGGACCGACCAACGACTAGCCCCTAGGTGGCCAGTTTTTGCCCTTAATATCCTAATCGAGAAGTTTCTTTTTGGGAGCCATATCTTTTGGTCCAGGAGTTAGAATTTCACAAATGAGATATTGTTGGAAAGCTAGCTTCGAGCAATTTATAATGGTGTATATCTCATTATCAGATTTTGTTGCTAGTGCATTTTATTGTTGTTTGAAGTCAAATCTTCTATTTGGACATCCAAGCTCATAACGTTTTGCCTTTTTATCCAATTTTTGCAATTCTTGTGATGTTGGAAAGGTAATGAGGAGCTCTTTTAATCTATCCATGCACTTTTTGCAAATTCAGCCCTAGGTCTCTTTTATTTAGTTTTTGCCAATATTGCATTATGATTGATTACTTGGACATCCTGAAACCTGGGGAAGCTTTGTCTTTTTTGGAGGGTTTCATTTTCAGTATTCATCATATTTGGGAGTTTCTAATTGTTGTTGAAGGTTTTTGTCTTTGTAAATTTGGAGATCTTATTTGAGGAGTGAATCATGTATAAAAGTTATAGATGTAGATATTGTGGGAGCAATTAACACGGAAATGAATTATGTCCTCATATCTCACATAATGTCATCCAACTTTTTCTTGAGATAACATCTCGTCCATCACTTGATGCTACATCCGAATCTAGAGTTTCTCCTTCTCCACCTTCAAAGACTGTTGATGATCCTTCGCCTTCTTTGATTCCTAGTGTAAAATCATTGATTGAGATTTCCATCATTCTTGCTCAGTAGAGACCATCATAGTCTTTCAGGTTTGGCTTTGTGGGATGAGCATTTGATAGGTTAGATTTGTTTTGTGAATCTCATATTGCAGATTTGGAGGACACAGTTGAGGAGTTATCTCTCCTCTTTGATGACAATTCATTGCACTACTATTGTCAAACCATCATTGTCTTTGGATCTTGTTCATCCATGAGTTACCACTTGATCTTGGTTTGTCACCTTTTTTATTGATTGGGCATGTACCTGATTTGATTGTGGCATCCTCTTCCATGGACACGGCGACACATGAGCAGATTTTAGAGACATCATCATACATCTTCATCCTTCTTCCTATCAATACCTATCTAGAATGGGAAGCATTCTTACATCTATACTTGGTTTTGTTTCTTCCGAAGGGGAGGAATGTTGTTTGTAGGGATTGGATCTTTTTTTTTCTTCAAGCATCTATCATTTCTACAGGAGATTACAAATTATTGGGGGGGAGGGGGGGCTACATATTCTCTCTCTTTTCCTCTTATGGGGGGGTATTGATAGTACATTTGTGATGGACAGTCCTTGGGAGGTTATGTTGAATCCTCTATTCATCACTTCTTTCATCACTTGTATATGATTGTTTTCATACATTCTTTCATTTGGAGAGGGGTTTTTTCCCACAGGGTTCTCCTTTTCTCTGTTTACGAGAGATCATTTGTAAATGGGTACCTAACATGATCCAGTGGCTGAAACCCATCCATTTATCTTTTCCTTCTTGCATTTGTTTACTTCTCCCTAAGTTGTATGTAAGGGGGGTTGTTGCTGTGAACAGGGTGTTTTACCTAACTAGTTCACCTAGTAGGCCTTATTCACACATGTTCACATGTTGAGTTTACTTAGAGGTCTAGGAATCTTTCTAGAAGTCTTAGTTGTCATGTGACCTTATCTTATCTTATCTTGTCATTTACTTTTTGTTGTCTCATGTCATAGGATTAAGACACTTGTCATGATCCTATCTAATCCTATCTCTCAACCTTGCCTATATAAGCAAGGCCTCATGTACATTATGCAATATGGGGGATTGACCTATTATTGATCAAGTTGTATCATTGTTGCATCCATAGAAGCATAAATCCTCAAAAAATTGCAAAAATCTGGAAGGTTGCCGATTTTTTGGCAGTCAATGCTAGGGAAAAAATCGTTGAAAATCGTTAAAAAATCGGGATTTTTTGTGCAAAAAATCCTCAAAAAAACGTGAAAAATCGCAAGCGAAAAAAAAAACCCTAAAAATTGGCGCGTTTTTGCTATAAAGATACTGTGTTTCTCCTCTTTCACTAATTATCGAGGGTTTCTTAGTTCGGTGCACATTTTTGAAGGTGTCTAGGGTTTTTTCAGGCACGTGTCTACTCTCAGATCGTGGGTTTCTCATTGGCGCGTTTTTGCTGGTCGCGTTTTTGCTAGTTCCTCATCGTGGGTTACAGCCTGTTCATCATTTCTGAATGCGTTTTTTATTTGTCAAGTAGGATTCGCCATTGATATTGTTAATTATTTTTTGGTGTGCCATTGCCATTATTTTTTTGGTGTTTAATTATTTTCTGAAGGCGTTATTTTATTTTTTGGTTTTCTTGTAGTCATTAAGCACACACGTACATAAGAAAACCATAACTAAAAACAAATTATTTGCTCTCTATATCTCTATGCTATGGAAATGACCTTAAGTTTTTAAAAAAAAAAGGTTTTGTCTATTTTTCTACATTTTTTTTCAAATCCGATTTTTTCCCGATTTTTTGGTTTGCCGATTTTTTCCCCAAACGATTTTTGCTGCTTTGGAACTTGCATCCATAATCAAGCAAGCTATTCACTTGCCATACTCTCTTGTGGAAAGCTATCTTTGGTTTTGCAAGTGATCCTAGGGTATGAGCTCACTATTAGCTCCTACAACTATTGCCGTGTCTTGGTGACACTATCATCCACATCTCAGTTGGACACCAAGAAAAATGTGAAGGTTGAGTTGGTGGGGTTTGAACCCTTGCTCTATAGCCCTACAATAGCTTTGCACTGTTTTTGCTACCAAGTGAGTTGTGCACATTGGAACACCCTATTAGCAGTACCTTGTGGTTTGGTTAATCAACAATGAAAAATCCTAACATGTTGCTCACTTATTTTTGCCACAATTCTACACTATATTGCCTACGACCAACTATTTGTAGCTGCATTTCATCCTTGTTTCCATGCCACTCCATTGTGGTCAATCGCTCTATTGAAGCCTTGCACTTGGTCCTTTGTGTACCTATTTGAGTATTTTCTAGTTGGGACAATTTTGTGGGCCAATATTAAGGAATTTTTTGATGAGCGAAAAAGGGACCCCTATTGATTTTTTGGAAGGAATTCAAACATGCAGTCAGATTTTAGACACACCATTCCATGTCATAATTGAACACGGGTTCCTTTAGAAACCCCAAATCTCTTATACAAACAAAATCCTGCATTGACATATCCTCTCAAATGCAATCCTCTTAGAACAAATTCCTTTAGAAACCCCAAATCTTTTATACAAACAGAATCTTGCACTAGGAGATCCTCACAAATACAATCCTTTTAGAAAAATTTCCTTTTAGCTCCATCTCTAGAACAAATTTAGATATGGGATTAGAATCATCCTTTGCTCACAAATTCCATTGTATCTCTCGCTTTTTGAGAGAAAGTCCCTTTATAGAGAAAATTGTGACAACTTGTGAGTTGGTGAGATTTCTCTCAAATTTTTAAACTATGGTTAGATCTACCATACATATGTATGCACATAAGTAAAAAATGCTATGTTGAGAGTTGAATTTCAAACTTAAAAGCTGTTATGAAAGAAAAGTTGCTTTGATATGCTTAAAATTGTTTTCTCGCACACAAGCAATGTTTGTAGAAACCTAGTAGATGTCATTAGCAATAAAATACATATCAAAGGTAAAACTAAGGTTGAAAGGAGCCACTCCTCTCAACATTATAGATACATGATGCTGGACCCTGCAATGCATTGTTTATGTCAAAGAAGTAGATGCAACCATTCTATTTGTAGAAGAGGTAGCAACATCATTTTGGATAACTACTTTGTCTTTAGTCAGATGGGCTTGCATCTTTCCCTATTGCTACAAGTTTCATCTCACGATCAGCCTAATTATCCCATTCATGATTCTCCTTTGTAAATATGGGGTTTTCATCCTTGGTGTTCTACTTAGATATAGGATCATACTCCAACTCAATGGGAGCCAGTTCTTTACCTGCTGTTAATTTTTTTCTTACGATAAGAGGTACAATTTGTAATGCACAAATACAAGATCATTCAACCTTTGCAACAACTTGTTGCACTTTTTGCAGTGTATATGCTACAACATATTCCAAGTGTACTCACAATGTGAAGCGCTACATGATTGGTTTAACATTTGGATGACAATCCTTTAAAGATTGGGCAGCTTAGTGCCAAACTTTTCCTGCCATGCATTTAGAATGATATAATTAAAACATTTAAGATAAACAAATACAAAAAACTCAACTTTTAATAACAAAGAAGGAAAATATTTAAATCAATGTTTCAAAGCATGCAAATTTTTCCTGGCCTAGAAGTTGTTCTTGTTGACTTCCGTAAGCCTTGAGAAAAGAAATGTAGTGCTTGTATGTAGATCTCAATCTTGGAAATAATCTTCTCTCTAAATTGTGGACTTGGCTCCGTAGGACTATGTAGAGGCCTCCCATTGCATTTTTGTTATCCTTGAAACTTTCAAGAAATTGGAAGGCTGGGTTGAGCAAGTATGCACAAACATGTAATGACCTACAAAATTGTCTCAGTTGTCTTATCTAGTGCTGGTCTAAGAAAATCCCAAATGAGCCCAAACTTCTCCACCATATTGTAATAGATATGTCTAATATGCTCCTTGGCTTGGTGCATTCCCTTGTAAAAGTAGGCCATTGCTGAATTTTCTCCATCGACTATACGGCGAGAAACCAATGACTCAATGACCTATAAAAAGTCAAATAGTTAAAAAAAAAACTTTAACTACTTCAGATTTGAGCCTTAATTTATAAATGAAGGAAAAATAAAATTTAAAAACACTAAAACATGAAAAGGAAAAAGCTCTATAAACTTAAATCTACAATCACCTTAGGAGTCCAAAAAGGTCTCATCAAATACCCAATCTACCACATTGATTGCAACATTTGGGTTTGAGTTGGAAGACTCGTTCCATCACTCACCAACAAACATTCACTTCAAAGAAGCTTTTTCTTGTAGTAAAGATTGCAAGCTGTTGAATCGGGTTGCGAAATGAGTGATGTGAAGTCAGACCAATTGCTTGTTATTTGAGAACCCTCACATTAAAGAGATTACCCAAGCATGGTAATAAATGTATTTGCAAATGTTGTGCCCAGGCTCCACAACTGGCCTGAATCCACTCCAGTTTGCCACTGTTTTCTAGCATCAGTTCAATGTAATGTGTTGAGCAAGGAGTCCAAAATATGCCGGGGTGTGTCTCCATTAGCAATCTACTTACAACAACATAATTCCTTGTGTTGTCAGTGCTAATCTACTACATTTTCCTCTCCCAAGTCTGCCAAAATTTCTTCCAAAATAAAAAATGTGATGAATAATTTTTTCTTATTATCTTTCTTGAGGCATTGGTTGACTTCAAGAAGATTGTGCCACTAGAAGAAGATACTAACAAATTTAGCAGCATCTTGTCTTTTCTATTGGTCCAGCCATTGGACATGATAGTGCAATCCTTCTCCTCTAGATAACCTGCTGCTCAATGATCAACTGTACATTAGCCATCTTTTCCATCAAAATTGGTCCCTCTAGATCATCAATAGAAAGGGTTTTGATTCTTGAACCCCCGACCAATGGCAACAATTGTATCAACCAATGCTTGCCATAAGGGAATTTAAAACACATAAAAATAATGAATTGAAAGAAAGCACCAAATTGAAAAATTTCAAATAAAAAAGAAAACAGTGAAAGTAAAAAGTTAGAAGTTACAATTAATAATGAGATTAGAAAAATCAAAATGTTACCTTGCTGCATTGAAGGAAATATCGTAAAAATGCCAAAAGTTGCCAACTGCACTCCTTGCTACATTTGTTTGTCCTTGTTCCTCTAATAATGATTGGGAACTAGGACCATTTCGTGGCATAAACTATCTCTCTGAATTATAAGCTCTAGGCCCAATGCCACTAGAACCTGTTTCACTTCTAGGCATTGAAGAGGTAGAGGGCATATAAATTTTTAGTTTTACCTTTATCCTTTGTCCCTTCTTTTCTTGAAAGGTTTCTAATTGGGCTGTCACCTCTCTCACAACCTCAGACTCTTTAACATTTTTGCACACTGAAACGTCATGTCCAGGTATGCTATCAAGGTGGTTTTTGAAGCAATTAATGCCTCCTAGATACTCGACACCAAAATACTTGCAAAAAAATTGCCCTTCCAAGAACTGTCTTTCCTATGTGGTTTTAATAGATTAAGATTGTAAACCATACATTATGGATTTAAAAAACAGAAGGGTTAATTTAAGAATGTAGATTGTTAATAATAATACAAAAGACAAAGCAAAAATGCAAGCAAAGAAGCTAAAAAAACTGTTCAAGTACAAAAAATCCAAAAAAGAGAAAGATCGAAACAAAAATATGAGGAAATAAAAAAAAAGAAAGGATAAAACCTAGGATTTTATCTTTCCTTTTTGTAGATTTTGAATATAAAATATATAAAAATGAAAATAGAATTATAAAAATTAAAACATGAAGGAGTGAAGGAGAAAAACAATGACAAAAGAACAAAGATTTTCAATTTCCCTTTACTTGTTGATGCTTAAAGTTGAAAGCTGAAATATGTGTAACTCAAATCCAACTCCTTATATCAGCTCCTAATTCACACAAATCAACTTTCAATCCAATCGTATCAGCTCATTGCACAAAAATGTTCAGCTCCTTTGAAGAGACAATGAAGGACCAAGTGAGTGAGGGTGAAAAGACTTTGAAAGAAAATGGGCAATTCAAAATAGACTCAAATTGGTCATAGGAGTATTGTAATGTGTTAGTGGCAGATCAGAGTAGAAATGATATCACTTGGTTATTTTTTTAAGCATGTTTTATTATAACTACCTGTCTGATAGATTTGTGAGTCCCACGTATGGACTTGGTGAGTTTGCGAGTCCAGAGTAGGGGCTTGCCAGGGCAGCCTCTTATCTGACTTCATGATTCTGGCTGGTTCCTCAGTGAGTACCGTCATTGTGATTTGTATGTTTCAACAAGCTACACTAAGGTAGTTTTACTCATCAAAGCTCTCACTCCAGTACAATAAATGTGCAAGTTAAACATATAATGTATGCAAGTTACACATACAAGGTATAAATAGCCCAATGGTATACAGATACCACAAGTGTTGGTAATTCAAAGAGACCCAACAAGGTGGGTTTTCAACACAACATTTCTCTCTCTTTAGACATTGCTTAGAAGTTAGAACTCCGGTGAAGTATTCAAATACAGGCATATTCCTGGTTTATGGTCTATTACAATAATCACATCCTGTCCTCTCTCACAAGGTGATCTAAACCTATTATATGTAGGTCTCTGATGACAATATGCCTTTAGGCACCATTTTGGGTGACTACAATCAAAAGAAACATGACTTATACGAAGGGGACATTGCATTCATTAACTATTTTATGCTAAACATGGGCTAACTAAATATCAGTGGAAAGCCCTTGCAATGCTCATTGCATTAGTGGATAGTTCATCTAACATTATAAACTATTAAGGTTTTTCTTTCTAATTAGTGTCCAAGGATGGAGAGCACTAGATGGATATTGAGTTATATGACAATTTTGAACTGGAAAGTATCAAAAACTTATCTTGTAGTTATAGTAGAATTTTCCCTGTTTCTCTCCCTAGTTTAACAGTATCAGATTTAAATCAGAAGACATGAATTCTTGCCATATTTTTTCTTGAATTCTCAAGCTTTATTATATGTGGAATATTCTCCTTCGTATCCAAACTAGTTTTTTCTTTGTGAATTTAATTCTTATCAATCTCGTCATTTGTGAGATCTCTTTTTAGCTGGATTGTTCAATATGAACCATTTTCAATATTTATAGTTATTGAATACATTCAAAAAAGGTCTCCTTAGCTTTTGTGCTTTTGCAGTGTGTTCAATTTTGTGATTTAGAATACTTAAATTCTTGCAACTTTGTAATTCAAGATTAGTATGTGGTGTTAAGTACAAATTTTGAGTGACCATGATGATCTGATGCATTAGGTTGTTCCTTCATCAAAATTTTACATAGTTTTGTTCTTAGTACTGATCTTTCTGGGGCTTCTAACATAAGATGAATAAAGAATGAAATCCTTTCGTCTAATTTTTGGCTTGTCCTACTTTAGGCTGCTTGTGCAGCAGCTGCAACCCATTGCAAAGCTAAGGGGAAGAACATCTCAAAACTGGCTTTGCAGTATAGCTTGAAGAACAAAGATATTTCTTCAGCATTGGTTGGCATGAACTCCATTCAACAGGTTTGCTTGGGCAATCAAATTTTTACATTTATTCTTTATAGTAGGTTCTTAAAAAACAATAAAATGGGGAGGAAGACTGCAGCCATTGAAGCAAACAATGACTGGTTTATTGGTGATCTAACATGACCATATAAATTTTTCCCTTAGGTCCAAGAAAATGTTGCTGCAGCCATTGAAGCAAACAATGGTCAAAATATTGATGATGAATTGCTCAAAGAAGTGGAAGTTATCATTAATCCGGTAAAGAACTTATCATGGGCAAGTGGTGTTTAGTCAGAATTAGCTGAATTGCCATATATGTCTGTATTTGTTTAATGTTTCCTTGAGATTAATCCTCATATTGCCAAGTAAATTTTTCACCAGTGAATAATTTGTAATTAAGGATAGTCAATTTCTTGGAATAACTCCAGGGAGTCTTTAATAAGCACCATCAACACTTTGTTTTAAACTTTTTGACGGTCACAATAGATAATTCTGCAAATAGTGAATGTTGCAGTGAAAGATATAAATACTATCTTAATATTTTGAGCTCTTGCATAAAATACTGAATGGTGTGTACTATAGTTATTTCTTGTAAATACAAAGTGATTACCACCGGACCAATAAACTTCTGGCATTTTTACACCACTTCAAAGAACTTCAAAATTTTGTTGCACAAGCAAATTGATTACTTTGAATGATGAATATTTTAGTAATGAAATATGTAATTTGACGCTATAAATTTATGCAGTGAAATGACTTGCATGTATGCACATAACGGCAAAAGTTTATGAGGGTTACTTTTCATATTAATGTCACCATTAGTGGACTAAAATAGAATAGTAAGTTAGGAATATCTTGTTTATGCATTCTTGAACTATTTACTGAAAAGGCAATATTGGCAAAATTTGTCTTGATAAAGAGCTACAAATATCTTGTTAACGCATGCTTGAAATTTTTAGTGAAGACACAATATTGGCATAATTTGGCTTGATATTATCTTATTTGCAGATAAATATTGGGACATCACTGAGGCAGGAAATTTAGTATTGCTTTATCACAACATTTGTTTATTGGGATGTCCTTTGGGTGCCTTGATATTAAAATTTCTGCATATTCTTTTGACAGATGAATATTGGGACATCACTGAGGAAGGAAACTTAATATTGCTTTATCACAACATTTTTTTTATTGAGATGTCCTTTGGATGATAAATGTCTTTTCTTTCTTAGAAAACATTGGGGTAGCCTTGGATCCTTAAAATAGTTACAAGGTGCCCCCATGGTAACAAACGGGGGTGGGCTTAGGTTTATGCCTTGATCTCTACCTCAAGGTGTACCCATAGCTGCAACAGAGTGCCCTACCTGTGGGAATTGACCATGGGTTTGTGGTGTGAAACTCACATTACTACCACTCATGCCAAACCTATTGAGCTATATTGTTTTCTATATTAGGCCAGTATGGTTTTTGGATTAATTGTCAAATTGCCTATAAGAAGATAGAAGCAACACACAATCAGGTCATTGGATGATGTTGAACTCAATGTTGCTAAGATCTTTAGTTTAACTCTAGGTAAACAAACAATGCTTGTTGCAACAAGTAAAGCAAGTGCATGGACAAAAGTAAGGCTGAACAGATGGCAGGACCATAAAGAAACTAAGTATTGCATATTTGACGAGCAGTTAGAAAATTGTGAAAATTGTGAAATTCGGAGCATGGTTTGGCTGATTCAACATCCAAAAAATATGCATGCAATGAGATTATTATTTTTTTGTCAATTTAATGTATGAGTATACTTACACTGGGATGATTGGTTTACTGAAAAAAAAAGAGAAAGACGAAGAGCATATTCTTGGAGGCTTAAATATAGAACTGTATTTATATTTATATATTAAATAGAAAAATATATGTATATTGTGTTAGTGTTTTAATGATCAGATAATACAACTGAAAGCACTCAGAAAATGCAACACATAAGACAATAAACACAACAAGATACCTTGGGAAAACCCTCCTCTTGAGGGAGAAAAACCCAACAAATATGTCTCTTATATAATGAAGGAATAAGAACAGAAATCTGCTTACAACTCAGGCCCAACTCATGGCCGAATTTAATACAATGAATACTAGCACCTCTCCTAGATGTGAATATGTTTCTCCTTGAAATCAGCTTGCTGTTGCAAGATGAATAGCTGTTGCTCAAGTGCAAACTTCTGCTTGAATGCAAATTATGCTTGAATAAACTTGATGCCTGAATGAACAAACATAACCTTGTATTTATACAAAATGAGGTGACTCAACAAGGAGGTCAGCCTCCCTAAGTAAATAATTAAATTACAACATTCAAAGTAAGGTCGACCCAAATCAAATGATATAAGATCATCAATTATTTACATAAGGTCGGCCTCCTTATAACTCGAAGTCTCAAGCATATATAAAATTGAATAGCCATAAGGCTACATTCAATTTTTCATTCTCTTCTTGTAAATTGTGCAGGGCTGGAAGTATAATCCAGACGTTGCAAAACATCAACACTCCCTCTCAGGTAGGGATGATACTTCTAGCTACATAAGACGTATCACCTCATCATGATGTCAACCACAATGGCTACTTCCATATGTGGAAAGAAAAGAGCTTATCACCTCATCGTGATAGCATATAAGATATCACCTCACCGTCATATTGGATATCACCTCATCGTGATATCAACCATCATGGCTAACTCCATAGATGGTATGTACAAGTGCTCATCACTCAATGTGATGTTGTCACAACACCGTGACTTTCACCATGGCTCTCCCTAAAGGTGAAACACAAGTACAAGAAAATCATCACGGACTCCCTCATGTGATGCTGTCATGGAGTCACACACATGACATCCACCATGACTCTCTCAGAGGGTGGAAACAAGGGATTTCACCTCAAACTTCTTCTGGGAGAAGAACTCATTACCAAAAGATTTCACCTCAAACTTCTCTCAAAGAAGAACTCATTATCAAGGGATTTCACCTCAAACTTCTCTCACAAAGAAGAACTCATTAAAGAGGATCACTGATACTGAGACTCCTTCTCAGTCAAGGCTGCATTCTCCGCCATATTAAGTTTTTCTCGAAAGTACACAAACTTTATCCTGGAGAGGGCTTGGTGAGAATGTCTGTCGTCTACTCATTAGTATTGATATACCTCAACTGTATAGCTTTCCTCAATACCATATCTCTGATATAATGGTACTTGATCTCAACATGTTTTGTTCTGTCATGAAACACAAGATTGACAAAAAGCTTCACACAACTCTAGTTATCACAATGAATGATAGTAGGCTTCATTGATTGTCCAAACAATCTTGCAAGGAGCTTACGAAGCCACACTGCTTCATGAGCTGCCACACAACTTGCGATATACTCTGCCTCGATTGTACTCAATGTTGTTGAAGACTGCTTCCTACTGCACCAGGATATCATGGTAGATCCCAAACAAAAGCAACATCGATCAACAACACAACCATCTTTTTTAGGTTCAGTAGGCTCCTTTTGAATCTTCAAGCACTTGCATCAACCTCTTGACCTCATTATCCAAGATTTTCCTGCAATGCTTGCCTTAGAGAAATGGTTACCAACGCACACCTCTGTAGGTATTTAGGGCTGTCCTCTTTGACCTCATCCCAGATCACTCTAATTGGAATAGGTTTGCGGAGCTACCAATGTTAAATCCAAGTTGACTTGACTTGAGCAATTTAGAACTCAACTGTTGAAGAGCATCTGGCCTTGCAACACTACAACCTTATTTATTCTTAACGAGTAATAAAAATCCCTCTGAAGGTTAATTCTTCCTCTTCGAAGAGATGTCTTCAGTCATTCACTCAATCTCATAGCTACAAGTAGAGTCTCCATTCTTCAACCTATAGGATGCATCAAAGTCTTCTTGAAAGCAATCTCTTACGCTTCTTGATTTATCCTAAAAGCATTGAGAAGAGATTACCAATAGTTCATGGAACTCAACTATCTCAAATAGAAGTACCATTGCTAGAAGCATACATGATTGACTATCTCAATTTTATAGCATGAATTAATAACTACATAACAATTCATGAGCATTATTCAACCATGCAATATTTATCTCATAGAATTCAAAATCTTCAGAGTAATAGATAATTAATTCATCAATCATGACATTTCTTTCTTCCAATTTCTCGGAAGAGCTAATCTCAGCATAACAAAAGACAATCTTCACAAGTTAGCATGATACAACTTGCAATGAATAATTCTTAATTCTAAAGAATCTTATCTTAGTGATCACTATTTACTGGTCACACATAATCCAAGTAAATAATGTCAGATTTGCACAACTCAACAAACTGAATTTTAGATTAGAAGGGTAATTACAATCAAAACAAAGAATAGTTATCTCTTAAATATTCTGAAGGGTGGACACAGTACGATACGCTGCTCTTGCGCTCAGATCAGTACACAACCTTCATGGCTTGAACATAGGCCCATGACTAGAGTAGAAATTCACTAGAATCATTTTGGGGAGAGAACTCAATCACATCCGCAAATGAAGCATGCTGATTAGGCTTGGTAGGGCAATCCTTCGCATAGTGACCAAACTTGTCACATCTAAAGCATTGAACATGAGAGAGGTCCCACTTCTTCTTGAATGCAGGAGCACCATCTGACCCTTTATCTCTATTCCTCTTCAAGTATCTTTTCTTTCCTCCTTTTCCTTCCTTCTTCGAGGATTGAGCGGAAAGAACATGAATGCCTTCATTTGTAGGGCTTCGACCAATACCTCTCGCAACCAACCTCAACTCTTGAATACAATCTGCCCTCAATCGATCAAACTTGGGAAGTTTGGATCTCGCACTGATTCCTTGAATGTAAGACTCCCAAGATGAAGGAAGACCATTAAGAACCAACATGGTCAAATCCTTGTCATCAACAATACGACCAATGGTAGAGAGCTGATCTCTCAATTCGGAAATCTTCATGAAGCAGGTGATGACAAATTCTCCTTCCACCATCTTAACATGATGAAGTTATTGCTTCAAGGCTAGAGCACGACTTGTGGTTTTGATCTCATACATCTCCTCCAAAATCTTAAGCATTTCTCTCGCTGTCTTCAACTTAGAGATGATAGGAGCAATATGGTCCTTCATGGAATCAACTAACATCTTCTTCGCCTTGATATCTTTCTTCCTCCACTGCAACTTCTCTTCTTCCTCCTTTGGTTCGGGAACTTTGGTCTCCACAAACTCAGCCAAATCATTCTCTTCCAAGGTGAACATGATTCTGAACCTCCATGATGTGTAGTTGGATGCTCCCTCGAGTCTATTCTCAATTTTTAGACCATTTACCATCTTGACTAAATTAGAGATATACAAAAAAAAATTAAGGAGTACTGCTACAAAATTGATCTGATCACGATCTTCTTCAAACCCGCTCTGATACCATGTTAGTGTTTTAATGATCAGATAATACAACTGAAAGCACTCAAAAAATGCAACACAACAAGATACCCTGAGAAAACCCTCCTCTTGAGGGAGAAAAACCCAGCAAATATGTCTCTTATATAATGAAGGAACAAGAGCAGAAATCTGCTTACAACTCAGGCCTAGCTCATTGCTGAATTTAATACAATGAATACTAGCACCTCTCCTAGATGTGAATATGTTTCTCCTTGAAATCGGCCTACTGCTGCAAGATGAATAGTTGCTGCTCAAGTGCAAACTTCTACTTGAATGCAAATTATGTTTGAATAAACTTGATGTCTGAATGAACAAACATGACCTTGTATTTATACAAAATGAGGTGACTCAACAAGGAGGTCGACCTCCCTTAATAAATAATTAAATTACAAAATACAAAGTAAGGTCGGCCCAAATCAAATGATACAAGATCATCAATTATTTACATAAGGTCGGCCTCCTTATAACTCGAAGTCTCAAGCATATATAAAATTGAATAGCCATAAGGCTACATTCAATTTTTCATTCTCTTCTTGTAAATCATGCAAGGCTGGAAGTATAATCCAGACGTTGCGAAACATCATCATATTGTTTAAGTAGCTGTACTTTTTCTATTTTTACTAGAAAAAATTGAACAATATTCATCCATAGGGTTTATTTATCTTATCTATGATTTGTAAATGACATGGATACTCTATTCCATGATGCATTAATATAAATTTATTTTCTTATATACGCAAATATAACATTAAGTGTATTAACTTAATGCTTTCTATAATCCTTTGGCCATTTTTACAAAATGTGTTCCAATATGTTGACCTATATGCTACATGCATTTCATATCATGTTCCAATCCCAACCATACTACTATTAATCATGTAATTCTTCTTACAATTCCACAAAATAGTTGTGAAATCTCTACAAGATTAAACATATTTAATTTGTAGATTTTTTTTTTAAACATACGGCTATATACTCTAATAATTATGGTACGTTGCCATTAATGTAAGCAAATAATTTACATTTCTATTGCTACACTCATTATATTGCATTATCAATAATCAAAGCATATAATGCCAATGCATCCATCACATCCAATTATGCAATGCTTTCAAATACACTTGCATTAACATTTAGTCAATGATATATTAATACAAGTTATAATGTCATCATGATAATTTATAAATAAGGTCATAATATAGATCTGGCAAATTGGCCTTAAAAGTACAATATACAGTTAGCTAATGTTTAGCAATTAAAATACACCATTTCATTGTTGTATGTCATAATAATAATTGTTGTTTTGCTCCAATTTTTTGAGGATTTGTTTGTTGGATCTAGTTGCAAATGAGCCCAACCAATGGTAGAAATTCCCATCCATTCCTATCTAATGATTACTAGTAGACTCTAAATAATCAAAACAATACAATGCTTTAATTATTACACATTATGTAATAAGGTGACTTCTACAACATACAACATGATAAATGCACAAGTCACAAGCTAACAATCCAAAAACTCACAAAGCACTAGTAAACAACTTATTGATGAATGAAACAAAACTTGATTTTTTTTTAAATGATGCCAAGTAGGATTCCTTTGTGCGGCGAGCAACGGGCAAATGTGGATAGAAATCTTTTGAACGACGAGCAACAAGCTTGCGCAGACGTTGTCGTGCAAGATTGTTTGGGGGGGGGGGTTGTTCCCTCTCCTCCTAAAGCTACTGGTGGCCTTCGGAAATCATTTTCCAATGCTGTTTCAAATACTCAAGCCCAAATTCCTCCTGCCTCGGTTAGGGTTTGGCCTTTGCCCTGCGCCTATGCATCCCCTGTTATGGTCTATGGACCAGAGATTGCTGAAAATGAGGATTTTTATGTGCGTCAGGGTGTGGTCTGCAGGTTTAATGACATGTGGCCCTCCCTTCCCCATCTAGTGGGTTTATGTTTCCTAAAAACCAATTGTTTCTAGGCAGATTGACCTCAATCCCAATGCTAGAGGTTTTTTCTATGCAACCTTTGCTTCCTTGGAGGAGTGAGTTTGAGTGCTGGACAAGGGGTGGATCTGGGGCATTCATTTGTTGTTCCTTCATCATTGGTCTCGCTCTTTCAATCCTCTTACGAAGCCATTGAATATCATACCAGTTTGGGTTTGACTGTCGAACCTCCCTCTCCAGTTTTGGGAGGATTCTTGTTTTGAAGCTATTGGCAACGCTATTGGATATTTTTTCAAGGCAGACTTTACGTCTTAGGATCTTGGGCATACTACAGTGGCCCGTATTTTAATCGATTTGGACATTCCAAACCTCTCCATGGTGATGTGGTCTTGATGGTGGAGGACAGACCTTGGAAGCAGCCTTTGGACTATGAGGGACTCCCTTTTTGGTGTAGGAGATGTTTCTCTATTGGTCATTTGGCCTTTGGCTGCCCTCTTGTTCGCCGCAAGGGTGCTGCTACCTAGTGGAAGAATTCTTTTTCAAACCATCTCACAGTGGGCTCTCCCTCTCTGGTTGATCCCTCTAGGGAGGATGTTCTTACTGTTTCTTCTTTGGAGGATGTGGCTCCCTAGGTCCTTCCTCTATCTATCCCTTCCTTGGAACCATTGGTGCCCAGTAGTGTTGTTGTTGTGCCGATAGAGCTTGCCTATCCCTTGTTGAACACTTTTGTTGATCCTTTGGATGCACTCGACTCCTCTTCTGCGCTGCCAGCTTCGCTAAGTGGTGGCTCTTTGTCCTTGGTGGTTGTTGAGGATTCGCTCATCTCGCCTCACTCGGTTGACTTCGTTTTTGAGCCTTCCTGGTCTATTGTGTAGAGAAAAAAGAAGGGACTCCCCAAACAATGACCTCGGGTTTTGGGAGTCAGATTTTCCCCCTTAGATTTTGGGGTTGTCTAGTCCTCTTGACATGTTGTTTGTCGGTTGTTCATGTCCTAGTTCTATTTTGTGTGTGGCCTGTTTGGCTTGTTCTACCAAGCCCTAGTGACTCCTGTTTGTAAGGGGTCACCTCCCTTTTGTTTAGCTTCTCTTTCTAGTTCATGTCCTGTTTTGAACTAGCTTCTTTTTGGCCTTGAGGGCTCTCTGTGTAAAGGGTACAACACCATGTAAATGTTGCTTAATTTATCAAAAAATTATTGATCAATGAAAAAAATCATAAATTATATTTTTGATCTCTAGAGGAACATCTTAATGTGTTTTTTACCAACTATTAGCTTATTAATTGGTTATATTCTAATTATGTGAGAATTGCTTTCTTATTGAACTCAATGTTGCCAAGGATCTTTAGTTCAAATCTAGGTAAACAAACAATGCTTGTTGCAACAAGAAGTGCATGGACAAAAGTAAGGCTAAACAAATGGTAGGATCATAAGGAAACAAAGTATTGCATATTTGATGAGAAGATAGAAAATTGTGAAATTTGGAGCATGGTTTGGTTGATTCAACATCGAAAAAAATATGCATAAAATGAGATGAAAATAATTTGTCAATTTAATGTATGAGTATACTTACACAGGGGATGATTGGTTTATTGAAAAAAGAAGAGAATAGAATTTTATTTATATATTGAATAGAAAAATATATGTATATTGTTTGAGTAATTGTTCTTTTTCTATTTTTATTAGAAAAAATTGATCAATATTCATCCATTGGGTTTAATTTTCTTCTCTACGATTTGTAAATGACACGGATACTCTTTTCCATGATGTATTAATACAAATTTATTTTCTTATATATGATTCCAAGTTATATGCTACAAATATAACATTGTGTATTAACTTAACGATTTCTACAACTCTTTGGCCATTTTAACAAAATATGTTCCAATATGTTGACCTATATGTGCCTCCTTGTATATGCTACATACACTTCATATCATGGTTCCAATCCCAACTATACTACTATTAATCATGTGATTGTTTTGACAATTCCACAAAATAGTTGTGAAATCTCTACAAGATTAAACATATTCAAACTGTAGTTTTTTTAAAAAACATACGGCTATATACTCTAATGTTTATGGTACATTATCATTAATGTAAGAAAATTATTTACACTTCTATTGCTACACTCATTGCATTGCATTATCAATAATCCAAGCATATAATATCAATGCATCCATCACATCCAATTGTACAATGCATCCAAATACACTTGCATTAACATTTTTTCCATGATATATTAATACAAGTTATAATGTCATTATGATAATTTATAAATAAGTTCATAATATAGATTTGGCAAATTGACCTTAAAAGTACAACATACAATTAGCCAATGTTTAGCAATGAAAATACACCATTTCATTATTGTATGTCATAATAATAATTATTGTTTTACTCCAATTTATTGAGGATTTGTTTGTTGGATCTAGTTGCAGATGAGCCTAGCCAATGGTAGAAATTTCCATCCATCCCTATCTAGTGATTACTAGTAAACTCTAAATAATCAAAACAATACAATTCTCATAATTATTACACATTATGTAATAAGGTGACTTGTACAACATACAACATGATAAATGCACAAGTCACAAGCTAACAATCCAAAACCTCACAAAGCACTAGCAAACAACTTATTAATCAATGAAAAAACAATCATAAATTATATTTCTGATCTTGAGATACACATCTTAATGTGTTTTTTACCAACTATTAGCTTATTAATTGCTTATATTCTAATTATGTTAGAATTGCTCTCTTATTGGATATCTAGTATTATCTTAATAATTGTCAAGTTAGCCTAGGCACTACCTTTGGTATTCCTAGCCTTTGTAGAGCACTTCTCCCTATGGCTCCAACCATATCTTGAAGAATATGATACACCACCCATTCAAATATAGGTTTTATTTATGGCTGTGCACTTGAGGGGAGTTAGGTAAGACACATTGGATTCTAGTCCAACCTATACCTTTGGTTTCACTGTCCCTATGCAATGCATTCATGAATCATAAGACTTTGAGTTGTGCCAAATACCTTATAGTGCTATTTCTATATACCTCTCATTGATGCATCATAGACCTAACAATTAATATAATTTTCTTTGCCAACCTATAAGCAACCTTCTAAACACAATGAAATAACTATCCTACATTAGTTCACACAAATGCATCATACATAGAATAGTCTCCTAGTAACAAGAAGTTGAATAAAGCAAGTAAGAACTTAGCTTTGGCTTCCAAAATGCATAATTGAGAGTAAGATCTTTTTTTTGGCTAGATTGTAGATATTGAAGAGGACTTCATGTCAATCATTTATTTAGTTCAAATCTATATTCCTTGATTCCTTAAATAAAGGAAAAAAGAGTTCAACAATACTAGCATTACTTTTTGGTCTCGAGTACAAATGACCACCTTCAAACAATTCTACATATGATTCCTTAATGTTGAGAGGATGGTTAGGTTCAATGTGGTTTCCCCATCACACTTGCCCATATCTCTTGGTAGAAAACTACCAAAACTCACAAGGCTTCTGAAACTCCTTGCATTCATCAACAATTCAAAATCTAAGAATTCATCAATAGTGGCATGGTGCGATGGTTGAGTTGTGTTATTCTTGCCATCAAGGTTCAAACCCCATTGGGGTGGAATTGTTGAGAATTTATATTAGGGACGAGGTCCCCCATTTGTGACCTCACTGGTTCATAGCTCTGGATCAAAAGCGTTTAACCCTCTTAATGAAAAAAAATCTAAGAATTCAAATATCCTTCAATGGCCTTTCTAGCATGAACAAGACTCACGAAAAACAATAAGGTTTTCAACTAAAAATTTATTACCAACTCAACTACTCATTTATGACAATCACAAGGACTCATTAGGAGCTATAACTCCTCTTACATGCATATAAACAATGCACATAACCATTTGCGTATTTAGAATATGACCACTCATATAACAAGCAATCATATAGTCAATCAACTCCTTATTCAATTGCTAACATTCATTCAAATATTAAATCAATGGTCCATATTTTCTTAATAAGAGTTCATTAGACTAGAAGACATTATCTATTAACCAAAGGAATAAATTGATAACAATATTGAAGTGTGGTGGCACTTTTTGATATGAAGACCCTTCAAGCTTAAGATAGATCACAAGGGCCTTGAGTACATTTTCACCCAAATGGATTTGAATGTTAGATAACAAAGATGATTGTACTTCATTTAATGTCTTGAGATTGACATCTCCTATGCCAAAGGGAAGGAAAATAAAGTAGTTGATGCTCTTAGTAGAAGAGTAAGCTTGATAACAATATCCTATCTTTAGATTCAATTGTAAGGATTCTATTAGAGATTTCAAACACAATGATGAGTTTTATCAACTTAGGCATGAGGAATTGGTGTAAAAGCCCAAAATTCCAAATCATCAGTTTTTGGAAGACAAATTTATGCACTGATAGGGATGTATTTATGTTCCTTTGGAAGGGGGATTGAGGGAGAAAATCATCAAGTCCATAATAGCCTCTGTAGTGCTCATCTAGGAGTTACTATGCTATATGCATCCTTGAAGCAAAGCTATTTCAGACTTAGAATGAAGAACGAGTTAGGTAATTTAGTGGCTAAATGCCTAGAATGTCAAAGTGTTAATGCATAACACTATCATCTAGTAGGATAATTGTATTCACATGACGCGCCTTAACACAATTGTGCAATCATTTCTATGGATTTTTTATTGATTTATCCAAGATCCATAGTAATCATGACTCAATTCTAGTAGTGGTGGGTAAGTTAACCAAGGTTGCACACTTTACCCATTATAGCATGAAATATGATGTTCAAAACAATATCCAAGATATCCATCAAGGAGATGGTGCATTTGCATGAAATTTTAGAACCATTGTCTTTGATTGGGAAAGTTTTCTAACTTCTAGTTTCTAGACCACCCTCATAACCATATTTGGATCCAAAGTTAAGTTTGCCTCTTCTTACCATCTTGAAATGGATAGGCAAACAAATCAATTTAATTAGGTAATTGGAGATATTCTTAGAATGTAGTGATGGGTCAACCCACCTAATAAGAACAATATCCACCCTCTTGAAGTGTCAAAAATTGTCACCCTTGACAATTTCACATTAGGTTTTACTCCCCCTAAATTATTGAGCCTAATTGGGTCCATAATTTCCTAAATTATGCATTCTATAGCCCATTTTGTGCAAATTTCTGAGAAATTGGAAGCATTGAAAAAATGCATTCAAATATTATTTTTCGCCCGATACTTAGTGTCTTGGAAAATAGGGCTAGGGCCCATTCGCCCTAGGGTGTATGGGCCCCCCTATTCTGTTGAGGACCAATTTTGGATATGTTGGAGTGAGCATCTTAACATTCAAAATTAAAATTGCAAATGTCGGCTATCGAGATTTAATTCTTTGGAAATTAGAGAAATTCCTATAGATACCTAGTTATTGCATCATTTCAAATAGGAGAATTTAAAAGAAAATATTATTATCAAGAGCACTATCAAGCAAGCCAAGAGTAACATTTCAGAGCTTTATTGTAGCAATTCAAGATCCTAACATCATTTCAAATCCTATGTGAGTTTACGTGTGTTCATGTTGTCCTTGTTTTGTGAAGGCAAACCACTTTTGTAGGTCTCCAAAGCATTCAAGAAAATCAAGCAAGCAAGATCCAAGACCTTGAGGTGATGTGCATGACTTTAGTTCTCCAAGGAAGCCATTGAAGGGCAGTGAGTTGCAACACTTTGTGATTTCATCTTTCCTTCCTATCCATTATCATTTTATCATTGACATTTCCATTGTGGAAGTGGAAACACTTACACAGGGTTTGACTGAGGCAAGCCCCTAAATGGCCCAACATTTTCCCTCCCTTTGAATGTGCAGATTTTAGGTTTGAAGCGGATTGAAAGGAGATTGAAGATAAATTGTTCATTGTTGCATTTGAATCCCTACATATTTATTACTAAGTGATTTTTGGATTCGATTGTGTGACAATTTTTTGCATCCACGTTTCAAATCACTCCATGATCCATCATCAAGATGAAAGCAGAGAGCAGAAGGAGAAAAAATTATTGTCAATTCACAAAAACTCATCTACAAAATTATTAGACAGTGTTCCAATAAATTTGCAAGTGAAAATCAAAAGCTCGGATATGTCATCAGAGGACCTCAAAAACAAAGCAAAAGAATTCTACCAGGACCCATTTTCCCTAGGGAGACTTTGTCTTGCTATAGTGATCAAATCCAACTTTTGATGATAGATACATAGTCCTCTGCACTTCCTAGATTTTCTTGCAAGTTACTATTTTAGTTTGTACATTATCGAGATCTTACATTTCACATATTAGGTCATGTAGTCTAATTAGGTTAATAATAGAAAATCAATTCCAAATCATTTTAATCCTTAATAGGATGGAGATTCAGGTCTGATTGGCTCACCTTCATGGTTGAAAGTCAATCTAATCACCTTGTTAATCTCCATCTTAATGAAACATAAGAAAATCCACCCAACAAAAAACCATTTGAATCCTAGGTTTATACATTAGACCTAGGGTTCCCTATTTTTATTTGTTTTACCTCTATAGAATTTGTTTACAACTCCTATCATGCTTCATTGAAGATGTCACCTTTTGAGGCCTTACATGGAAAGAGATGTAGAACCCTCGCGGGATGGGAAAATTTAGACAACCAAGTGGTCAAAAGAACTAATTTGCTTTATTATTATGGCAAGAATCTCAAGATAATGAGAGAAATATTGAAGGTTGCTAATCAACATAAAAGGATATGTCAATTCTTTTAGAACCCCTAGATAATTCTAGATTGGAGAAAATATATTCGTAAGAGTTAGACCTCAAAAATATCCATCAAGTTTGGGAATGCATCAAATTTATCTCCACTCTATGTGGGGCCCTTTAAAGCCACAAAGAAAGAAAGTAAGCTAAGTAACTTTACTATCTTTCCCTCCCTCTCTTGATAATCCACAATGTTTTTCATGTTTCTATTTTTAATAAATATATGTGTTTCTATGCATATTATTTACATAGGCATTGTAGGCCCAATATGAATTTTGGAGAGGAGATAATTACAATTGAGAAACATAAGCCTTAAATTAAGTTGCCAGAGAGAGAGAGAGAGAGAGAGAGAGAGAGAGAGAAAATCTAGTTGGGCAGACAAGGATGTCTTCAATAAGGTGTATCTTTATCTATTTGAGTAATGTTGGGTCGATGTTTCCCTAGGGGGAGGAATGTAACATCTAGAGAAATATTTGATTAAAAATTAAAAATTATTTAAGTCCCATCCTGATGTAATTTATGATTGTGATTGTATTGATTGATTGTGATTATTTTATGTTTGATTAATCATTTCTATTCTAATCATCATAATCAAGTTTTTATTTTAGATTAATCATCATAGTCTATATACACAAATGTATGTATACACACAATATACATATATACATTCATATACATACACATATATGCATATTTATATATATGTATATAGAGAAGAAAGAATGAAAAGTATATATACATATTCATATACATATATACATGTATATTTATGTTTATAGAGAGCGAAGGAAGAAAAGTATTTAAATACATACGTATGTATGATGAAAATTAGACAAATGTTATTAATCATGCAAGGACCTAGCTCTACTCCATGTAGTACCTTAACCTTCTTCTTTGATTGATTACTTTTAACATTTCTTATTTACAAGTGTGATGCAATGTTTTTTATTTTACAAGCAACATTTAAAGGGTGTTGTACCCTTTACATGGAGAACCCATAGGGCCAAAAAGAAGCTAGTTCAAAACATTATCAAAAAGCCTATAATAAAAAATAACAGAAATTGGACACAGACACGACACATTATCAGCAGAACCCCAAAACCATCCAGACCAAAACACTAACTGTCTACATTTTCCCATTTCTAAGCCAAGAGGATTAAGACATCATCCCCAATCCAGTTGGGACCTTCCCCCACAGTATTCTTATTTGCTTCCTCCTTGATGATGTTAGACAGAGTGACAAAAGATATCTGTATCATTATAATAGTGAACCGGGCCAAATAGTTGAATTTTCACTCCAGTTTAGTAACCCGTTCCTGCAACACACTGGGGTCCTCATTCTTGCCCTTCCTACTCTGGATCTCCTCATCCCCGCCAACTTTGGAATCGAACGAGTGAGTAGAGTCCTCCTTAAGCACCCAGTTCATGTCAGAGAAATTAATTGGGCCCTCCACCAACCCTTCTTCCATCTCCTCAATAGTGTCTTTTTTGTCTTCAGTCCTGCAACCCATTTGCTCCGAATCACTAGAAATCTCATCAACTGGGGCACTTTTTTTGTTTTTCACCAGTCCGTGGGACCTCCTCACACTAGTTTGTTCCATCCTCACCTCAAATTTCACAACCACCATGGTGTCACCCTTAGAGTATTTTCCTCGGTGCTTCTCCCTTCGCTGTTAGTGGCCGACAAGTCCACCTGGCCCAAAGACACTTTTTTCCCCTTCTTCTTAGCAGTGGGTCTATTGTCCTTCTTGATGGGTTTATTTTCTAGCTCACATAATGCAATCGCCACTTTAGACTGGGCCAACCTAGTCGCTCCTTTCTTCTTTTTAGATGGGGGTTTAGGCTTAGGTTCTGTAATGGGTTCAATTTTAGGTATGGGGGTTTTACTCTTGGAACCCTTTGAAGCAGGGGGGGAAAGGATTAACAGGGGCTACATCAAGGGGTTCTAGTTCCTCAACATGCACATCAAAGATAGGTTTGGGTAGGCACAGGGCCAAATGAAATTGATAGAGCCTAAAGATTAAGCCTTGATGCAACAGTAAGGGGAGAGGATCATCTGGGTTGAGAGTAACAGCCTCAAGGGAGTCTTTAACCAAATTTTCCAAAGAGGTGAGCAGAAAAATGGAAAGTTGAGGTTCACCTTATGCCGAAGGTGGTTTAACAGTGGCAAATGGTAAAAATAAAACATCTTGAAACGAACTTCTAAAGTAACATACTTCATAATCATAAGACACACCTCATCCCAGGGTTTTTGCAACGCCTCATGGTCGAAACTAGACTGCTTCTAAACTAGCTTCTCGTCATCCTTGAAGAAGGCATTGAGACTCTCCAAGTCTTGCATTTTGGTGTGTTTTTTGTATTTCTTTCCATCACAGGAGAGGCCTGTCACCTTGTCAATTACCTCCTCATTCATCTCAAAAAAGATGCCACCCATGGTGACCCACCTATCCTTCCATGAACCAACAAACTGGGCTGAAAAACTCTCATCGTGACCCACAAGATTCTCTAAAAGCGGCACCAAACCACCCTCTTTACTGATGTGCCAAGTGATGGGGTCCTTAGGAAACTCCTCACAATTATCAAGCTTGGTTCTCACTTTATCTCCTCCCATCGCGACCCACAACACATAGTAACATGCCCAAAGAAATAAAGTTAGCCTAAAAAATGGCTGCCCACCAGTGAATTTACCCTTTTTAAAACTAGCATGTCTCCGCCAACCAGGATAGTAAGGAGTAATGAAAGGAAATTGATGTTTACATGCTTTAGCACTCATTCCCAATGACGCCAGCTTCACAGGGCTATGATTATCTCGAAAGATCCAGAGGATTAGCTGTTTATGAATTAAATCCGGATAATTAATATCCATTATGCCAAGGGTCATTTTGAAGTTACACATTTCCCCAGGACAATTAGCTGTGGGGGGAGATTTGAAAATTTTAAGTACATCTCAAAGGACCTTATGCAAATCATAAAATAGCTTAAATTGGAATTATTGAAAAGATTGGCAATGAATATCTCATTACACACATCCCAAGAGATTTGATAGGATGTGTAGTACAATTGAAAAGATAGCTCGTAAAAGTTGAGGACCCCACCATAAGTAATAATGAAGTAATACATCCACACAACACCCCGCTTTAACCTCGCCACCTCACCCAACTAGATCTACATCACCCAAGGACCAGTCAAGTGGAGCCACCTGTACCCATTAAGAAAAACATTGTTAACCATCATTGAACATTACATTCCTTTGTTCCACAAGGATTAGTCCTTGTATAGTAGCTGGTAATGCTTCGAGTCTCTTCCAACACTTGCACAAACTCCAAGTGGAACCCAAATTAGCCAAACTATCAACAACTTGATTACCTTCCCTGTAGGTGTGAATAAGATATTTCCTATCCAATTTTGAGACCAAAAAAATTATGTAAAGTAGGATGTCCCTAATGTTCTAGCTAAGCAACCGTGAATGATTGATAGAGTCAATCATAGACTTTGAGTCCCCTTCAATATGTAGATTTTTTATACCCAGAGTGAAAACAATCTCAATGCCTTTGAGCAACGCCCATGACTCATCCATCATAGAAGAATGAATACCAATTCGTCCAACAAACCCAACGACCAAGTTGCCCTTACAATACCTAATGAAACCCCCAATGCTGGCCAAACTAGAGTATGGGCATAAATGCTTAACTTGATAAAAATAAACCTCCCAATTCGTAAATAAAATTAAGCTAAACACATTTTATAAAACATAAAATACAAATCTAAATTAAAATAAAATCATGATAATAAAAAGGAATAATAAGAAAATAGAAATATATTAATTAAGAAAATTAATTCCTAACACATACAACTTGGGATTTTTTAAAAGCAATTATATTATGAATGTAGATATACACAACATACATACATATTTACACATTTATGTATGTGTATCTACATATATAAAAGGAATGATAAAAATTATAAATATTTTTAATGATTTAGGGACTGTTCTCAGCGATTCCTATATATAGGTTGTTGTGCCTTTAGCTGATAAAGAAATCTACAAAGAGTTTAGATGCAATTGTGAAAAGATTTTTGTGGCAGGTTGAAAATTTGAAGAAAAAAAATCCACTAATTATCTGGACACAATGTGCAAAAACAAAATTCATGAGATCACCAACCTCCATAAATTTGAGTTTAAACTGTACTGCAAAATTTATAGAACCATCTACTTAAAAATATTCCTAAAAAATCACCAACACCTACTAATTTTTTCAAGAATCCGCTGTCCATAAGACCCCACTCTAAACACACTACCATACTTGATGTGAAGCTAGTTTGGAAGATGTACAATAACCCCCATGCCCAATGGAGCCAAATTCTCAGTAGAAATGTCATTGACACTATGCACCTAAGTAGGATTCTCTCTATCATTAATAAGTCAATTTGCTCTCACTATGGAATTTCATGATGTCCTGACAGAGTATTTGTCATGGGTTTTTAACAATGGGAGGAAAGCTACTTTTTGGACTGATTCCTGGAATGGTTATCAGCCCCTTCCAGGCATTCTAGATCTTAGTGAATGTATGGAAATAATGGAGGATGCGTGAGGGAATAAGGTGGTAGATTATTTTTCAGAGAGAGACAAAGTGTGAATGGTAAAGATTAGGGATGTAAAGACATTAAAGAGGCTCCTATATCTTGTGAAAGCCAAAATAAAAGAGGAACTTGGGAATAGAAGAATATTAATTTCTCAAAAGAAGGACAAAATAATATGGTGTGGGTCAAAGATCAAGAGTTATTTAATTAAGCTTGGATATCAAATTCAATGTACCCCTCCATACAATAACTATTGGTTGATGGATCTATGGTGGGGTGTGAACTGCCTCCCAAAGGCCAGGGCTTTCAGATGGACTATGTACAGGCATATTTTGACTGGGGATAGGTTGTGTACTCAACATTGTTGTTCTGTCACGTTGTCTGATATGTAATGTTTCAAACTTTCTTGAAGTTGAGGACCTATTTTTTTTCTTTATTTAATCAATGGGAGTTAACTTCTAGTTAGCAAATTGCATATTAAAAAAATGTATGTATATATAGAAAGCAAAGGATGAAATCCATATATATACAAACATATAAACATGATGAAAAGTAAGTAAATATTTTAATCATGCAAGTATGTAGTTTTGGTTTATATAATTTCTTAAAACATTCTTCTAATTATTGCTATCATTTCTTATTTACAAGTGCGATGAAATGCTATGAGTTTGCATATAGATGTTTGACAAAAATTAAACTTTCCAATTCAAAATATAACATACAAATCTAAATTAAAATAAAATAATTATAATAAAAGAGATAATAAGGAAATAGAAATAAATCAACTAAAAAATTCATTTCAACACATACAATCTTGAATTTCTTGAAATACTATAGGCTTTATGAGAATCAATTTAGGAAGAAGATTAAATGCACACATGTTTGTAAGTAATGATCAAAATTAATATGTTTTTTGGGTACAATAGAGATAAATAGGCAAGTGGTAAGGAGATGAGGCCCTATTTTTTGGGCCTTGTAAGAAGTAGGAAAAAGAAAAACCATAGGAAGGAGGTAAGGAGGAGGAAGTAGATCTAGAACAAGGGATCAATATTATTTTAAAGTTTGGAACTTATGGTTTTGTGTTTGTTGAAGCTTTAATCTATCTATTGATGTTATTGTTGGGAAAATATTTTGTATGCACCTCCAGTATTGTAAGGTTTACTAAAAAAAAACTTGATATAAGTGTAAACAAGCTATCCTCATAAAGCATAATTTGGACACAATTCATTTCCCATATTAACCTTTAGAGGAAAGAAATGTAGATCTAAGATCTAAGTTTTTTAGTAATATAATGACATGTAAATCAACAGTTAGAAATGAATAAGAAAGATAAAGATGAAGAATAGACAAAACACACAACATAATATGTATGTGGGAAAGGCCCTTTTGGGTAAACAACCACACCCTTGAAAGCACAAAACTAATTTATTAGTCAACAACACAACAATTATGATACACTTCCAAGATATTGCCTTAACATGGAGAATATCATCTCGCTCCTCTAGAGGAAATTTGATAACATAACCCTACAATGAAAAATCCTATTTTGAAGTTGTATCTCAACTCAAACACCCAAATAAATAGGTAATAAAAAGAAAAGAAACCTTAAATAGTTTCAAGAAAACCATTTGCCATCACAAGAGCTATGGAACCCACATCTCTATGGTACAAATTCTAATGCCCATGTCCAAGTTGGGTCTTTAGACTAAAAATATATTTACACATGTAAGGTGTTGTCATAAGTTTTCATAGTCAACCCACTAACTTGGGAACCCCATTTGGTCATATTCCACCTTTACTAAGATGATTTATGGTATGCATTGTAGATTGTCATAAATTGGTCAATATTTTTGGTACACTTTGTAACTCCCCTCTTAGATGCTCTTACATGCATCATAGAATCTCTTATGCACTTACAATATCATAGATGCTCTTACACACTACATTACATAATTCTCTTACATATTCTTACACACATGCCATAAAAATGCATACACATGGCATAATGGCCAAGTCATAAGTGTGAAGCCTCATTTCCCAATTAAGAAACATATAATAAAAAATACAATTAAAATAATTAATTCAAACATTAGGACTTGCATTAAGACTTGCAAGGTGTATGACACACCTAATCTCAACACTCTCCCACTTGTATACCTTGCAAGAGAAAAATAGAAACTCCAACAAATTTGTGAACTACTAAGGGACCACCATGCTATTCCAACTAAAGTCCATTACATTTATAGGCTCTCTATAGCCAACCTCAACTTATTATGAGAACACATGCCCAAAAATTTAATCTCCTCCAAAAATGATCATATATACACCACATACTCTAATCTAGTTAGAACAATAACCACATTTATTCACTTAGATCCAACTGACTTGCCACTAATAAAACTTCTACTCATGACATATCTTGTCGATATTCAAGCTCTCATCCCTATATAATGCACTATCCTACTCAAGGTTACCATCTCCCGTGGTAACAAACACACCATTATGAAAAAAATACTTAAGACCCTTGATATTACAGCCCAATGGAGCCTATCCACCAAGGACACACATTTCTCCTAGAAATCCCACAACACGAGTAATGTATAGTTTGATGTTGACCAGAGCATCATAATACCAACAACACTCTCATAAATGGTGTGTGTCATACCATCAAAACTGATATCAAAGAAAATAGACAATGATATATGGATTGTAACCAAAATTTTGTAGAATAGAGCATACTTCCTCTAGCAATTTTCCACTTACTATATCACCTCAAATATCCTTAGCTCTCACATGTTCTCCTCATCACAAGTTATAAAGATTAAAGATCCCACATATTGTTGTTGTAAAAATGAAGTACAACAATGATGAATGACCACAAACACAGTGATCACTATAGCTCCACACAAATCTCAACCCTAATGCTATATGAGTACAAACCTTCAAGAAGAAAAAAATCATAGAGAGACAATTTATAAACTATATCACATATTATGTCCTTTCGCCAACACCACCAAGTGCTCAAACTATGACAAATAAGATCCTCACTTCCAAAATCCTGAGATAATAGCCTTAACAACATCCAACTATTCAAACCCAAGGTCAAAGATAACAATAATAAATCAATAAAATAGCAAGGATGTAATAGTTTCAAGTGAAGGAAGATCAAACCAACAACCATTCCCATAACTAGGGAATATGCCCAAACCAACCTCTACACTCAAAACCAAAACTACTAAGAATTCTTTAGAGCACACTCCAAAGCATTCTTTAGAGCACACTTTGGATAACACTATAGAGTAGAATCTCATCTTGAACTAACATTCATAGATCAAGTCTCACTACTATGAGAAAACAAAGGAAATAAAAATAAATAAATTTGAGTATTAGGTGGGAAATACCTCTTAGATAATTCTTTGTCGAGTGTACAAAAAGTGGGGAATGATATTGCTCCTTCTAAGATGCACTAGGTCACACATATTATGTCAATTAAATATCTCCTAATTAGGTCCATGCTGAACTCACGTCTAGCTTTGGGTGAAAGCTCCTTGATATTTTTTTCTAAAACCTCATTAAAGAGTCATTGCTTTAACACAAGATCCCTATAAACAAGATATATCTAGCATCACCCAAATTGACTAGTAGAAATAGGTGCAAATCTAATCATCTCATGGTAAAATCCAACTACAAAACTATAGATTCGAGAAGTATCCAAGTAAAATGATCATGACACACAACTAGTGGATTACCACAAAACACCACCGAATCACTTTGCATGACCAGTATAAAATATAGAAACTCTCCACGACATCATGATTTTTATCTTCCTCATAAAAGATCATTTGCCATCAATAGATAGGTCTACTCCTAAGAGAGCCCATATCATGCTAGGACTACATAAATAAAAGAGAGTCTTCCATGATAGAATATTACATCATTACTAGAGCTTCCACTATAAGTGATCAAGTTCTACCCATGACATTATGCCCCCACACAATCAAATAAATCAATTATAACATCAAGAGATCCCAAAAGGAAAAGCAAAACTACAATCTCTAAAAGAAGATAATTGCTACTAGTTATGTTATGAATCTTTTCCCCCAAAGTGAAAATAAAGTACTAAAACATTAACATGAGAGAATAATAAAGGATAATATGGCCATTTGGTTAAAATGGAGATAAAATAAGAATATTTATGAACTCTTTTAAAAGAGATTTATAATTATATTTATTAACTAATAATTAAAGACAACCTTTGTGAAAAGATCTGATGGTTTGGAAACCACCCCTTAAGGCTTATATAAAGCATTTATGTGGGACTTGAAAACACACATAGAACATTGAAGGAAGAAGAAGGAAGTGGTTTGGTAAGCTATGAGCATTGGAGAAGAGAGCACACAAAGTGTGTCCAACTCGGGGTACAAAGCACATCTGAGATTATCTTGGCTAGGGCTGATATGCATGCTGAGTAGTTATTATGAAGCATGTTGTATACCCGTTGAGCAATTAATCTGGATCATTTTGTATACATGTTGAGTAATTACTCTGAGAAATGTTGTATACATGACGAGTAAGTACTTTGGAGCATGGCGTGTACTTGTGTTGAGAATTGTTATGTTGAACCAACACTTGTGTAGAATGCTATAGTGCGTTGTTTTCCAAAAGGAATTATTTCCACCTAGATTGTTCCATAGCGAGAGCCAATACCACTAACATCTTCCTAGGGTGAGAGTGGCTTTTCCAAGTATCGTGATTTAGATACATACTAAACTCCAAGATATTTTTAATTCTAAATAAGATGGAGTTGATTTAATTGAATTCTTTAATGTTGTTATTTCTTCTCTTTTAAAATCATATTTGTATTGTTGAATGCCAATTTATGTATTATTGATGATGTTTTAATGTGCTTAAGTCTTAAACTAGATGACATTGATAAATTAGCACTTTTGTGCATTTGTATCTAATTTATAAAAATCATTTATAATATTTAAAACCTAATTAATAACATTGATAAATCCATTGCCAAATATATATTAAAATTATCCAATTTTTTACTCCAAGAAAAGTAGCATTACATTTGGTATCAGAGCCTAATGATCAAACCTTCCCATCTTTGGTATTTTCTTTATGTTTTAAAATTTCATATTAATCAATCTCTAAAATGCTCCTTGTATATACCTAACAATATACACTTTTCTTAACCTTTGAGTCATAAGACTTAATTTTCTAAGACCTAACTTATAACATTTATCCAAAAGAAATGGTGACAACATGCGTGGGCGTGGGCGGGAGCCAATGGATTGTTCTAAGTTTGAATGGCGACGACATGCACACTTTGGGGGCGTTTTAGGCTTCGATGGTTGCAGGGGGAGATCGGGTGGCGTGCGGGGCCCCTCCTCCTATTGAATGCTCTCTGTAGGGGATGGCTCTGCCCTGCACAAACTGTTTTGGCATGCCTCTTGAAGGGGTATTATTGTATGTGTCCCCGAATCGGGTTTCTTTGCTTTGACCTTCTGCAGAGGTTCCTAAGGTCGTGACAGTGGTCACAACTCTCTCTGTGGATGGCTACAGGCTAGCAAGGGGTGTTGGGGGCTCTGTTGCTTCACGGGTTGTGGGCTCCTTTCTTGGTGCTATGCGGGTGGATGTCTCTACTAAGGGCTTTCCTTCTTCAGGCCGAGTGAAGTCCTTCTCTGAGGCTGCTAAAGTGGGTTATCGGCCTCCTGCTCGAGCTCGTGCTCGACCTCTACCCTGTGCTCATGATTCCCCTGTGGTGGTTTGTGGACCTAAGGTTATTGAGAATGAGGAATATTATTTAAAGTAGGGAGTATTTGCAGGTTTAATGGCTTGTGGCCTTCCCTTCATGACCTCCATGATTGGGTTTCCACCTCTTGGAAGCTGATGGTCTCTAGGGAGATTGACCTCTATCCCAGTGCTAGGGGTTTCTTTATAGCAACCTTTGCCTCCTCCATGGAGTGAGATTGTGTGTTGGATAGGGGGTGGATGTGGGGGATTCATTTACTATTCATCAAGCCTTGGTCTCGTTCTTTCAATCCCCTTATAGAGCCGTTGAATACTAGACCAATTTGGGTCCGACTGCCGAATCTCCCTCTCTAGTTTTGGGAGGATTAATGTTATGAAGCTATTGGCAACACCATTGGACGCTTTTTGATGGTGGACTCTGTGACTCGGGAGCTTGGGCATACTACGATAGATTATATTTTAGTTGATTTGGACATCTCCAAACCCCTCCATGGTGACGTAGTCTTGTTGGTATAGGACAGACCTTGGAAGTAGCTCTTGGATTATGAGGGTCTCCCTTTTCGATGTAGGAGATGCTTCTCTGTGGGTCATTTGGCCTCTGGTTTCCCATTTTCTCGCCACAAGGGTGTTGCTACTTGGTGGACAAATGCTCTCTTGGATCATCTCACGATGGATTCTCCTCCTTTGGAGGTTTCTTCTATGGAGGTTGACCCTCTTGAGTCTTCTCGTGAGCCTGTGTCTTGGTCGACTCCTCTTCCGACTATCCCTTCCATGGGGCCTTTGTTGGCTCAATCTGCTAGCACTATTCTGTCTGAGCCTGCTCGAACCTTGTTGGATGCCTCTATTGGTCCTTTGACCAATCTTATCTCCTCTCCTACGCTGTCGTCTCCCCTGCGTGATGGCTCTTTTCCATTGGTGGCTATTGTGGATCCGCTTCTCTCTCCTCACTCGATGAATGATTCTGAGGTTTCCTGGTTAGTTGTACTATGTAAGAAGAATAGACTCCCTCGATCTATTGCTGCTTCACGGCCTCGGGTTAAGGGAGTCAATTTGGTCCCCTCTGATATTGGGGTTGTCTAGTCCTCGTCTGTAGTTCGACAGTTGTCTATCAGTTGTTTCTGTGTGAGGTTTGTCCTCTTTTCCTAGTTCATTCTTAGTTTGAACTAGCTTCTTTTTGGTCCTTTGGTCTCTCTATGTTAAGGGTACAACACCCTAAAAATGCTACTTATCTTATCAAAAACATTTGTCTATATGCAAATTTTTGTTTCTCTATTGTTCATTGACATTATTGAAAAACCTAAATCATATATGTGTGTCATGTTCATATTCATATTGCTTTGAGAGCTTTCTATTTATACCTAAACTCAACTTAAGACACTATATCAATTAATAAAATTTCCATATATAATAGTAAGTTGTTAACCTAAAAACCCCTAATCTTTTTTATTATATATATATATATATATATATATATATATATATATATATATATATCATATCCTTCACTCTCTAGAAATATCTATCACCTTTATCATGCATATAAAAAGTATTGAAATCAGCTTGCTATTAACATTCTATTATATATGTCATGTAGTCTTTGATGTCTTCTTGTAAACTACCATAGACTATGAACCATCCAAACAATTAAAAAATATATATATCACCTCCAAACATATTTAAAATTTTATATTATATGTATTTATCATTCTAAATACTCAAATGATTTATAAATAATATTTTCCTGCATCATTTTTTCCCAATACACCCTCTTATATTCTCTAATTGTTTCTTACTCCTTATTCTAAGCTTCACCATTCCCTTAAATAAATAAATTTTCTTCCTATTTCTTGCTACTAATTGGTCATCTCAAACAAGCATGACCATTCATCAACCTAGTTTTATTTTTCAAAGGACACATAACTCTCTTGGAGAAAAAAAATGATATGATTATGCCCTTTATTAAGTGGTTGAAAGATTCCTCGTGTCATCCAAAAACAAGGTAAACCATTCTAGGGGGCTTCCAAAAAGTATAGGAACTTCTTAGTACATTTTCGAGAATGAAAAACCTTGCTTTGCTAACTATAAACTAAATGGAAAAAATCATAGGACAAGAGATATTTGTCTTGAGAAAAACTCTCCATGTTTGATGACTAGTATTGCTTCATTTACTCTAGACAAATAATCAAGAAAGAGAAAGAGCCAAAATATCGAATAAAAAAAATAAAAAAATAATACATTTGTTAAATTATGAATATAAAATACATTTGTTAAATTATGGATTGAGTAATAGTTGGTGTCAAAATTATAGAACTGATTACTTTCATTTGAGATTTTAGCCTTAGTACAATATTAAATAAGAAAATAAATTATGGATTTTAATAAAAGTATAAAGATAGAAGTTAATGTTTGTTTTTCATTTTTATGTTAAACAAAATAATATACAAAATTTCATGTTTGGATGGGGATAAGTTTTTGGTATGAAGATGACGAGTTTTAATTATATTATTGATTAAGAGATTAGTTAAGTTAGTATTTTTGGTTTAATTTTAAGGTTATGGTCTTAGTAATATGTTGAAGCTTTCTTGCATCATCTATGTTTTAACAAAATTTTATCTTTGAAGATAGAAATTGTTGGGAATTTTTGTGCAATAAGAGGTTGATCTGTCTTAGTTTATTAGCTTATGACATTCTCATGAAACTTAGTCCCTTAGTGTAATATAAGGGTCAATTGTACATATGTTCTATATATTAAATAAGTTAAATTGGGTTGGAGCCTTTTTCTAAGTAATATGATGTTGGGCCATGGTTGTTATGTCTCAAGTTTATTGACAAGGTATTTAACCTATGTATGAGTTATGGGTCTAATTCTTAAGTTGACTCTATGAATATGATTTTAATTGCATGAGTGGGTTTAATGAGTTCGAACATGGATTGAAACAATTGTTGACTATTTTTTGATTGACACGTTTTAAATAAGTCTATCATCTAATTTGAAAGGCCTGTCACCTAAATTTGTTAGGAAGTGGCATTTAGTGCATAGAAACTTCTTTTGGATTAAACTTTAAGGATTTTGTAGTCAAGGATATAGTCATATTGCTATGTTTAGATACATACTTAAATAAGTCTATGGATGCTTATATCCAATATATTTTTTATATATCTATGTTAAGATCTTGATAGTTATAATCCTAAGAGAGATTTTTAAAAACTAGAACCTTTAGTTTTTGTATCTAGATTTATTTTGTAAACTTGGAAGGTGAGTTTCAAGGATAGTGATATTATACTCATTGTTTTTTTTTTGCTCGATAAATCACTGCTAAGAGGCAACACCCTGTATTACTTTCCAAATCAATGTTTACATTGAAAGTTATGCTCACAATCCTCTACCCATTGCTACCTTGAACTTTCACCCCTATACTACATATACCTTGATATAAGCATCATAATCCCCCTTCTGCCCAATTGAAAACACAACCTATTGACTTTTACAACTATCTTTATCAAAACCAAGATGCCTATCAACATGCCTCACACACCATATACAAGTTTGCCCCAATCCTCAAACTTGCTAGCAACCCCCAAATCTTGGATATATTTTGCATTGCATTTGGAGTGGGAGCGTAGATGCTTGTTCTGGCAGGCAACCAGACCATTGCTGGGATTTTTTCTTTTTCTTTTCACCTCCACCCAGGCTTCATCTTCTCTGGGTTGTTGGGGATTTCTTGAAGTTGCAGGGGGAGAAAAGGAATCCCCACCTATGTATGGGTAGGGCAGGCAGTTAGATGAAGTGGCCTCCTCCAAATTTGTCCCAACAGTCAAGGTGTCCACCGGATTGGGACAAGGACTTTGGTCAAATGGTGACATTTGATGTGCCTCCAAATATTTCCCATGAATCACATGCTCTCAAGGAGAATTTGCAGCAACTGCATAGTGCTCTGGAGCATCAGCTTTCCACCATGTGGTAGTGCGTGAAACCTTGGTTTTGTAGTAAGGGCAATATGCAACAAGATGACCAGTATTGAAGCATCTCCAACATCGGAAAGGGATGCCTTCATAGTCCAGTTGTTGAACCCAACGCCAACCATCCACCACAAGGGTTATCTCTGCTGGAAGCTCCCTTAAAGTGTCTAAATCAACCAGAATCTGAGCATATGTTGTGTGCATAAAATCAGATGATTTTGTGTCAATCACCAAATGTTTCCCCAAAGCGTTCCTAATTGCTTCAAAGCAAGCTTCACTTCATAAATGGAGTGGGAGATTTGGGAGATGCACCCAAACTGGTTTGACATTGAAGGCCTCTATCAATGGGTTGAAATTGTGGTGCCACGGTTTGGACAACAAAAGGTGTTGGCCCCGAACTGAGTTGCGCAAGACAGTGTTTTGATCCTCCTCATCAAATGCAGTAATGAAAAAACACCCCACACAAGGGTAAATTTTGAGATCATCCTTAAGTGTTGGTTGCCAGGATTCGGTGATCCATTGATGGAGTTCAGGAAGGCTTGGCCATAAGTGCCAAAACCTGCAGATAAGCCTATGCGTAGCAAAGTAGTCCCAATCTTTTGTAATTATTGATTTAATATCACCATCAAAGTTGAGATCGATGAGTTTGCCGATGGTTTGGACGGGTCCTCCCCACTCATGACCTATGTTGAGATCCCTGTTATAAAGGCTCCTCCCCACAAATTTTGGTAGTCTCCTTGCAGATTTGTTGTCATGGCTACAAACTTTCCAACTCTTTGAAGTCATTCATCTCCCATGAGACATTCCTTTGTTGCTGGTCTGGGGATGCCATAAGAGGAACTGTGCAAATCTGAGGTTTCTGCATTGCATAAGAGGAGCCCGATTTCATTGCCTCCAAAAATGAAGGTTTACCCACCATCGACCTGAGCCCAGAGGGTGAAACTCCGCGTGCCAAGTCACCATGCTGTTGATTCTTCAAAGAAGGCAAGTTTCTGCCTAATGTGGGCAGAATTTCCAACCTTCCCCCATGAATATGCATAGGAGGGGTGCTGTGGAAAGCATGTTTCGACGCCTAGATCTCCCCATCGCTCGGAGGAGCCTCAGATGTCATAACAGGGGCCTTGGGGGAGGCCGGTGAACTCGAAAAATTGCCCAGATTCCCCTACAAACCTAAACACCCCTACAATCCTAATGTACTGTTGGCCTTCGTGTTGAAATACCCAGCCATGAAAACCACTAGGGCACCATCTCCATTCATCTTGACAACCTGCACTGAAACCTTATGGTAGATAAGATTCGACAACCAAGAAATATTTGACATTTTAGGCAGCAAATATTTTTTAATATACTCATTCAAAATCAACATCTAGATTTATTTAAACATAAGTTACATTGTGGGTATGATAACCCACAGGTTCTTGGATTCACATCTTAAGCTTGGAAAATTGACACTATGTTTGGAAGGAGTTGGTGAGAATAACTTAACTTTATTATAGGATATAAAATCAAATAGACCTTCTTAGGATTAGACATGGAACATGCCATTTTACAAGGGGAGAGACTATATTCTAACCTTTTCTGTGATATATGCCAGAAGGTTATGTGATGTTTAAATGTTTCAAATGTTTTTTTTATAAATAATTTTAGTGAATTTTTCTATGTGTCAAACTTATAAGAAAACAACAGGGTTATTAAATATTTATATCAATATTTTTTTATAATTTTGGATCAAACCAAATCTAGACGACAATCATACTTGAATTACACATCCTAGATTCATGGATATATAAATTATAGCCTTGAGAAGCCTAAAATTTTTCACATAGTTGGTATTGGTTGTTTCTCAACTTTGAATCTAATCACCTATGAGTCTTTGACAAAGTGATATATATTGAAAGATGTTATGACTAGATTAGGTGTTACAAGCACTCTTTAATATTGATAGAGATACGATAATTTACATTATTGGGTTCTAAATTTGCCCAAACTTTTGTTTGAGTTACCTTGTGAAATGATATTTTAAGGTTAATTGTGTACTAGTCTCCATTTAATTATATTTGGTATAGGAAAAGAAAGATTGGACCTAGTATTTTTATGAAGTACTTTGTAGGTGCTTAATGGATTTTTTTTATTTTTTTTGTACCAGTTTTTGTACTTTATTATTGGACTTGATCAACCTAATAATCTTGTACATGTGATTTATCGTATAGGACTAAAATTATTTGACACTCATGTAATTCAAAATGCATAAATATCATCTTGGGATATATTTTGAGTTTTATGAATAGGTGAATTTATATCATGTGTTATACATGTCATCCTATGTATTAATATGATATACTTAATAAATTTCTTGAAAATAATAGAATATTTTATTATACAATGAGAGTTTACATGAATGAGAAAATTGTAGAAGTTACATGATGGAATATTGATGCAGGAGCATCCCTAGTTGTAAAGCAATCTTGTATCAATCAAAACATTTATTTTCTTACAGTTTAGTCTGTAGCTATCTCAACATTTTATTTCACATTTTACCACATTATCATTTCTCAACTTGTGGAGAAGGATATATATTCTATACGAGGTCATCTTCAACATATCCATATTTCAAGTGATTTTCATTCGTTTGCAGAAAGTTATCGCTCTCAAAAGTTTACTGTCAATTATTTGTCAGAGCATTCAAGGCCTATCTAGTCTAGATTGGTTGTGTGGACCTTTTCCAAAGCATGCAAAGCTTAATGTAACATAATTCAAGGCATTTTAGGTCCAATGAAATTTTCTTAGAGATTTATAATATATTCTATTCCCTAATGGGTTATCTTATCATGTTTGTTGGTTGACTTACACATTTGATCTTGCATTGGGGTGTAAGCCCTTGAGGCCGACACAGATCATAATTGAAGCTAGAGATTCATATTTAAGATCATTTGTAATCTGTTGGAAGGCAATTGAGTAGTTAGGAGATAGATAGTTAGATCCAACCTTTGAGGTTGTGAATAGCAATAAGGTCTTGTGCCAATTGTAAAATCTCGTAATGCCCTTGCGGTAGGCCTGTGAGCCCTAGTCATTCTGCATATATGGCATATGATGCATGTAAGACTGCAAGTTATTGAATCAATGATAGTTCATGTTTGCTGAGAATTTCTTGTGTTATTTTCTCTGTGTTGAACTCTAGGCTACATGGTTAGACAATCCTTATTGGACCCTCCATTTGTGACTGCACCAAGTGGTATCAGAGTGAGTTTGTGAGACCTTTGGGAGAGAAGGCATTCCTTGTGGTGAACAGATCATTGACCTAAGGTAGTTTGCAAGTGTTTTTCAACTGAACACCAACTATGAGGCATTGAGACCTTGTAGCCAAATCACTAAATTGACGAAGTTGCACTAGATCCAAGGGGAAGAGATGCCACCAAGAAGAGTGCATGTTATGGAAAATGTTACAGGACGAATGGATGAGATGTTGGAAATTATGAGGGAAATGCAAGTCTAGTTAGATCCTATAGAAGAGGATAGAAGAAGAGGTTTAAACCCTAGACATGAGGCCAAAAGTGATGATGAATTAGATTATGTTGTAAATCAAAATGAAAAAGACTTAGAAGAAGAAGAAGAAGACTTAGATCACGTTAAGATGTTGAAAGCTATTTCCAAGATTGGTAAGAGACCTAGAATTGAAATTCAAAATTATGTAAGAAATTTAAACCCGAAGGAATTGATTAATTGGATCAATGATATGGAGGAATAATTTGAGTATGAAGAAATTAAAGATCTAAAAATAGTGAGATTTGCAAAAACTAAGTTGAAAGGACATGCTTCTATATGGTGGAAAAAAGTTCAATTGGATAGGAATAGAAGGAGAAAAGAGAAAATTACAAAGTGGGATATGATGGTGACAAAGTTGAAGAATCAATTTATACTTGCTGATTATGAGCTTGAATTGTTGAAAAGATTACAAAATTTGAGGCAAAAGGAGAAGTTTGTGAAGACATATACTAAATAATTTTATAATATGATCATCAGGGCTAGACATAGTAAAGCAAGAAAGGAGAAGGTTGCACCATACATCAATAGACTAAGAAAAAACATTCAAGAAGAGTTGAGCTTGGTGAAGATGACAACCATTGAAGAAGCATACCAATTTATGTTGAAGGTAGAAGAAAAGTTGAATTTTAATTTTAAGAAAAGATAGAGAAGTGCAAGAGGAATATTCCAGAGAAGCGGATCAAAATTCAAAGAGAGAAGACCATTCACAGAGCAAAACAAGGATGGAAAACCCTACCAAAGTGAAGAGAAGGACAATAAATCATACCACAAAGGAAGAGAGGACAAAAAATTATATCACAATGACATAGGAGGTCATACTTCCTACCACAATGATGGATATAGGAGATATGAATGAATATCTGAGAAGAAACCATTCAAAGGAACCTATTTCAAGTGTGGAGGTGAAGGGCATAAAGCATTTGAATGTCATTAGGGAAGTACCAACAAGAGAACTGAGAACATTGAAAGAAAAAAATATGCGGATGAAGAACCTGTTGGATCCCCTAGTTCAGTTGGGAAGCCAGAGAAAGGCAAGTCATTAGTAATGAGAAGAGATTTGATGCATGAAGAAGTGACTAAGGAACCACCACAAAGGAAGAATATTTTTAGGACATGGTGTAAATCTAGAGGAAAGGTATGCAAAGTTATCATTGATAGTGGTAGTACCGATAATTTAGTTTCAAAAGAGATGGTAATCAAGTTGAATTTGAAGAGGTTGAAACATCCAAAGCCCTATAAGATAGCATGGATTCAGGATGAACATGAGATCTTGGTAAGTGAGCAGTGTTTCATGAAATTTCATATAGGATCATATAATGATGAAGTGTTGTGTGATATTATGCCCATGGATGCATGTTATTTATTGTTAGGAAGACTATGGAAATATGATAGGAAATAAATTCATGATGGAAGGAATAATTCCTATACTAAGACGTCAAATGGTAAGAGACATATATTGACACCTTTGGGAGAAGAGGAAGAAAGTGAAGTTTGTAGCACTACCAAAATTTTTTAGTAGATGAAATGAAGTTTTTGGAAAGATTAAGGCATGAGAGCATGTGTTTTGCATTGATTCCAAAGAAGGGCAATAGTCAGGAGGCAGAGAATTCTATCGCAAAGGATGAAGATCCACCGTAGACTGAAGTAGAAAAATTGTTGACAAAGTATAAGGACATCATAGCAAATAATGCACTAGATGGATTACCACTAGTCTATAGCATCAGTCATCATATAGATATAATACTTGGAGAAATTTTTCCTAACAAAGAAACACATAGGATGACACCTCCAGAAAATGTGGAGTTGAATAGATAAATACAAGAATTGTTGAAGAAGGGATTGATTAGAGAACTTAAGCCCATGTGTGGTACTTGTTGTATGAGCAACAAAGAAAGATGGACAGTGGGGAATGTGTAAATACTCAAGAGAAATCAATAGGATCACAATCAAATATAGATTCCCATTTCCAAGAATGGATGATATTATGGACTGTTTGAGTGGAGCAAAGTATTTCACAAAGATTGACCTAAAGAGTGGATATCATCAAATCAAAATCAGAGAGGGAGATGAATGAAAGACCGCATCTAATACTAACGAATAATTATATGAGTGGTTAGTGATACTATTTGGATTGACCAATGCACCTCGCACTTTCATGAAGTTGATGAATGAGGTACTGAAGAAATTCTTAGTTAATTTTGTTATTATTTATTTGGATGATATTCTAATTTTTAGTAAGACTAGAGAAGAACATTTGTGGCACATCAAACAAGTATTACAAAGGTTGAGAGAAGATAAGTTGTTGATAAACATCAAGAACTATAGCTTTCTGAAGATAGAGTTGGTGTATTTGGGTTTTGTCATTTCTGCTGAAGGATTGAAGATGGATTCTAAGAAGGTTAAAGAAATTGTTGAATGGCCTACACTAGTGAACATTGGCGAGGTAAGGTCATTTCATGGACTAACAAGTTTTTACTATAAATTCATAAGGAGGTTTAGTAGCATTTTCACACCCATGATAGAAACAATGAGAGGATATATGAAATATTTGAAGTGGACATCCAAAGCACAAAGGAGTTTTGAATTGTTGAATCAAAAGGTGATAGAGTAACCGGTGTTAGCATTACCTAATTTTGGTAAAGTATTTCAAGTTGATTGTGATGCCAATGGAAATGCAATAGGAGAAGTGTTGATTCAAGAAGGAAGACCCATAACTTATTTCAGTGAGAATTTGAATGATGCCAAAAGGAGATATTCGGTTCATGATCATGAATTGTATGCTATTTAATTCAAGCCTTGAAGATGTTGGTGTTTTTTTAATACAACCCAAGCGGACTTCCCGAGAGCTTCTATGAACTTGCCACGTTCAATGATAAAAGTCTAGGAAGCGATTGGCCAACTTGATGAGAAAAGCGATAATGCTAGTTCTCCTACGCTTTAGACTCTGTAAGACCCAGGGGGTATTCCCTAAAATGTGCTCTTCAAATACAACTTAAAAATTTTCTACTGCACATTTTTGAACAACAGATAGATTTCCCATCCACGCTAAAAGGATGAAAACCTTCAAGAAATTGGCTATTCCTCAAAAAGGTTCAAGTCCTATTAGTAGAGAATCGCAAACACAACTAAAATAGGTTGATAGGAAATATTTGGATAAAATTTTCTAAAGTCAAAACATAAGACATGAGAAACATAACCATGATCAGAATACCAGTGCCATATCCTAAAGCACGAAGTCAAATGAGAAAACTGAACTACAAGGAAAATTTCATCTTAGACAATTATGATCTATATGAATTGCATTACAATCCACATATTTGTACCGAAGTCTATCGCTACTTTATGAATCCAGTTGCTAGCTTGCATCAACTTACACATTAATTGAGGCATTTAACCGATCCTTTGAACTAGAGTCATCGTTAAAACGTAATTCACCATAAAGAACAATGAAGATCAATGAAAACAATCTTGGACTAATATTTCATTAATAATTGAAACAAGATATCACAACAGGAGAGAAAACAGACTCAAGAGATTTTCATATTCAATACAAACATGCCTAAGAACCCCATAATTGACCAAGTTCTTTTATCTAACTCAAAACCTTAAGACAAAGACTTACATTCATACTCTCTGTATCACAAAACTTTTCTTTCTCAAATCTCAGTTTCAACAGCAGACCCTGCACCATGGTCCAAAATTCCCTTTTATAAAACAAGGGAGCCAAAACAAGCTTCAGGCCGGAGGGTACACATGTCCATTTTTCATTGGACCGCTAATTCCCAATTCAGTTACATTTGCATCATGCGATTAGAGGGAAAAGGCATCAGACAAGAATAATCATTAGTTGCTATGGAGGAAGAGAAACCACCTTTCAAAGGGCAACTCGTTCATACCAAAGGCATCTTTAACCATTATAACACTTTATTCCACCTCAATAGCTTGTTCCTGAAGTCAAGAGAACAATGCATATTTTCAAATGTAACTTTTGAGGCCAGACCTGTATTATACATGACCAAGTCACATTTCTCAACCTTAGTACTCATATTTCAAACTCATCGGTGAACACCTTTTTCCATAATTCAAAATCTTCCTCAGACAGCCACTTAAAATCAATAACCTGATTAATCTTATCTCAATAGGGTGCATATTTTACCATTACTGACATGGCCTCCTTATCAAAGTCTTCTAAGAAACTAATGACAAATGATATTTTCTCAAGTGTATTCTCCAACATACCAATGTCAACATTTCTGCATATCTCATGTGTCTGAGCTATCATTATATTAGCCATTTGATCTTTCCAAACCTGCAAAGGTTTTACCTCATCATGACTATGTAGAATTTGTGGTAATGGAGTTAAGTCCATTCCATCATATTTCACCTTTAACTCTTTGATCTTTAATTCCATAGGGGCAACATACCCCTAAAAATTTTTCTCCACAACTCCTTTGACAAATTGATAAGTTGATATAACCATAGGATACTTATCCCCATGTTGTTTTTCTCCCACTACCATGAATACCAGTTTCTCAAATCCGGGGCTCCATCTGTCCAACAATGGGGTGGCCAACTCTCTATCTCTCAGGAACATCTTAAGTGCTTGCAACATCAGAGCATAACTTGTATGAACACTATTTAATTTTCCCTGGACCCTCCTGTTTAAGTGTCTCAACACAGTGTCCACAATCATCAAATTGCTCTTCCCGCTGATTCCCGGATTTGTTGCACCATCTCCTTATACTCCTCAACTTGACAAATTAATTTATCCCTAGAGAGTCCTCCTCCCGGGCTATTAGCCCTTTCAACTATAATAGGAACTTGTCCCATATTATATGGAACAATAGCTAAGGACTGTCCTTGTGAAGAGGGTTGAGGTTGCTCCACTAGTGGGTCATAGATAGTGCAGATAGAGCTATCCTTCCCTTGAGACTTCAATGTCTCCATTTGCTGCTTGAGTAATGCCAACTCAATTTCTAGCTCTGCCACCTTTTGTTGAATCTTATTATATTCAATAATAATGTCATTGTATTGGCCTCTCAAAGTATCTCGATCCTTGGTTAAATCCTCAATAGTTGCCCTAGTGAACTTGGCAAGATTCACTACCATATCTGCAGCCTCTAATACTGGGGTATCAACAACTCTTCTTACAACAAGGTGACCACTGAAATTAGATGGTTCTACAACTATTGACTGCCTAGATCCAGTGGACAAAGACCAGATTGACAAAGCATCCCACTCCTCACTAAAGGCTGACCCTTTAAGCGCCAATGCAGCTTCTTCATTGGTTGCAAGAAGTGGCCTATTGGCCCTTCTTATTGTATCGAACACCACAATATCAACAATATCTCATTCAGGAAGTAATAGTACTCCACTCTTATGTACCAGTGCCCGACCTTGCTCTAGTGTTATTTCTTTAAATGTTTCCTTCATCTGCAACCTGATATTAGACTGAATTACTTGTTTTGGGAGCTCAGGGTGCAAACTTCTTTCTTGAGCCACCTTCTTAGCATATAATGAAACATGTGCCCTCCATGAAAAATCCTCAAAAGCATTAGTCTTGATAAAAGAGTCATCCATCATGAACTCTCTGCAGGCTTCCATTCTCAGGTCATCATTGTTGGTTATCCCCCTTATTTCATCTTTTCCCAGCCTTAAAACAACCGCTCCAGAACTTGATGAAATGTCATGTGGAAAAGATGGCATTCCCCGATGCATTTCATCAAGAGTGACAATGATCTCTTCGTCCTCATCATCATCATATTCAACCACCTTTTTTTTTTCAATTTTCTATCTCTTTGGTGATGATGGATATGTTTGGTCAGAAAGCCTCGGAGGGGAATCCAGATCAACAATATTTGGCAATGACTGCCTTGAAGATGATGGTACAACGCCCTTAGCAACTTATTCAACCCTACTTCCCCTTTTCCTAGAAAAAACCTTGATCTTCTTTAGGGGCTAATAAGTAGGTCTTTCCTCCAACCTTACTTCTAGGTATTCCTCAATAGTTTTTGACTTTCCCCTTTCTTCCACAACCCGTTCATCCTTCAAAATCCCACCAAACTTTCAAAATTGTCATTGGCATACATAGCCTTGTTCAACTCACCATTGATATTTGGTATGGGATTAAAAGCAAGTATCTTTTCTTGTTTCTTCTTCACCATCTTGGTAAAGGCAATATACTTTTCCTTTCTCTCTTCTTGTATTTCTAAATAAAATTTTTCCTAATAATATCCTCAGGAAAATAGAAATTGTGGACGAAAGTTCCAGTCCGGTGCTTGGCCTTCATTTGAGAAATAAAACCCTCAGGATCATGATTCCTAGGGTATACATTCTTTAATCCATAAGATCTAAGCAGTGTGTATAAATCCTTCCATCCTCCCTTTGCCATAACAAAATCAGCAAATGTCGTATACTTAGGAAAGAAAGATCCCTTCTTTTGTTCTACTGGAAAATGTATATCCTGAGCACATCCCAACTGTCTCATGATTTCTAAAAACCCAATTCTTAGAGGCACATCCTTGGGTAAAACATATGGGTTGATATTAGTGCCATATACTCCGAAAATTGTTGTATTATGATAAGGGATAATATCTCCCCAATTATGTGTCAAATTTAATTCAGGTCTTCTTTCCATTGGCCTCAAGAAATCATGAATCTCCTTAGGAATCCTGGGTGGATTATGAACTAGAGCTCCTCTCAACTTGGACCCAAAGACATCCTGGAACGTTACATAATCAAATTTATAATCATGCATATCAAGGATCCTGGTCCAATATTGGAGAGGCATGTCAACATTATCCTCCCTCTTCTTCAATTCCATATCCTACCCAAACATTGTCTGGCCCCTATACAAAAACATGTTCATCAACAAGGAAAACCACCTGAAACCAACCCAAGTCTTTCCTTCCTTAAGGGCCACTAGAAACCCATGCATTTTTTCTACCAAGTGGAAAAATCATATACCAAATTAAAACCTGAATGTTGGAGATTTACAACCATGTACATGATATTAGTAGGAAGAGTGGTCTTCAAACTAATTCCTAGAACCTGGCACAAGGCACAAACTATCTTCCTGAAATAGTTAGAAAAGTAATTCATAGGAAAAGGTTCTGGCTCATTTTTACTAATCACTACCTGCTTCTTATTCTTTCCTCTTCCCGAGGTTGCCAAATGAGGTATCAACAAAGATGTTCTGAACAAACCCTTAGTGTTTCTATATTCTTCTATGAAAACCTCAAGATCGATAGTAACCATATCCTGACTCCATTCATGCAAACCAAATATCTTTGTAGTTTCCTCCCTGGTTATCTTCAGCATTTCTATGCCAAAATGTGTTCTGATGACTCTGGTTACAGGGTCATACCTTGCAGCAACATCTTTCAACAAATCTACATCCAAATAGACATTAGGGACCACCAGCTTACCAAGATCCAACCTCCAAGGGTTACATAGGAACACACAAATTCCTGTTCCCAAACCAATTTGAGAACAACTGTCATCCATTATACGGTAGCTAAGCATCCCAACTCGCACATTGTTTATCAGTTAACCCTTCCAGGAGTAAGGGCCGATAAAACAAAGCCTTTCCCTCAAGATTTTTGCTGGTAGAGGGTTTTAATAAGTCTATAATATCCTGGGAAAAGGACCTAGTAGAGGTTTTAGAGTTAGAGCTTTAGGCCTTGGGTGCCATTTACACAAGACAAAGAATAGTTCGAGCTAGGGTTTTGAAGTGTCAAAAAATTATAGCTTACACCCTATAGCCTTAGACAAAATGCTTCACAATTCAAGAAGCTACAACAATTATCAGGATAAGCTTTAAATTTTTTTAAAGCAAATTAACCCAAACAATCCTTCAGGAAAAAAACAAAATGGAGTCGATAATTATTCTCAAACAACCATAAGACCTTTTGAAAACACAGGATATGGTATATGTGTTACTTATGGTTTAACCTACAGAATGTCAATGGCAGTGAGGTTGAATTTTCACGAAGATGACTCGCTTCACTTGGTACCAAGAAATTCTTCTTTAGCGTGGAAATACGCACGAAAATAGCAATTCACTGATCTTTTAGCATTTAATTATGGGAACACAGTCTGAACTCAACCATTACTATTCACTCATGTGAGATAAAATGGCTATAGTACAACACTAGCCTATTTCAAATGCCAACCATTGATCCAAATCAATGTAAGCTAGAAAGAATGACTTAGATCTAGTCAAAAGTGGTTTGAAAATGCCACTTTTGTTCACCAAACCTCAGGGGAATAGAAATTCACCTATAGGACACCACCTCTGCACGAATGGACCATTACTATTCACTCATGTGAGATAAAATGGCTATAGTACAACACTAGCCTATTTCAAATGCCAACCATTGATCCAAATCAATGTAAGCTAGAAAGAATGACTTAGATCTAGTCAAAAGTGGTTTGAAAATGCCACTTTTGTTCACCAAACCTCAGGGGAATAGAAATTCACCTATAGGACACCACCTCTGCACGAATGGGTCCCACCTCGATCATCTCTCATATGACATCGACATCCATGCGTCAACAATTCCCACACCTTGCAACATTATTGAAACTGGTGTTTTAATTGCGCGAGGTCAGCGAGGAATGACCATGATGAGTTGCTAAAGAAAATCGCTGTTAGCATTAGTGTCCTTCATTGGTCAGCGAACAGGGACTGGGCTCGACAATCACAGGTGACAGATGGGAGCATCTCGCATACCTAGCAACATTATTGTGACATCATCGAAAACCTTGCAAGGCGAGCGGGGAACGGTCAGGATGCGAATCATTCCATCCGACGGTTATGAAACCTCCACATGTGAAAAAGTTATTCATAAAAATGGACTGACTAGGTGGATGGGGACATGACCCTTGAGGTCAAAAATTTTAGAGATTATTCTAAAACTTTAGTCCTTTATCAACCCGACACTAAGTAAACATAAAACATAGTCGAAATGTAAAAGACCGAGAGGGCAGGTAAAGAGGGGCCGGTAATGCAACGACCAGAAAGGGTTCAGACCATACTTATGCAACCAACCACCTACAATAAAAAGTCAATGCTCAAATAGAACAACCACGGCCAAGATTTATGGTAAAACCCCAAAACTTAGAACCAAACCAATTAGAGCCAAGGACATAGTAAAAGCAAACTCATGGGGGGGAAAATTTAAAAGCTCCACCAGAAGAAGTCGAGACATTATTTTCTGCCTAAGGAGTTTGTGTTGTACATTGATCACCAATATTTACGGTATTTAAACAGTTAGGATAAGTTGAACTAGAGACATATGAGATGGGTTGAGTTCGTTTAGAGTTATAAATTCGTGTTGAAGCATAGGAGTGTCAAGAAAAATAATGTTGTAGATGCATTAGGCACAAGAAAAAATTTCTTGATAGAAATGAAGATAAAATTACTGGGTTTTGAAGAACTAAAACACATGTATGAGGGTGACCTAGATTTTGCTAAGGCATGGGAGGCATGTAAGGAACCAATAGTGATAGATATGAGTCAATGGTTGGATTATTTCATTCAGGAAGATATGTTGCTCAAGGGAAATCAATTGTGTATTCCAAGGAGTTCAAAGAGGGATAATTTGATTAAGGAAAAGCATAGTGGAGGACTAGCATGAAATTTTGGGATAGATAAGACATTAGATTTGGTAAGTGAGCACTATTTTTGGCCACAAATATATAAGGATTTCAGGAAGTATCTTCAAAGTTGTAGTATTTATCAAGTAGCAAAAGGGAGTAGTCATAATACTAGATTGTATAAACCTTTAGCAATACTAGAGAGACCTTGGGTAGATATAAGCATGAATTTCATATTAGGATTACCAAGAACACATAGAGGGTATGATTATATTATGGTGATAGTGGAATTTTTTTTTAAGATGGCACATTTCATTCCTTGCAAGAAGACTAATGATGCTATGCATGTTGTTGACTTATTTTTCAACGAGATTGTGAGATTGTATGGATTACCAAAGAGTATAGTTTCAGATAGGGACACCAAGTTCATTGGATATTTTTGGAGGACATTGTGGAAGAAGATGAAGATAGACTTGAAGTATAGTTTAACATATCACCCACAAATAGATGGAAAAACAGAGGTAGTAAATAAGAGTTTGGGTAACTTATTGAGATGTTTGGTTGGAGATAGGGTGGGAAATCGGGACATAGTTCTACCACAAGCAGAGTTTGCATACAATAATTTAGTAAATTGGAGCACAAGGAAGACACCATTTGAGATTGTGATAGGGACACATCCTAGAGGAGTTACAAAGCTTAGAGACATCATTATGGAGAATAAGAGGAGTGCAAAAGTAGAAGAATTTGCAAGATTCATGGAAACAATGCATAGTCAGGTTTGGAAACACTTGGAGGACATGAATAGTAAGTACAAGGAGCAGTCAAATGAGAAGAGGAGGCATAAGGAATTTGCTATTGGGGATGAAGTTATGGTATATCTCAAGAAGGAAAGGTTTCTATTAGGAACATACAATAAGATGAAGATGCAAAAGTTTGGACCATGTAAGATTCTCAAGAAGTTTGATTCAAGAAATGCATATGAAGTGGAATTACTAGAGGCACTTGGTATATCACCTATCTTCAATATTGTAGACATTTATGAGTATCATGAAGGAAAGTCAAGTGGGAGTGAAAAAAAAGTAGGATTGGAGGAGCAGTTACTACATCAACCACTAGAGCAGATTGAGTAGATCTTGAATACTAGAATTAAAAGAAGAACTAGGAACAAGTAGTACAAGGAGTACCTAGTAAAGTAGAAAGGCAGACCATTGGAGGATTCATCATAGATTTTTCATGCTGAGGTGGACCACTTTGGTTTTCCTCTAGACCATGAAAAGTGAGGGACTCACTTTTTTTCCTACCCTAGGTGTCTGATGCAGGAGCATCCATGGTTGTAAATAAATCATGTATCAACCAAAATATTTCTATTCTTGTAGTTTTTGATTAAGGTAAAAGTAGGTTTTGAAGGGGCCCCGAAACCCTTTAACAGTAGATAGAGAAAGGATAAAGCATTAAAAGTTCAAAAAAATATGAGGAGCTGCCAGTAGAGAAAGACCAGAGACCAGCGCAGAGACAACAAAAAACAAAAAACCAGCAGAACACCTGCAGGAAACCAGCCACTAGGCTAGATTTCTCAGGATATCAATGAACTCCTTTTCCAGGTTGTCCATGTTGATAGTAGCTTGCTTCATGTCCTGTATTTCCACAGGGGGCTTGTCCAGCTTCCTTTTCAGATTGGCTCTAATACATTTGCTTGGCCCAACCCCTTCCACCCGACCTAGATCTTTGACCTCCTCCACTTCCACCATAAACATTACCTGATGAGCCCTTTACAAATTTTCAACCATCATGTTCATAGTACTGGTAGTGGATTTAAGAATTTTGTGGCTCATTTCCAAAACCTTTTGAATATATTCTCTGACATTTTTAAGCCTCCCCTCAATATCAGAAAGTTTTCCTTCGTGATTGTTTTTGAAATGCTCCAAATCCTCCACAGTTTTCTTCAGGCACTCAACCATATATTTATTTTTATCTTTTGTCCACAGGTCCTTAGCACTACCTTTGTCCTTGCTCATGTTATCAGCCCCCTCCACCTTTTCCAATCTATTGTTATAACCCCTTTAGTTAAGATTTATCTCCTTTATCTCGAAGAAGGCCCACTTGATCAGACAAAAAAAATCAACAGAGCCATTGCGAGCAATTGCAAGGATGTCGCTAGGGTACTTGCACTCAGCTTTGAAGTAGTGGTCATCTTCCTTAAGATCACTGGGGTACTAGGGCCTATCCTCCCTATCCGTTGCAGGGTAGTTGGAGGTCTAAGAAGAATTGGTGTGTTGGGGTTCCTCGTGGTCAATGAGGTAGGAAGGGTCCTCCAATTTTATTTTACCTTTCCCTTGGTGAGGAACACTAGGAGTACCTTTAGGTTTCAAATTGGAAATGTCAGACCCCAGATAAATAATTTTGGCCCTGCCAATAGACGTCATTGCGTTGGGTTTAGGGGGGGCACAAGACTTGGACTTGCTTTTGATATTGCCCTTCTTCTTGGCCTCCATAGGGTGCTCTTCCTCCCCCTCCATTTCAGTATCCCACTCATCTTTGTCCATATAACTATCACCTAACTCCTTCTTATTAGAGACAGAGTGAGAAGGGGTATGATGGATGGTCGACAAAGCTTTAAAGTGTTCATAGATTAGACACAGTAAACCCTCATGAATTATGGGATATCTGACTCAATTAGACACATGATCCTGAAGATTCAAGTTTAACGAAGTAGAGAGGTAAAAAGGAAGGGAGACCCTAACCTGGTGCCTGAAATGGTTCAGGAGCACAAAGTGATACCTAAATATTCTGGTGCATCTCCCGTCCAGCATGATATACTCGATGATAATGCTCAAAACCTCCCTCCACAACAACTTGATTTTCGTAGCATCATAGCTACTCTTAGTAGCCTGCAACAGGTCCTCCATTTCCTTGTCAGTGCGAGGGAAATTCTTAACCACCTGGTCAGAGAGATTCCTATCTCTATGAAACTTGAGACCCTCCATCGGCATACCGGTTACCTCATAAATTAATTGCTCATTGATCTTCACTTTCCTTCCAAAAAAATTAATTCTACAATTATTCTAGTCCTTCACGAAGATCCTAGTAACCTCCTGATCCCTACCATGGAGCTTCTCCATATAGGTCGTGATGCCACCCTTCTCCAACACCCTCCACAATTTTTCATTGGTTTTTAGCTCACTGCAATCAACCGGTTTCAACTTGCAATGCTCGCCACCCATTTTGTTTGCAATGCAACTTTTCTCCGAAGAATCCAGAATTCCTCTATTCGTGAGCATAAAAATGCCCAGAAAGCGTGTGAAGCACCAAAGATTAATAAAACCATAAAATCCGCGGTACTCCACCCCTTGAAGAAAAATGATGAAACAACAGTACCAAGAATGCTTCGAAAAACCCGCCTTCACCTTAATCATTATTCAGACAGGGAAATTGAACCCTCCCATGGGTTTGATCATACATAATTAAGGCCGTGACATCAGCCTCAAGACCATCACTCTGCACTTTATTATTCACCTTCACCCCTATGTTTGCAAAACAATCCACCATCGTATTGATCTCCCTATAGACATGGGTGACAAAGTAGTTCTCAAAGAAATTAATAATTTCCTTAGATAAATTAACCCAATTTTCTATAGTCGAGGAAGACTTTTGAGACCCTTTAATGCATTGGATTATATTGTTAGAATCTCCTTCAACCCATACATTTTCGTACTTCAGCTTCCTAGCAAGGTTAAGGACTTGATAAGCCCCTATGAATTCAGCAAGGTGGTTGGTCTGTCTGCCCAAGGGGAGTGCCACCACTGAAATGAAATTACCATTATCATCCCTAATCACTCCCCCACACCCATCAGACCCAATATTTCCCTTGGCTGCCCTGTCAAAGTTGATTTTAACCCATCTAGGGGGGGAGTCTCCAGAAGATTCCATCCCTAGGCCCCTTGATAGATTTAGGAACTTGAGACACATTAGCCTTTATCATCCATGCCTCAACAACTCTGATATCATTTTCTTGGAAGATGTTCTTCCCTTTAACCTTCATGTTACCATTCAACAAATTGAAATTCTCTCTTAGAGCTCTTATAGTTTTCTCAAAGACCACCTCCTTTGAGAGGGTAGAGTCCCTAAATATTCTGTTGTTGCGCTCCTTCCAGATTCCCCACGTGAAATATGGAAAAATATATTTCCAAAGCAAATCCAACACTTGATTTTTCAAAGGCCCTTTCCACTGATTGTAGAAATCCATTATAAAACTAGGAAAAATCCAATTGACATTCCACATCTGCAAAATCCTACACTAGATGTTATAGGCAAAGGAACAATGAAGAAACAAATGTGAAGCACTTTCAGCATCTGCACAACAAAGATATCAATGATTAGGAAAGGAAAAACCACGCTTAGAAAGATTATCATTGGTCAAGATTTTATTCTGGAGCATAATCCACAAAAAAGATACTGATTATAGGAGTAAGGTTATGCACCTAGGCCTTCGCCCAGACAGGAGAGGGAGAAAGATAGAAGAAAGAAGCAATGGCCGAAGAGATAAAAAAGATCCCCGAGGGAGATAATTTCCAAATCAGGTGATCCCCCCGATCCCTAGGAAGCAACACAATAGAATTAAGAATGGTATGCAAGGGTGAGAGATCTAGACTAAGAAGAGAAACACACACCCACTGGTTCGATCTCTAGTAGTCCCCAACAAGACTACCATATCTGGCTTTCCACTCCCCCATGTGGATTTTGAAGGCCGAAATGTCACAAAAAGGTTCATTTCCCACCCACCTGTCTTCCCAAACAAGAATTTTTCTACCATCTCCAAGCTTCCACATAGCTCCCTTCCTAGCAAGATCCCTAGCCTTGATAACATTATTCCACAGGGAAGAACCCGGAGGGAGAGAAGGAGAGTAAAGGAATTCATTAAGAGAAACAACACCCTGAAGATATTTACGATGCCAAATAGAATTCCATTCACAAACTTCAGAGAAAGTTCACCACACTTGCTTTTCCAAAAGGGCTTTGTCAAAAATTTTCAAGCTTCGAAGGCCCAAACCCCCATACTTCTTAGGCTTGCACACGCTCTCCCAAGAAACCAAAGGAATATGCTTCTTTTCATCAACTCCCGACCAAAGGAAGCGTTTCCGTATTCTTTCAATAATTTCAACATATTTAGAAGGAATCTTAAATAGGCTCAAGGCATAAATCGACAAATTCTATAGAGAGGATTTAAGAAAAAGCACTTTACCAGCCTAAATAAGGAGGGAACCTTTCCATTCGACCAACTTACAATTAAACCGGTCAATCAGAGAAGTCCAGAAAGAATCAGGAGGTTTAGATCCCAAAGGAAGACCCAGGTAAGTAGAGGGAAGAGGTTTAATAGCACAACCAAGAATCTCAACAATCTTCCTTTGCCTCCGCTCCAGGGTGTTGAAGAAGAAAATGAAGCTTTTATCCTTATTGATTTTTTGGGCAAAAGCAACTTCATACAAAGGCATGCAGTTCTTTAGGACTCTGGCTTCAACAATAGTAGCACAACCCATGAGAAGAGTGTCATCAACAAATTGTTGGTGTATTAGCTGAAGACGGTCTTAGTCCTTTCAAGCTCCCATCACTGACCTTTCTAAGCAACAACCTGCCAAGGCTTTCCGCTAAGAGGGTGAAGAGAATAGGCGAAACAGGATCTCCCTGTCTAACACCTCTGGTGGCTTTGAAAAATATGGAAGGAGATCCATTAACAATAACAACAGTGCTGGTAGTAGAGATCATTTCCTTAATCAATTGAACAATTTTTTTAGAAAACCCGAAAGCTCTTGAAATTCTCAGTGAAAGATCCCAGTCCACTCTATCATAAGCCTTAGACATATCCAACTTGAGAAGGAAACCTTGATTCCTAGACACCTCAAGGGAGTAGATATTCTCATGAACTATTATTATGGAGTCCACAATCTATCTTCTAGGGACAAAACCATTTCGATGAGGGGAAATGAGCAGCGGGAGGATGCCCAACATCCTGGTAGTCACCACTTTAGATATAATTTTATAAATAGAATTGCAAAGGCTAATAGGTTGAAAACATTCAAGAGAATCCGCTCCCGAGATCTTAGGGATGCGCACAAGAAAGGGGGCGTTAAGTTCCTTCAACAATCTTCTCGATCCAAAAAATTCTTTTACAACATTCACAATATCCTCACCCACAATCTCCCATAAAAATTGAAAGAAGAACATGGGGAAGCCATCAGGCACAGGGGATTTATTACCTTCAAAGGAGAACACAACATTTCTGACTTCATCCAAGGAAGGGATGGTAGTCAAAGCTTTGTTATGATCCACATTCAGAATATTAGGGATAACATCAACAAGGCTCTGTTGATCATCCACATCTAGCCTATCCTCACTAGATAACAGGTTCCCAAAAAATTGAATAGATTCACTCCTTATCTCATCCTCCTTCTCAATTATTATACCATTCTTCAAAATGTGAGTTATTCGGTTAGTTGCTCTATGCTTCATAGTAGTCATGTGGAAAAATCTAGTATTTTTATCCCAAGAAGACAACCAAACCGACCTAGATCTCTATTTCCAAAATTCATCTTCCTTGGAGATAATGGCATGATACTTAGTATGAATTTAATTCTCTTTAGGTAAGAGATCTCCCTCATAGCCATCCATCTGAATCCTATCCTGAATTTCTTTGAGCTCCATCTGGATGGCAACCTTAGAAGCAAAAATGTCACCAAAGACTTCCCTATTCCAATGCCTAACATTCATTTTAACCACCCCCAATTTCTTGGCCACACAAAACATGGCAGTACCACTAACCTTAATATTCCACCAATCAGAGATGCAATTGGAAAAATGAGGGTGAGACATCCACATTTTTTCAAATCTAAAGGGAAAATTTCTCTTACCCGAGACAAAATCAACCACAAAGCTAATAGGATAATGGTCCGAACTAATCCTAGAGAGAGCGTAAGAGAACATAAGTAAGCATTCACCCAATTATCTAAAATAAGCACCCTATCAAGCCGTAGTTGGATGAGATTAGAACCATCCCTCCTATTGGTCCAAGTAAACATAGCTCCCTTAAGATCCACATCATGTAAGTACTAAGAGTTGACAAAGTCCATCAAATCCAATTTACTATCCATCTGAATCTGTGACCCACCAAAATTTTTGGAGTCAAGCAGCAGGATATTGAAATCTCCAATCACAATCCAATTCTCATGAGGGAAGCTACTCCTAAAAGCTTCAAGTCTTTTCAAAAATTTCTTCTAGCAATCCTATTATTGGGGGCATATATATTAGACAAAATCCAACTAAAACCATCCCTAATGTGCTTGAATTTTGTTGCCACATAGTTGGCATCATCCCAAAGCGGGGTACCTTGGATATGATTTTGGTTCCAATATGTTGCAAGCCCACCAGAGGCCCCCTCTGAGCTCCTACCCTGAACACCATTATTCTTAAAGATTTTCAATTTCTCCACCCTTTCTTTAGGCATTTTGGTTTTCTGAATGATAAGAATATCAGGCTTATGATCCCTAGAAAAATTATGCAAAATTTCTTGTTTGTGGGGGCTGTTTAACCCCCTAATATTCCAAGACGTGAAATTCATTTTATTAATGGGGTGCTAATCCGACATATCTTCAGGATGGTTTTTTGGGTCCCATCCACAATGTTTTGATTGCATTCGTGCTCCCTATGCCATCTTGTTGATTTTCTACCCGAACTTCTCTGGGTTCCACAATCCACTTTCGATCTATTTCTAGTGGAAACCCCCAAAGAATTACCCCCTTTCTTGTTATTTTTCTTATCTACCTTTGTGTATGAGCTATCCTCATCAAGGTTGAGGTCCTCAAGACCCATAAATTATTTCCCATCCAAGAAATAATCTACTGGAACATCATTAGTCATCGGGGAGAACCTCGAAGCATTCCCTGGAAAACTATTGTCCTCCAGGCTCCCAAAAGTATCCTTCACAACTATTGGGGAACGATGTGAGATGTCCCTAGGTGAGGAGACATAAACCTTCTCCTCTGAAGCCACAGAGACCTTAACATTGCTAACCCTGCTTCCCTCCTCTTAACCACTGCAATAAATCTTCTCCAAGTTTTCACTGTCTTGGGGCTTCATTTTAGCCTTCGAGCTCTCATCCAACTTCCCTGTGCTTTCAACCTCTTCCTTTTCTTCCTTGTCCTGGGCACCTTTTGTACCCAATAACATGGGTTCCTTGTTCTGATTGCAAATGACATTGTCCACAACATTTTCAAGTAAAGGGTCTCCAACATTTATGTCTTCTGGGTTGGAGTTCTTATCCTCCTTATTCTTGTCCTGACCCACCTCTGATATATTTGCCTCATCCTTATTCTTTTCCTCTGAGGGTTTCTCCATTGCCTTTACCTTCCAGATTTTTTTATCTTTAGTGCTTGACTTGGCTTTAGGTTTGGAGACACTGAGGGGGCAATTCCTAGCCCAATGCCCAACTTTTTTGTAGTTAAAACACACAAATGGGAGAGATTCAAACTCAATAGATTGAACCCACTTTCCAAGGCTTCAAAACTATTTCAATGGAAGACGGTAAATCAATAGACTGAGTGATACCCTTATAGATCCTTGCATAGACCAACCTTTTCCTTGCCGAGGTCATGGTGTCTATGGATAGAAGTTCTCCAAAGGAGTTCGCTATCCCTCTAAATACATCTTCATTCCAGAACTCCATTGGAAGGCCTGGAAAACGAACCCAAACTGACATGGCTTCAAAAGAAGACTCTGAGAAGTCCATTTTCAGGGACCATTTCTTGATAGCCAAAGATGACTTGCCAATGACCCAGGGGCCACCATACAACACTGCGATCTTATCTTCTTCACAAGAAAAAGAAAAAGAGAAAAAACCTTTGGGTAAGGCTACAACCTTAATGTGACCTTTTTCTCTCCACTTCTTTCTAACGAAGTCCCTCACCACTTCAATGTTTGGTCTTAGACTCATAAATTTTCCCACCAGAGAAGAATCCATTAAAGAAACGTTGTGGTCAATGACCAGGTCAGGGACAAGGATAGTAAACGTCCCACTCGACGGGGCTGAAATATTATTGATTGGAGGGAGGGAGGACTTACCAACAAGCTTGGTGCCAAATAGTGAAGACCATCTTCTTTTTGAATCCTCCCAAGCTTGGTCCCCCACCTCCTTCTCCGCATCCAGGTTTCCAAAGGCCCTGGTCCCACCATCACCACCATTCAGATTAGGGCCAGAAAAACACTTACCTTTTCCCGCCTGTCTGCTGGGTCCCCCCGCTTTCCCTGACCCGAGTCCTTGGAAATGGCTCCCCCTGTTCCTCTCCTACCAACTCCCCTGCTGCTACCGCAGAAGAGCCTCCCACCAGCGAAAAACCAGCCACCTTCGAACTAGACACCCATTGCTGACCAAGAGAAAATTCAAATCCTTTCTCCCGCTCTCCCATCCTGCCCAATGTAGGGGAATTCGTATTTTCTTATGACTTCCAAATTTTTCCTATTCTTGTAGTTTAGTTTGTAGTTGTCTCAATATTTTCTTCCACATTTTAACATATTATCATTTCTTAGCTCACATAGTAGGATATAGATTCTATATGAGGTCATCTTCAACATATCCATATTTCAAGTGATTTACATGTGTTTGCAAAAAGTTATCGCTCTCAAAATTTTATTGTCAATTCTCTATCAGAGCATTCAAGGCCTATCTGGCTTAGATTGGTTGTGTGAACCTTTTCTAGAGTGTGCATAGCTCAATGTAACATCATTCAAGGAATTTTAGGTCTAGGGAATTTTTTTTGGAGATCTACAATCTATTCCATACCCTAATGGGTTATCTTATCATGTTCGTTGGATGACTTACACATTTGATCATGCATTGGGGTGTAAGACCTTGAGGTTGACACATATCATAATTGAAGCTAGAGATTCAAATTTATGCTCATTCGTAATCCATTGGAAGGAAATTAAGTAGTTAATAGTTAGGATCTAGATAGTTAGGTCCAACCTTCAAGGTTGTGGACTATAATAAGGCCTTGTGCCAATTACAATATCCTGTAATACCCTTGCAACAAGCTTGTAATCCCTAGTCATTCTGCATATATGGTATATGATGCATGTAAGACTACAAGTTATTGAATCAATGATAGTTCATGTTTGTTGAGAATTTCTTGTGCTATTTCTGCTATGTTGAAATCTAGGCTACATGGTTGGGTAGTCCTTTTTGGGCCCTCCGTCCATGATCACACCAAATATTTATATAAACTTGCATTAGCTCCTTGTAATACTTCATGCAAAAATTTATTTATAGTTTTAATCATGTTATTTATTGGAAAAGTATTTATATTTGATCTAATTTTGAATTAAAAGAATTGATACAATATAAAAATTATGAAATAAAATTATGGGTGAAATTAATGTGAAATAGATTTATTATGATATTGCTACATCCACAGTTATTTAACTGGTTATTTTTGGTGAGTTATGATGTAGATTCAACTTAAGCTATTGAGAGCAACAACTAAATTACAAGGGGAGAAATGATGAAAATTTTTCCCCAAAGTGAAAATAAATTAATGAAAGCATTAACATGAGAGAAAAATAAAGGATAATATGATCATCTAGTTAAAATAGAGATAAAAGAGGAATATTTATGAAAACTCTTTTAAAAGAGAGTTATAATTATATTTATTAAAATAATAATTGAAGGCAACCTTTGTGGAAAGGTATGATGGTTTGAAAACCACCCCTTAAGGCTTATATAAACCATTTATGTGAGAATTGAAAAGGTATGGAGAACAATAAAGAAAGAAGGAAGTGGTTTGGTGAGCTATGGGCATTGGAGAAGGGGCACACAAAGTGTGTCCAACTTAGGGTACAAGTACACTCAAGATTGTCTTGGCTAGGGTTGATATGCATGTTGAGTAGTTATTATGAAGCATGTTGTATACATGTTGAGCAATTAATCTAGATCATGTTGAGTAATTACTCTAGAGCATGTTGTATACATGATGAGTAATTACTCTAGAGAATGGTGTGCATTTGTGTTGAGTATTCTTATGTTGAACCAACACTTGTGTAGAGTGCAATAATGTGTCGTGTTCTGAAAGGAATTGTTTCCTCCTAGATTGTTTCATAGCGAGAGCCAATACCATTGACATCTTCCTACGGTGAGTGGATTTTCCAAGTGTCATGATCTAATTGAATTCTTTAATGCTGTTATTTATTCTCTTTTAATCATACTTATATTGTTGAATGCCAATTCATGTATTATTGATGATTTTTTAATGTGCTTAAGTCTTAAACTAGATGAAATTGATTAATTAGTACTTTTGTGCATTTGTATCTAATTTATAAAAATAATTTATAATATTTAAAGCTTAATTAATAACACTAATAAATTTGTTGCCAAATATATACATTAAAATTATCCAATTTTATACTCAAAGAAAAGTACCATTACAGGTTCCAAGAAGATACAAATACAAGTAACCCAAAGTTCTCTTATAAGAATGTCACAAATATCTCAAAGTATTGCAACATGATCACAAGTATTCCATCAATCCATCTTTCTATCTCATTGCTACATTACACTAATACATCATGATGATCAAAGGACCACCAAACCAAAATTTGCAACAATAAGGAATTTGAATATTCTATAGCCAAATCCCACTATACTAAGATACCATCAACACTATAAATATATATGGGTATAGACAACCCACATCCAAGTCATGTATGTAACATGTGTGTATAAACAATGCATAAAACTACACAACTCATTGATCTCAAACCAACATAACATGAATCCACAAAGAAATGTAGACCCAAAAGAAATAAAACTCAACACTATATTAGTAAATATAAAATCATAGACATCAAGAGATACTAATGTACATTCTTCTGTGATACTTACTCCAAATCCTAAACTAGATCCAAAACGATAAAAATCCACCTCTAGAGACTATATAGTTTAGGAATGAAGAACCAACATAGAAATGTTGATTCATGAAACACATACCAAAACTTCTACACCTAAAAATTAATTGTTGGAGTTGATTATTGAACCCCATATCTCCCAAAAATAATTTGCACTCAAAACCTTTATCACAATATTGGGAAGAAACAATAAAATTTTCTTTGCAATTAGATAATTGTATTGATGCAATAATCTCCTAAATGAATGATTAAAAATATAATGTTGAATCCCTATGAAAAGGAAAAAGAAAAAATCAACCTTATATGAAACCCTAGGTGAGGATTATATTAGATCATAACATGTGTCATCCTATGCTATGAGACTATGTCAATCTAGAATCCTATGAAGACTAATGTAGAAAAAGCTTCAAAGACAATGAAGATGGGCCAAAATTAATGATCAGGTTGTCATGGAAAAGGAGATGAATTTCTTCAAAACAAACCTCTAAATTTGTAATATGAGACTCCACAAAAAAGAATAATATTCTTGATAGATATGAATCCAAATTATCTATGTTTGAAATAGGATGAATGTCCTATTGTATTGAATCAATATTGGCCATGGATGTGGCGATACTAATTTGATCAAGAACAACATAAGATGGAGATGTGGTCTTGACAGGAAGAGTGGGAACAAGGAGACAAGCCTTTGAACCATCAGAACATACAAGACCTTTGATATACTCAATCTCCTCTAAAGCATCATCATAAAAGGGTATGCGATTGACATTATTAAAGAAAATGAGACAATATGTTGCAGGGTCATCTAGGAATAGAGAGATATGAGGGTCTCAGATAGATCTCCCAAATTCTAGTCCAAAGTGTGGTGATAATCAATGTCTGATATAACACACATAGTGTAATGATAAACACTAAAACAAATCAATCCTATAACATGATCAATGATGTTACTCCATTTTGATCTACTCCCTGATGTGTTTAGTTTAGGTGCGAGTCCATAAAGATAAGGAAAAATATTAAACAACTTGAGATGTTTCAAGATGTCATTTTTTCAAGACTCATTATTATCCTTTTCTAGGATTACTATAAAAGGATGAACACAAAATCCCATGATACCTTCTCAAATTATAAAATTAGAGACCAATAACCTCAATGCATATATGTCTGATCAAATGAAGTCATCTAATGCAAAAATAAAATTTCTAGGTGTCAAGATGCCCAAGTAATTGACTAGAGTGTGAAATTGCGACAAACTAAATAAAAAAACCTGGGGTAGATTCTAGAAAAAGTACATGGATAGATCTGAAGATATTTGAAATACCTTTCCAATGCTACAAGAATTGCAAAAATTGGAGATACAAGAAAAATTTATGATCTTAAAAACAAAAAAAGATGATATGACTTAAATGGGTGATAACCTATACCAAAAACAAAATCTGATGATGATGCCTATACTAGTAGAAATTACATGGAAACAAATTTTTGATGATATTTTGTTTACCGAATTTCAACAATGTATGCCCAAGTTATGCCAAAAAGAAAAAAAAAAATCTTTAGGGAAAGATTAGGGTTTTGAGGGGCCTCTAGGGTACTATATTGACATCAATTGAAAAAAATAAATTGTTTTTGGTCAAAATATTCCTCACTACTAGTATATTCCCTATAGATTTTGATGCCAATGGTATATCAACAAAACAATCCTCCTTTACCATAGATTCCCTATATATAGGCTTTGATTTGTCGATATATTTGCAAAATATTCTGTCTCGATTGGTTTTTCACCATAAAAAATCTATTGGTCAATGATAGTTCCTGGAGAATCCTGAAAAATGTTAGAGGTTGGGGAGTTTACCGATGACAAGGTTTTCAACACCGATTGGTATTAGCCTAGCATGATTTTTTGTTGTCGATCATATTGCTTCTAGTGGCAGAGCTTACAAAAAGTTGTGATAGGGTACAACTTGTACCTTGCAACTCTAAGAACCTTGTTTTTTTAATTCCATTTGTTTGATTTTTTTTTTTTGTAGAATCATACTAGCACATAGGTGAGAAGGATTAATGACGGTCCACTATATGGTGTCGTATGACTATATAAATTTGTATAGTCATACAATTTTTTGTGCATGAATTTTTTATGCACGAGTATCCTGGGTTGTGAGAGCAATCTTGCATTACCCAAAAATAATTTATTTAATTTTGACAATAGTTTATATTTTAGTGTCCTAGGTGAATAATTTAGTAATAAATGACCAATATTTTATTAAATATTTTTGGTCATATTTTATGTAGCAACCTTATTGTAATTTGGAAGCATTTTGGTGGAATCTACAAGGCAAAATATTCAAATATGCCTTCTTGGGAATGGGATTTGGGAGTTCAATATTTTTGAAAAATCATTAATTTCTCCTAGAATTTATCAATGGAAAAGATGGGTGTTCATGTTTTGATAACAACTTTTTTCTAAGTTTGACCCCTATTCATGAGGAGTGGGAATCCAAGTTGTTATCTAATCTTGGCAGTTTGCAAAGTGGGTTTGAAAATGCATCAAAAACATTAAATGATTTTTCTATTTTGGAGGAGCATCTCTTTTTCCATGCCTGGGCATAGCCTTTTGAAAGGAGGGAAATTTTTTATTTTTGAAGGTAGTGCTAAGTGTTATATTTGACAATTTTTGGAGTTTGTCATGCAGGCAGATTTCTGGAGAAGACGAAGATAGGCATGGCTTCTGTTGGAGAAGGTGGAAAAGACATTTTGATGCAGGTTTTGAAGGTGTATTGCAATTGAAAATGGATTATGAAATCCATGGTTGAAGATCAGGAAGTTGGTGATTAAAGATTACAGATTGGAGATCCAATTTCATAGTGTATGAGGATGATTTTAATAAGAAGAATTTGGAGTTTGTTTGTGAAGTTGTTTTTTGTCATATAGAAGATTTATATTTATTTTTTTATGATTTTATTCAACCTATGTGGCCACACAAGCTTTTTGTAATCAAATTTATTTGAAATTGTGAAGCATTCTTGCAATTTGAATAGAGAGGATTTCAAGTCTATTGTTGAAAATTTGTGCTTCATGTTTGTTGTTGTTGGTGTTGAAATATTATGTGTGAGGGTTGTGTGAATCCCCCTTACATCAATGGTATCAAATCAAGAGTTCTTGAGTGTGTAGGCAAAAGCAATGATGTGAGGCAGTTTACACCAGGACTTGAGGGTGGAGTGTGTATGATTTTTTTGTTGCCTATGTATGTGAAACTTGCAAGAGAAGTCACACGAAATATTTATGGAGTAGGAGTTTCTAAGTGTATAGATAGATCACAAAACGTGAGGCAGTTTGCACCAAGACTTGTGGTTGTGGATGTGAATGGTGAGAGATTGCACACCAAACAAGCTGTGTTTGAAAGGAAGGATGGGATGGATCATGAGGAGACCCTTGATAATTCCATTTTTGAAAAAATATTGGGAAGAAGTGAAAAATAGGAAGCACCATGAAAAAATTGAAAATATCTAGGCTGAAGTAAATGTATTGGAAATGGAGATTAAAGAGGAAGTGAGAATATGGGAAGAACATTCTCTTGAAAGAGGACAACGAAAATAAGAGAAAAAAGAAAGAGTGTTACAACCCTTTGGTAATGGTTGCATATAAGGATGAACATGTGGGGACAACCCACACAAATGGAGAAGATAATAAGAGACAAGTTGCAGCAGTGGTGAGTGGTATAATAAAAAGTGTTGTAGAAGTGAGGCTTGAAGAAATCCTTATGAAAATTGATGAAAAGGAAGATGAAGAGAAAGAGGAAGGAGATAAAGAAATTGTAGCAGAAGTATGCCTTATTAAAGGCATAGAAAACATGGTTGCAACAAATGTAGAGGATGGAAGGAAGGATACAAAAATAGTTGAGTATCCTTTGGAGGATGAGAAGGTAGAAGCAAATAACAAGATTGTAGTTGAGCATGAGGAGAAAAAAGTTGCAGTAGATGGTGTGGAAAAAATGTTGTAGTGGTAGGAAAAGAGGAGGTAACATTTGGATTTCCTAAATTCTATGATACATATTTTTATGTCAATGAGAAATATGAGACAACATAAGAGTTTTAAGAGGTGCAAGTAGAAAAGAGATGGATGAAAATATAGTCTTGGAGGTGAAAGAGTGTGAAGAGGAAATGAGGATAGAAGCATTTTCTTTTCAAGAGCTTGCTAGTGATGATTTATATGCAGGAAAATATTTGTATGATGTTGCAAAGGATAGTATAGATGCATGCTGGTGGAGGTGGATGGATTATGGTGGTTTGAATCCCAAAAAATTGGAAGAGAATTTGAGATACACTTGGAGGAGGTGGTCAGGTTATGGTGGAGCTGATTCCACATCGATGAAGAGGAGTAAAGAGAAAAGTTAGTAGAGGGGAAGGATGCTTGTTCCATCTAGGTGCTAGAAGAGGAGAAAGAAGAATAAATTGGACCTATACCGAATTCAGTGATGGAGTTTTTTGAAGATTTCTTACAATTTGAAAGGGTGGTACTACCACTCAACTCTATTTTGTGAATCCATATTCACAAAAAATTTCCTACCTCGGGTGCCTGATGCAGGAGCATCTTGGGTTGTGAGAGCAATATTGCATCACCCAATAAATGATTTATTTAATTTTTGCAATAGTTTATATTTTAATGTCCTAGGTGAATAATTTTTTAATATATGACCAAATATTTTATTAAATATTTTTGTTCATATTTTATGTAGCAGCCTTATTGTAATTTGGAAGCATTTTGGTGGCATTTACAAGGCAAAATATTCAAATATGCCTTCTTGGGCATGGGATTTGGGAGTTATAAATTTTTGAAAACTCATTAATTTCTCCTAGAATGTAGCAGTGGAAAAGATGGATGCTCATGTTGTGATAACACCTTTTTCTAAGTTTGACACCTATTCATGAGGAGTGGGAATCCAAGTTGTTATCTAATCTTGGCAATTTGCAAAGTGGGTTTGCAAATGCATCAAAAAAATTAAATGATTTTTTATATTTTGGAGGAGCATCTCTTTTTCCATGCCTAAATGCAATCTTTTGAAAGGAGAGAAAAAACTGATATTTGAAGGTAGCGCTAAGTGTTTTATTTGACAATTTTTGGAGTTTGTCATGGGGACATATTTTTGGAGAAGGATAAAACAAGGATGTATTTTCTTGGAGAAGGTTGAAAATACATTTTGATACAGGTTTTGAAGGTATGTTTTAAAAACAAATGGATTATGAAATCCATGTTTGAAGATCAACAAGTTGGTGATTTAAGATTGAGATTGGGGAGCCAATTTCACAATATATGAGGATGATTTGAAGAAGTAGAATTTGGGGTTTGTTTGTGAAGTTGTTTGATATAATATAGAATATTTATATATGTTTTTTAATGATTTTATTCAGCCTATGTGGCTGCACAAACTTTTAAAATCAAATTGATTTGAAATCGTGAAGCATTGTTGCAAGTTAAATAGAGAGGATTTAAAGTCTATTGTTGCAAATTTTTGCTTCATGTTTTCTATTGTTGGTGTTGAAATATTGTGTGTGAGGGTTTTGTGAGTCCCCCATTACATCATTTTCCAAGATCTAAAAAATCCTTAAATTTTAACTACTCCAATTTCAATATTTGGACAAGTGATCGTAGGGTTTTTGACCCTTTTTGGCACAATGGTGATGCCTATTTCACTCTAGGATGAGCTGATATTCTCTCAAGATTGGATCTCTTAAAAATCGATAGGAAATTATATATTGTATTCTTTGATACCATGTTGGAGTTGATTGTTGAACCTCACAATTCCCAAATATGCAACCAAAACACTTGTCACAATAGAGAGAAGCAATGGATTTTGCTATGCAACCTGAGAATTGTATTGATGCAATATTATCCTAAATGAATGATTAAAAGTCTAATGATGGATCCTTATGAAAAGGAAAAATAAAAAAGTAATCTTATATGAAACCCTAGGTGAGGATTAGATTAGATTATGACATGTGTTATCATCCTATGTTATGAGACAAAAAAGCACACGACTTAAAATTTGAAAACACTCCTAAGTTTATCTTAAGTGTAATAAAGTAAAAATGGGATCTAATTAATTAGTTAATTAGGTGATATTCCTATTTTACTCTAAAATAACAACCAACCTCCTCAATACATGCACTAAGAATGAATGCATAATTACAACTATCTTGTATCCAAAAACACCTCCACAAAATTCACAATCTAAAAAATAGTCTCTTTGTAGATCTAAAAACCACATGGATTTTGCTTAGAATGCACAATTTACAAAATTATCCATATCAAAGACATGCATGTAAATTTCAACCCATTTATCATTTGGAAGATTCAAACATATTAGAACACCAAAATAGTTAAACCAAAATAATGTACTATTGTAGATAAGCTCATAGATATAGTCAACAAAAAATTAAAACATGCAAATAATACCATCTAGTAGGAAGAAGAGATTATTCAAAAAATCTAGGCCTCCAAACATACCAACTCCACAACCATCATCATATACATGCATATAAAGGAACAAGCTATTCTGAAAGCTTCTAAGTCACCTAATGACCAAGTCTACAACTCACATGCACTAGGGGCTAATAAAATAAGGATTTCCAATACCAAGGGAAAACTTTGAGAATTATGAGAACACAAAACTATAGTCTAGAAAACCCATTTATCAAGGGAGACAAAGATAGAAATCTAACTTGAGCACTCCTTTGTACATTATAACTTGATAAAAAAATCACCCACCATGAAAGATGACAGTTCCATGTTGTTGAATAAGAGATCTAGGTCAACACCATGCTACTTGCAACCACATGACCAACTCTATAATCCTCCACCTTCTCCATCCTTCAAGTTCTTTAAATATTATATCCTAAAAAATGAGATCAACTACAATACTTCCACTATAACTAGGATTAATAATCACTTGATTTCTTCTTAAAAATTCTAATAGGTTTACTAGGATAATAAATATAAAAAAGGAGGAATACCTAAAACTAGATCAACATGGATCCATCATATTAAATGACATATAAACACATGCTAGTGATGGAACCAAGTAGGCTCTGATACTAAATGTTGTAAAATACCTGGTATGCACCTCAAGTATTGTAAGATTTACTAAAAGAACTTGATACAAGTGAAAAAAAACTATGCCCATAAAGTAACATAAATTAGAATTAAGACAGATTCATTTCCCACATTAACCCTTAGAGGAAATAAATACATACCTCAGATGTGTGAAAATTTTAGTATAATGATATGTAAAATTGTACGTAGAAAGGAATAAGAAAGAGAGCGAGGAAGAAGAATATATAAAACACACAACACAATATGTACGTGGGGAAAATCATTTTAGATAAAAATTCCATCCTCAAAAGCCCAAAACCAATGTATTATTCAACAACACATAATAGTTACAACATAGTTCCAATCTCTTGACTTAGCATGGATTAAAAGTTGAGTCTCGATAACATTAATATTTAAATATAGCCTTTTAATTACTCATCAAAATATCTTGATGAAATTCCTAGGTTGGTTTGCTTTACTCTTCCAATGTTAAGAGCCCCCACCTCGCAAATTAATTAAGGTAATTAGATAACCATACTTAATCTTTACTTATAATAGTTTTACTAAATTAATTAACTATTCTATTCAAAACTTGAATTAAATATCAAATAATTCTCACATTCCTTAAAATTTATATTCACGTGAAATAGTTATTAGAGATGATTTTAATTAAACATATGATTTTAATCGTTCATAAATGAACATCTCAATCGATCCATCTATACTTTTAAATTGGGTAATAATACATTAGAAATGAAATATTAATCCAACTGTACTATTAAAAAGTACTCTATTTATAAAAAATTAAATGACTCAATTAATTATTTTTATATAGCTTGCACTAGAATGGATAGAGTCAATTTTAACATAAAAATTTACACTTACTATTAATTTTCTATTCGATATTTAAATTAAATTACTATTTCAATTTAAGCCATTTATTCTCCACATGTGATTTCAATTGAGCCCTTATTTTAATAGCACAATAATTCCTTAAATCTTTACAATTGAAAAACAAACAAACAAACAAATAAATAAGCCTTAACCCAATCTTTCAAAATATCCAAAATATAATACTATAGATCATCACAATTATTTTAAGGCGTTCCAAATAATTTTGATTAAGATCCACTAGTTAGATTAAATTAAGTTTTAAAACATAATCCCCTTTTCTATTATTGAGGATTACATTAACTTGAGAATTTTCAAATTTCAAATTTACAAAAAGGAATAAAAATATGTTTTAAAATCTTCAAAAATGACTTTAAGTTGTCACTTAAAGGAGGGGTCCTAGTCTCATGGACCCCACCATAGAATTAATCTTACTTAAGTGGAAATTAGATTAGACTAAATAAGATGTTAGAAAAAGCAAAAGTTGATGGGTTGAGCATATAAGGATAACTTATTAAAATGTCTCTCTTCCTTTTTATCATTTTTCATTTACTTGTTGCAAGTTGAGGAAGATTGGAAGAGAGATCTTGTCCTTGTGTAGGTTTCTATTGTTGGAAGAATGAGAAGATTGTCATTGATGATGTTGTTGGCAACATGAGCATTACAATGTTGTCATTGATGTCAACATTGTATCCATATATGAAGATCATGATGTGAATCTTTGTGGTTGGCTCTTACAGGTTTTGGAATGTTCATAGAAGAAATTTTTGCAAAGTGGTTTGATCCAGAAAAAATGGTTGTAATAAGAAATCGACTAAGTGTTAATACTGTTGATTCAGTGTAATAGTTCTTCCATTTTTGGGTCTGCACCGATCCACAAATGAAGGTTTCACTCTGCACTTCTAACATTATATTTTTGGATGTTAGATGTATTTGATTCCAAGTTTTCATCATGTTTTGGACATTTGATCAAAATATATGAGTAACTGAAGTTGGTCTAACAAATTACAATTATTCTTCGTATAATTCATTTGTGAGGGAGAGTTCGCACTTCTCCGCAAACACATTTTTGGATTTGCGGATTTAAGGAGATGTTGATAGATGGAATTTGTGTAGGAATTCTAGTTGGCATCTGTTAAAGTAAAGGTTTTAACTTAATTATGTTAATTAAGTTACCTTTATTCCTCTCTTAAGATTTCACTTTAGTTTGCATATTGTGACATTTATTAATTATATTAATTATTAAATGTCTACCTATTAGGGTTACTTTTAGGTTTGCATGATCTCCTTTCTTAAGGATTGATCTCATTGTATTTTTATACTCTTCTTGATTAATGCATTTTTAAGCTTTCAGAGCACCCTTGCTTTTTTGTCTCCATCTCTTCTTTCTATGATAGGTTATTTGCATGTAGGTGATCTTCGGGGTCTATGAATTTGGATTTAACAACTTCTACATGGTATCAGAGCTCCAGACCCGCTACTTCCTGTTCATGTTTTGAAGGTTTTTTGGAGCTTCGAGTGTTTGGGGTTTTATTTTTTGATCCAGGGAATACCTCTTTCATTTGGTGAATTTTGAGTCAATTTGGACCTCACCATTACGTCCGGAATGTTCGATTTAGTCAAGATTGACCTTTGTTTCGTCAAATTTGGCTTCATGGCGTCAGATCTGCGAGGGTTTGAAGTTTTTTGAGGGTTCTTGATCTAGAGCGTACCTACAATTTTGGAGCATTTTGAGCCCAAAAGGACCTCACCATCGCATTTAGAGCACCCAAAAACCCCTAAATCGATTGTCAAATCATCAAAATCGGAAACAGTGAATTCGGGAGGCAAACTTTTTTCATTTCTCGATCGTACGACCTGGTACAACACACAATCCAAGAAAACAAATTAAAAAAAATAGTGTTAATGGGCTCCACCATCAGTAAACCACTAGCACTTAGCCAAACCGCTAGGCTTAACCCCCAAAACCCTTTTGGAGCAGTTTTGGTATTTTGGCCATAACTTTTGCATACAAACTCAGTTTTTCAAAAAGAAAATATTGTCGGAAAGTTGGGTTCAAAGCACTTTCCAATGGTGCAGGTTTAATTTTCTGGTTTTTCCGTTTTGATGCCTTTTTTCTAGTCAAAGCCAGAATATATGTTTTGCACTCCTAGGGGCATAAATTTTGCGTCCAGACTCCATTTTTAATAAACAAATAGGAGTTGGAAAGGTGTTTCAGTTCTCTTTCTAGATCTACAAATTATTTTCCTAGATTTTTCCCCAAGTATATTTTATTTAGCCTTTTGTGTTTTCATAGTTTGCTTAATTACTTGGATGTTTTGGCACTTGGGAATCTCTTGTTTGCATCATTAGGCTCTATTTCATTTGATCTACGTGCAGAAAGGTTCAGTTCTCTCAGATTTTTTCATTTGAAGAGTTATTATGGGTTTTTCTACTCTCCCTTCAGTTATAATTTTGGAACGGGGTAATTATGAGTCATGGGCAAAGGGCATACTTACACATTGTAGGTGGCTTAATATTTTGCCTTATTTATATGATCTCATACCTAAACCAACCACTTTAGAGGGAAAATTAGCTTGGGATATCATTAGAGATCACATAGTAGGACTTATCTTGTCTAGTGTTGATAATGACACTGTGTGGGCTATATCGGATATTTTATGTCCCCACCCACTTTGGACACGTCTTTGGGAGATCTATGGAGTCCCCAATATCTCTCCATTCCCAGAGGATCCTGCTTCAGATTGTCTCTTACACATTGCTTGGAGAGATAATACACCCTTTGATCATGATACTTTAGAGGAGCTTGAGTATTTAGACTCCCTTACATGTTTCGATGGATCAGAGGCTTGTCTCACAATTCCTAATCTTCAGATTGAGACTTCATCAACATCACCTGTTGTTCTTGATTCAATGCAACGGGGCATCATTCATCTTCTAGACATTGCTACTTTGGACTCTTATGTTGCAAACATATCTTTATTGTTTGTGGAGTCCTATATTGCAGTTTTGGAGGATTATTTTAAGGACATTCATCTCCTCTACCTTGACAGTCAGGTTATCACTGTACACCCACCATTATCAGTGCATTCAGAGGTTGCATTTTAGGATTCTCCACATCAATTTGGATTTGGAATCATTTGTTTCAGTTCAGACAGAGAGATTGTTTAGTATCCTCTCATGGCACACATCTTGAGACAGATTGGTTCATCACTCTTCACAGGGTTTCTTTGGCATCGTCCTTTGGATCCATTTCTTCCCAAGGGGAGGAATATCATTTTCCGCTTCAGGATCTCCTTTTGGATTCTACATCAGGCATCTACCATTGCGACATGAGTTTCTTCATTGTGGGGGGCCTTCTTGTCTCTTTCTATCCCTCCTATGAAGACCATTGTATATGTACTTATATGATGGAAGCTGTCTATGGGGGTATCATGTAATCCACCTCCTATCCTTCTTTCATTAGTGCATTGCATGCCTTTCTTTGCATTCTATTTTGGGGAGGAGTTTTGTTCCCATTGGGTTTTCTCCATTACCCTGTTTGATTTAGTTTGCATTGCTTTTGTAAATGGGTACCTGATCAGGCCTAGTTGTCGGGACCCATGTTTACTTATGCATTGTAGTTACCTTTTCTTTCTTGCACATGTTTGTAGCTGCACTCTTGCTCATCTTAAGGGGGGGTGTTAGAGTAAAGGTTTTAACTTAATTATGTTAATTACGTTTCCTTTATTCCTCTCTTAAGATTTCACTTTAGTTTGCGTATTGTGACATTTAATAATTATATTAATTATTAAATGTCTACCTATTAGGGTTACTTTTAGGTTTGCATGATCTCCTTTCTTAAGGATTGATCTCATTGTATTTTTATACACTTCTTGATTAATGCATTTTTAAGCTTTCAGAGCACCCTTTCTTTTTTGTCTCCATCTCTTCTTTCTATGATAGGTTATTTGCATGCAGTTGATCTTCAGGGTCTATGAAGTTGGCTTTAACAACTTCTACAACATTGAGTTTTGAGGTCCATGTGTCCGAATGTGGATACACAATTGAAGAATTTTTCTATTAGGTCTTATGTTGTGCTAGCCTAACAAGTTTTAAGGTATGCGAAGGTTAAATAAGTGTTGCAGTCTTATGTGGGATCTATTATAGGTCCATGCTAACCTATTTTAAGTTATTCTGAGGATTGAATCTTGGTGTGAGATATGTATGAAATTTTTGGAGCTGACAAGCTATATATTGGGTGTTACATCTAATTAGGCTAACCTAATTGATGTTATGCTAGAAGCGGATATATATGTTAGATCTTTTTCGATGTTTTGGATATATGTGGTGTATGTTGCAAGTGTCCTACATGTGAATATTATCAGAGCAGTGAAAATTTAAGTTGTGAATGTTGAGTATAATATTGAAGTGACGTGAATGAGAGGAAAGCAGAGTGTTAGATCTGAATCAAATGAAGTATGTAAAATTAGTTTATTGAGCTTCACTGAAACTATGTTTCATGCATATGATAGATGTAATTGTAACAATTCAAAATAGACTGTGAGCCACCATCTCTCTTCTTTCTTTTTATTTATGGGTATTAAGTCCACTTGGATAGTGATTCCACCTGTAGTGAGCACTTCTATAAATATACTGTAACTGGTTATAATATATTGTGAGCTAACCCTCATTGTGGTTTTTCCCATTTTTGGTTTTCCATGTAAAAATCCTAGTGTTCATGTGTTATGTGGTGTTGTTAATGTTTCATTATTTATTTATTTATTACAATTAGATATGCTTTGGTGATTGGATGTTTGATGTTTGAATGGTTTAAGAGAATACTTATTCACCCCCGCTTTTAGTATTCTATGTGATCAACAATTGGTATCAGAGATTGGTTCCTTAGAAGGAGCTTAACTACTTAGGGAAGATCTTGCAGGTTGGACACATGGCTGATATAAAATTCCCTACTCCTCCATAAGGGATTTCTATTGTTGGAATCATAAAATATTGCATGCTTGACAAAGGTGGAGAACTCAAAGTTCCCCTTGGAGATCTTGAAAATACTAAAAATGAAAACAAAGATTTGAAAGAAAATATCAAAGAAGCAAATGAATTCTTAGAAAATTGAGAGAGAAAATCAAGAAGTTTAGAGAAAGGCATAAGAAAGTTAGTGAGAAATTGAAGCAAGAAAATGAATCTGTCACTGATCTAAAAGTGCAAGTTGAAGAAAAGAAAATAATTGAAGAATTTTTGAATGCAATGGTGAAAATAAAATCAAAGGAATATACAAGGCTTGAACAAGAAGTGGTAAATTTGAGATCATATTTGGAGAAAGCAAGGAGTCATGAAGATAAATTCAAAATGAGTGCTACAAAGCTTGGTGAGGTGATTGCAAATCAGAAAGGCTCTAAAGACAAAGGTGGATTAGGATTTGAGATAGGAGAAAGTTCAAATGTAGAAAAGAAGATCAATGAACCAAAGAAGATTGAAGATAAGAAGAACAATGACAAGTAGATCTAGAATCAAAGGAATGAAGCTAGAAGACCACCAATCAATCAACCAAATGTGTAAAGGTACCCATCTTTGAATGGTTATTGTTATTCTTGTAATAGATTTGGACATAAGGTAATGGAATATGGAAGCAGAATGAATTAGAATGTCCCATCCTTTTTTGGTCAATGTTTTACATGCAAAAGATTTGGTCATAAAGCTAGTGAGTGCATAAGTCAAATGATGAATGAATATACCAATGGTAGAATGATTCAATTTTTCAAAGGCTACTATTATACATGCTACGGATTTGTACATAAAGCTAATCATTGCAAATCTAGAATGAATGGATGAAATATTGGTTAGATGAATGTCACATGTTATAATTGCAATAAGCCTGGACAAATTGCTAAGTTTTGCGGAAGTAGAAGCATGAGAAAGGATGATTCGGTAAAGAGGCATGAAAAAATAAAAACAATTGATCCAATAGAAACAAAGAAGGAAATGGAGAAGATTTGGAGAAAGAAGGAAGAGACAAAAGTCAAGGAAGAATTTTTACCATCCTTTGGTGCAGATGTTTCCTCTGAGAAACTAAGTTAAGAGCTATGGCTTAGGGGGGGATTTAATGAAAATATTTGTCCCCCACTAGAGAAGAGGTGATGATGCCTCAGACAAAGATACATGATGAAGATAAACATGATTGATCTATTGGTGAAGACTGCAAAAGAAAATACGATGATGCAAAATTTTCCAGAGCTTTAGAAGTTGATTGTGCATACAGTTAAAAGTGTTTGAAACTTTATTGGTTTGAATCATTTAATGCAAAATTAGATCAGATCAAAGGATTATAAGTGACTTCACTAAGGAAAATTCATTCAAGAAGAAGTAGAGCAACAAAAAGGTGATTTGAGGCAATTTGAGATTCAATGGATCAAAACCCTAGTTTGGAAAGAGAAACAAAAGGTATTTACAAATTTTGTTTACCCTAATTTTCAAAGAACCTTGTTTGAAAGTAGTTGGAATCTATTTTACAATGGCTACACTGAGGGTTATTGAAGTCACAAAGAAACCACAACCTAAATTCAATAAATATCCTGTGAAATTCATAGAAGATGACCCATTGGGTGCATTTTCTCATACTCCTTATAAGGTTTTGTCGATTGATGATATTAGGATCTATATTCATGGGAAAATGGATGAATATGATCACAAAAAGTTAGGATATCTATACAAAAATTAGTTAACTAGAGGTGAATTTTCCTTAAAACTCGAGTACAAAAACCTAGTTGTGAAGAAATTGAATATATGGCAATGTTTTCCAAATTTCTGTCATGAGGACAAGTGGGTTAGACTAGCACTCAATATAATTCATGATACATTTTTTTGGACTGACATGCTTATAATGATAACAAAGGATGTAATAAGAGAGGTTACAGGTGTATGCTCCACTGGAATTGTTCCCGTGTTGAAATCTATTAAGAATGAAGTGTTTATGGAACTTACAGGTACAACTTATGACAAGAGAGTTGTAATTTTTGACACAATTAGAAACCCAATTGTGAGGTATGTTGTAATGGTAATTGGCTACAAGATCTATTTTAAAAACATGGAAAATTCAATTTCTACCTTTGCAATTAATGTGGCATATGAGATGGTTGAAAAATGTGCGGACTATGATCTTTTTGAGTTGCTAAGGCAACAATTAATGGAAAACTTGAGTCAGACCAAAGAGAAGAAATATGCATTTAAATATGGTACTTTGGTTGTATGTTTTCTCTTTAATTTTATGGAGCTTCACAGAACAAAAAGTATAACCTAGTTGAAAGGAAGACTAGTTTCCCATAAGATTGCAGACTTTATGAGGAGTCTTGGTGACATAAATGCTTAGGAAGAGGCTCTTACAACCTTCTTTTTAGTTTTCCAAAGGAAGATGAAAGTTATAGATAGAATCCCGAGGAATCTGGTAAAGAATTATGAGAATGACATGTTTCTGGTTTCAACAGATCAATGCATCATGGAAGTAGTAGAACAAAGATCTGTGTGGATCTTTGAATTGGGAAATGAAGTAACTGAGGAAGATGTTGCTAGTTTAGCTAAAGTTTTGCTGAAGAGTCATAAGGATACATCAAAGGAAAGATATGAAACATATGTAGAGAAATCCATGGAGGTACACATGGAACAAAAGAAACCAGTAATTTAGAAGAAGGTTAGAAAGATGGTAGAAGAGATTGCAAAGGAAATGGGCATCTCTAGGGAACAAATGCAACATGCAAGGGAGGAAGCTAAAGGAGAATCAAGAGGTACAAGAGGATCCAGATTAAGAAGATCAGTTAGAACAACTACCTCTCCTCCCTCTATATAGAAGTCCTTTGGGACTACGCCTGTATACACTCAAATTTGGTCTGGAGGAATTAATTAAATACAAGTTATTTAATTAATAATGTTTAATTCTTCTACTTATATATAAATTTAAATTTTTATTTATATAGTTCATTTTCTCTAATTCTTCCTATCTTAAATCATTTTCTTTATGTCTTAATTAAATGAACAAATTTAATTAATTTTTTTTTATTTAATTAACTTCCTCCCATTAAATTTGAATTTTAAATTCCAATTTAGTCACATTTCTACTAACTTCTTTTCACCTTCCACCTCATCATGTGTCTAATGAATTAAATATCTCTAATATTTAATTTGGCATTTATCCTCAACAAATTTTAACCAATTTGGGACACTTGGCCTTCATTTCCATTTGATTCATCTCCACACTTGACAATTTTTTCTTCTAAAGGGAACACACTCCCCTTTTCTCTCTAACCTCTTCACCTTCAATAGTCCATTCTCTAGATCGAATCCAGACCATTGATTTCTACCACCTAGGCTCATGCCTTGGAAAAATCTATAAGTAGAGCCTCATTTAAAGTGAAAATATATAGAGAGCTGAGCATAATTACACTCTATAGAATTTTCATTAGCATTATCATCTTAGCATTAGAATTTTAGCATTTTAGCATTAAGTAGATTAATCATGGCATTACCATAAGTAGCATCTTAATTACAGTAGTTTCATCACATCCTTGTCATACAACAACATCATAGAACATCATTATCTTAACATATCATCTACAACTAGTTTAGCAATCATGTAGTGTAGGAGATATTTCTTGCATTTCTAGCATCTCTCATTCTTTAGGTTGTCATTTGGAAAGTCATTGTGCATATACATTCCAAGAGAAAAAATGACTTAAAGGATCCTTAGAGATAGAGGACAATGGGATGACATTGAGGAATTGTTGTTTTAATCTAATTTGTTATTTGAATTCCTTGATATACTGTTTCATTGGTGTGTTTTATAGCTTTTAATTGCTTATTCATGATAAATTTTATATACCACACATAAATTGGCGCCCACGGCCCCATTTTTAACATTTTCTAACAAGTTTTTGTGAACAGGCACATTTGTGAATTTTGATGTAGTGTACTCGAAGCCTTTTTTAGCACATATGTGGTGACTTTTGGCACATCCAATCTCTGTTATAGTGCATATACCTGCTCTTTCATTGCATATACCTGCTCTTTTGGCGTATATACAGGATTTTGGTTTTTTTTTTCTGCTTTCCAAAATAGAGCATTGAATGTGTTTTATAATGCATATACTGAATCTTTTAGCGCATATGTTCATTGTTTTAGCGCATACACCTTTATTTGTAGAAATTCAAAATTCTAGAGATTGATCTATATCTTTCAATTTTGCAAGTGCTTTATACACTGTCAAAGACATTATCTAAGACTACTAATGATGTTTGCAGGGGCTGGAGTTATTTTCCTTTGATTAAATTAGGCATATAATTTAAATACAAGGTTAATGAACACCATGTATGCTGTGTTTGTAAAGTGATAGGTCTATGATCTCCCCTTTATTGGGTGACCAAAATTCCATACTCACTCTTTCATTTTATTGCAATAGCACCTTTAGAAGGCCTACCATAGTGGGAAAAGTACTCACCCTACAAGAATGACCTAAGTGGGAATAGTTAAATACAAGCATTCCAACCCACTATAATCAAATGTGAATCATGATGAAAATCACATTCAACGGTAGTGTGCATTGATAACCATCCCCAAAGCCTTTGTTCTAAAGGTTGGGAGGTTACTTGAAGAAACTAGCTTTTGTAAGTGAAATTACTTTAACTAAACTTGGATCAAACAACTTAAAGTTCCTAATCATCCAATCTCATCTCTGATTGTTAGCTAAGTTTCATCACTAGGATCTATCATCCTTCATCATGAAATAAATGATGTACATCAGATTTATACTTGGTCTCATCAATAGGATCTGTCATTCTATTTGACTTAGGTATCTCATTGGCACTCCCAAAACCAAGATCAAAGTATAGTAAAACTCTAACACTTGCATGCTCATTTTAACAAGACCTCAAAAACAAAAACTCAAAGAAAAAGAAGCAGAAACCCAAACCATCATGGTAGAAGTAGAAGAAAACCCTTTTCACAGATTTCACCAACCTGACACAAATGAGATAACTAATGAGGACATTCAACAAGCTCAACAAGACCCTAAATTTCACAAGTTCATGGAGAAAATTATAGAAAAAGATGGAGAGAAATATTTTCTAATGCTGGAAAACCAAGGTGTAAAACTAAATGAGTTTGATATAAACCAATTGAAAGAAGCTCCCAAGAAAATAGAAGTTGATCATGAAACAAAGATCCAATGAATGCTTTAACTCAAAAAATGCAAAATCTTCAACTAAAAATCTAAGACATGCAAATGGGAACAAAAAAAAGATATTTGTTGCAAGACATCTGTCCTTATCCCTTTGAAAGAAGTGTGAACATGATACCTTTTCCAAAAAATTGTGAACTTCCAAAATATGACAAGTACAATGGCAAAACTGATCCTCAAGATCATGCAAGAGAATTTTGCACCATGATCTTGGAATTTGCACATGAAGAGACCTATCTAATGAGATTATTTCCATGAAGATTGGGTGGTCAATGCATGGAATGGTTTTCAAAACTCCCACCAGGTATTAGATCATTTGAAGAGTTGGTAAATAAGTTTATCACCCAATATTCCTACAACATTCAACATGAAATAACCATGAAGGATCTTTGTAACACAAAACAAAAAAATGGTGAATCATTTCTTACATTTTTACAAAGATGGAGATGATTATTTGCTAGATATGATTGTCCTATACCTGAGAAATAAAAGATATAAATATTCATTGACAACCTCAACAATGAGCTGAGTTATAGATTCCAATTGCAGTGTCCACCAAGTTCTGAAAAGATGATTGAAAATGGACTTAAGATTGAGGAAGCCTTGGTTAAGAGAGGAGTATTAAAAATATATAACAAAGGACCAAACACTGCAAAATCTTCTAATCATCATAACAAAAATGAAAAATATAAATTCTGGACAAGAAATAAAAATGTGTGTAATGATGGTGCAGCTGATACACATAACACAAAACCAGTCTTCAATTTATTAGGTATTACACCCAAAAACAATCAAAACAATAATCAAAACAATAGTGAATCTAAACCAGCTCCACCACCACAATGCAAAAAATTTACACCTTTGGGATAGTCACTTGAATCAACTTTAAAAGAACTTCTTGCAAACAAACTCATAACGTTACTAGAGGCACGATATTTTGAACCAAGAGTTAAACCATCATGGTGGAACAATGTATATTACTATGATTTTCATAGAAACAAAGGTCATAAAACAAATGATTGTATGCAATTAAAACATTTGGTGCAAGACTTGATAGATAGACGTGAAATGTCGATAGAAGGACCTCAAAAAAATGTTGATCTTGGAGCATTTAAAAATCCTCTACCCAACTATGAAAAAGGAGAATCCTCTTTGACAAGAAAAGGGAAGAATGCAAATTATGTTTATGATACTACAATCCTTCACATTGCTGCAATTGATAATAAAATCAATGACATCAAAATCAAGAATAAACAACACATTGTTGCAACTGATAATCAAATCAATGACATAAAAATCAAGAATAAACAACATATTGTTACAACTGATAATCAAATCAATGTCATTAAAATCAATGATAAACAAAAAATCTACCAGTCAATGTGACCACAAGAGCGCAGTCCAAGTTTGTATTGAGAGGAGGTACATCTAAAAAACCTACTGCCCCTTCAAATCAATACAATATCATAGACCAATTGCGAAAGATTCCAACATAGATATCCATTCTAGAACTTCTTGAAATTTCACCAGCCCATAAGGATATTTTGGAAAAGGATTTATTGGACACCACAGTACCAACCAATTTGGAAGTTTGTCAATTCCAAGCCATGGTGGGACATTTGAAAACACCCCATTGTTTATCATTCTTAGAAAATGATGATGTATTCCTCACTCATCCACACAACACACCACTCCGTATTGAGGTTTTAATCCATAAACATTGGGTCAAACATGTTTTAATAGATGGAGGAGCCAGTCTAGATACATGTACTTTAAAGCTTATCTGTGCATTGGGATTTTTAGAAAATGCAATAGACTCCAAAAGGAAGATCACCATAAAAGCTTATGATGACGAAGAAATATCCTCTCAAGGACTGATAGTATTGCCAATTCAAGTGGGAACAGTTTAAAAAGATATAATCTACCAAGTTTTAGACAAGGATTTGACATACAACATACTCTTGGGTCGACCTTGGATCCATGAAATGCAAGCAGTGCCATCAACATACCATCAATGCTTGAAATTACCATACAATTAGCAAGAGATCACAATTTTAGTAGATTCTAATAATCCCCAATATTATAACACTCTCAAGACAGTCCAAGATGTTTTTGTACCACACAACAAGGAAGCTCTCACTTCTACTTCCTCAAGTGATGAAGGCCAACACACTTCTACTTCCTCAAGCAATGAACGCCAACTCAATTCCTTGTCAAAACAATTTGAGAAAAAGGTTCAGTTGAAAGATAAAGGCATGGGTGAGTATTCCTTTGAGAAGTACTTATGCCTATCACAGCTACTACATTCTCCAAAATCATATGGACAACCATCAACATCTAGACAACAATATTCACAACCTGTCACTATATTTGATGGAAAATTTGTAAAAGCAGGTATCTTAGCTGATGAATTTGAGGACAAAGACATTTTAAATTGGCTTTACAAAGATGAATAATCCCAAGCAACGACTTCCAATATACCAACAGAGCAATATGGTAAGGGGTCTAAAATATTAGAAAAGATGGGATATGAAGGAAAATGGCCTATTGGCAAATGAAAAGAACGCATTGTGGAACTAGTCCAACCTATCACACTCAATTCAAAAGAAAAGACATGATTAGGATACAAAGAAGAGACAAAAGAACAATCCACTCAGAAGGTTTGTGAATGAATCCTCTAGCTGTAAGCTAGCTCTGAAACATACTCAAATGAATATGAATTGGATTCACTATCTGAAGAATCTTGTCAAGACAGGGAAATTGATGTGATAAAGAGGTACACACCCATACATATGGAGGGACAAAGTTTAGGGTCTAATCCATTTGAATCTAGATCACAACATATCGATGGGAGGATGAGCAGAAATCGAGCAAGATAGATGATTCAAAGGAGAGTAACATTATAGACCTTGACGTTGCTATCGAAAACCTTGATGTTTCCATCATGACCCTCATCGTCGTGGATCTTGATAAATCCGATGATTCCTTACCTTTGATACATCCCAAACTCATTGAATGAGAACAAATCGAGCCCCTTGATATCCCTATCTTTTCAGATGATAATACCATCATTAATTTCATTTGTTTTGCAAATCCAAAAACAAGTTCCACCAATAAATTTCATAATGAAGCTTCGAAATAGGGGAGTGCCAAATCTCTTAGCTGTAAAATGAAGAATACAAAAAATTGATCTAATGGTGAAAACCATGCAATGACAGTATTAGATCATGAAAAAGTAAAATGAAAGAGCATATCCAATGGTGAAAACCTCTCTGAGGCACCGAAGGATGAGAGATTTGACACTCTTCTTTAGAATTATCAAGAAAGATCTTCAGTATTGGTTGAGCCTATGAAATCCATAAACATCGGTATTGCAGAAACAACAAAGACCATATACCTAGCGACATCAATGACAGAGCAAGAAAAGCCAAAGTTCACCAAATTATTTGAAGAAAGACAAATCAATTTTTCTTGGTCCTATGATGATATTCTAGGAATAGATCTGAATTTAATAATGTATCATTTATCCATAGCACCAGGAGTGAAGCCAGTAAAGTAAAAACTGAGAAAAATGCATTCACACATCACCCTACTAGTGAAAGCAGAATTAAAGAAATTATTAGATGTAGGATTCATCCGGCCAATTGACTATGCAAAATGGATTTCAAATATTGTACCGGTCTCCAAACCAAACAACAACATCAAAATATGCACTGATTTTAGGGATTTTAACAAGGCTTGTGCAAAGGATGACTTTCCTTTGCCTAATATAGACACCATTGTGGATTTAACAACAAGACATGCTATGCTATCACTCATGGATGGTTTTTCAAGATATAATCAGATAAAGATTGCACCAGAAGATCAATACAAAACAAATTTCACATGCCCATGGGGTACATTTTGTTGGAATGTCATGCTTTTGGATTAAAGAATTCACCAAGTAAGGACATCTAGAAATATTGGATAAACTCTTTAACCAATTGGAAAAGTTTAATGTGAGATTAAATCCAAAGAAGTGTGTATTAAGAGTAACATCAACAAAACTATTAGGATACATAGTCTCAGCCAAAGGAATCAAAATAGATCCCACTGAAGTTAATGCAATCATGGGAATGACACCTCCTAAGAACATTATCCAACTAAGATCTCTACAAGGAAGATTCCAATCCATCAAAAGATTCATCATGCAATTAGTAGACAAGTTTCATCCTTTTACTCATTTGTTACATAAGAATGTTTCTTTCAGATGGGATGAAAAATGTGCAACTGCCTTTAATCAATTGAAACAATATTTGATGAATCTGCCTATATTAGTACCACCAATAAAGGGAAAACCACTTCTACTCTACATAGCAACTACTGAGGTATCTTTAGGAGCTTTTCTAGCACAAGAAGACTCCATAGAAAAGAAAAGGCCATCTACTACATCAACAAAACATTGAATGGCTATGAAATTAACTATACATTCATTGAAAAGGCTTGTTTGGCAGTGGTGTTTTCTACTCAACAATTGCGATACTACATGTTAACACATACCATCAAACTGATAGATAAGATAGATCCATTAAAATATCTACTCAACAGAGACAATCTAACAGGAAGACTAGCAAAGTGGGTGATGATATTGAGTGAGTTTAACATTCAGTATGTAGATAGAAGAACAATCAAGGGCCAAGCAATAACAGATCAGTTAGCTAAAGCACCATTTTAAGATGACCATCTTATGCACATTGAATTCCTAGATGTAGATGTCCTCATAATGACAATACAACATTGGATATTATACTTTGATGGGTCTTACACTCAACATGGATCGGGTGCTGGAATCCTATTTGTTACTCCTCAAGGACACAATATCCCAAAATCTTACAGGTTGATGTTCCCTTGCACAAAAAACATGGCTGAATATGAAGCATTAATCATTGGTATCAAGGTAGTAGTGGAATGGAAAATCATAGAATTACAAGTTTATGGAGACTCCCAATTAGTCATTAATCAGGTTAATGACGACTATCAAAAAAAAGATGACAAGCTGATGCCATACAAGAGAATGATAAATGACTTCAAGAAATACTTTTTTGAGATCAAGTTCAAAAAAATTCTAAGAGTGGACAACAAAGCTGCAGATGCCATGGCAACCATTGCTTCTCTTCTACAAATACCAGAAAAATGAAGTCGTTATGAATTCATGGTGGAACAATTATTTACTCTCACCTATGACAATCCTGAATCCCAAGTTATGTGCCATCTAGTTGATGTTGATTCTTCAATCTATGGGAAGATTTATACCTATATGAGAGATAATACCCTTCCACCTAATCTATCCCAGAACAAAAAATGCAACTTTATCCATTAAGCAACCCAACACACCCTAGTAGCTGATACACTTTATCGATGAGGTCTCGATGGTACTCTCCTTCATTGTCTTGAACGTGATGAATCTGAAACTACCTTATGATAAGTTCATGAAGATATTTGTGGTACTCATTGAAGTGGTCTTAATCTAGCTAAGAAACTCCTACGCTTGGGATATTATTGGATGAACATGGAGAAAGAATCTTTTCAATTTGTTAAGAAGTGCAAGAAATGTCAAGTCCATGGAAATTTCATATATGCATCGATGCAGGAGCTGCAACCATTCACATCAACCTAGGCTTTTTGTCAATGGGGACTTGATCTTATGGGTAAGATTCATCCATCTTCCTCTAATGGACATAAATTCATACTCACAACCATTGAGTATTTCACAAAGTGGATTGAAGTTATCCTGTTAACCACAATCACTGGTAAACAAATTGCCTCCTTCATCTTGAACTACAATGTCTTTTGGTATGTCATCCCTAGCTCCATTGTCACTGACAATGGTAGACCCTTCAAAAATCAAAATGTGCAAGAACTTTGTGAAAAATTCCATATCCAACACCAATTTCCACACCCTATTACCCTCAAGGGAATGGCCAAGTAGAATCCTCAAATAAGACCATTTTGAAAATCTTGAAGAAAATTGTCAATGATGCTAGACGTGACTGACATATCCAACTAAACCCTACCTTGTGGGAATACCGTACTAGCATCCACACCCCTATAGGAGCCACACCATTTTCCCTTGTGTATGGATCAGAATCCATCTTACCTATTGAGGTTAAGTTACCTTCACTTCAGGTATCATTGAAAGGAATCATTTCAGAGGAAGACTATCGAGTGTCCAGACTATAGGAGTTGGAATTGTTAGATGAACATCATCAACATGTTGTTGATCATTTGGAAGCTTATCAACAAAGAATGTCAAGGAGCTACAACCATAAGGTAAGACCAAGAAAATTTTAGGTTGGCGACTTGGTGCTGAAAGAGAATCATCGCGATCAACAAGAGTGGGAAAAGAAGGGAAAATTTGAACCTAATTGGCTAGCTCTGTTTGTCATTGTAATAGTATATGGATCTGGAGCCTATCAGTTATCTACACTTGAAGGGGACCTGTTTGAAGAACCTCTCAACAACATTCATCTCAAGAAATTTTACACATAACTCATCCAGTGCACAACAAAAAATAGAAAAAGGCAAAAAAAAGCAAGAAAAATACAAAAAAAGCAAAAAAAGGGAAAAAGTCAAAAGAATCATATAATAAAAAAAAGTGCAATAAAAAAAAGTAGTGAAAACCTAGCAACAGGCACTATTTGTGATAGATTAGCTTTTCCATCTATTGGAATGTGTGTCGGTCATTCAATTTTCACCATCATTATGCTTGATCATCATACGAACCTCATGTACATATCCTGGACATAATGGTCATGTCTCATCTTGGCTTGGCGATCATTGTATACTTTCAGAATAAATGGTTGGTTTCTCACTGGGGGAAAAATATTGAACTCACTGGGGGCAATCTACTTTGAGCTTAAAACAACAAACAAACAACAGTACGACAACATAGCAATTATAATGATCACAACGAAACTCAACATTGAACATCAATCACAATTTTCACAAAAAAAAAAAACCATCCAAATCAGCAACACGATTGATAAAATAAATCTCATTGTATGATATTCTTTTGAATCTTGGTTTGATTACTTTAGCATAATTTTTCAACTGTTGTATCTTGATTTTTATTATCATTTCTCTGAAGCAACTCAAGGATGTCATGGACTAGAGAAGCTAAGATGGAGTATAATTTTTCTTTGTTTGTTGTTTGTGAGTTGATCATTACTACTATGAAAATTTGTTGCAGTATGTGCTCTACAAAGTATCATTGATGACATTCTAGATTTTCATAGGAAAAGGAGGACAATTTTGTGCCCATTTTGGTCCTACTTTAGGTTCCCTTTCAATAATAATCACCCTAAAACAACATTTATAGGCCCCTAAGGTTCATTATTTTTGAATTTGAGGCCTGTTATACCTAAGGAATCATTCAACCCCTGACACACAACATCAAAAAATTCAAAAATCACTAATCCCACTTCAAAATCCCTTAGTGGGACTAGGTCGGCCAAGTTGGCGACCTAGTCCATTTTGAGGATTTTTGCATTTTTAAGCGAGAAAATACATTTTTTTCCAAAAATTCCTAATGGGTGTCTCCCTCTTAGGTCAAAATTATCAAAAATTAGGTCTGGTTGCTTATAAGTACTTATTTTTAGGTCATTTTGCCTCTCTCTCAGTCATTTTTCACAACCAACTTCAAGAATCAAGTGCAAAAGATCTTCCTCAAGAAGATTCATCTCTCTCCCACAACAAAGTTGAAGCTTTTGGAAAAAAAACTAGGGATTTTTTGCAAGTCTTCAAGCTCACTCCACATTCAAGATCACACATTTCCAAAGGTTGAATATAGATTCCTATGGAGATTCATGGAGAAATCTAGGTTGAGGAGGTGCAACTAGCCACCAAATCACACCTAAAGACTATTTTCAAAGTGACTCCATCTTCTATTTTCAACCCATCTTCAGATTTGAGGTTTGCATCCCATTTGCATTCATTTTTACACTCATTTGTAATGTTGTAGGGTTCCTAGGATTGAAGTCTTGCACCATTTCAAATCTTTTGCATGCATCTTATTCTAGCACAATAGAATAAGGTTTTGTCTTATTTCAGGTTTTCATAGTTCTAGACACACTTGGAGCTAAGGTTTATGCATATTTTCTATCTCTTTGCAAGTTTAAATACAAACTATGGGTTTGACCAAGGAAAACCCCACATTAGAAACCCAAATCTACTCTTTTTTGCAGGTTATTTTGCAGGTCTGAGTATGGATTCTCGTGGAGAAACAACACATAGATCATAGGACTTTGTGTCCACTTTCAGTTTCCAGAAAATCTGAAAGGGACTAGGTCACCCATAGTGGTGACCTAGTCGCACTAGAGGTTCCCGACAAAGATTTTTGCAGTTTTGAGTACCTAGTTGGCTGAAATGGAATTTGGAGCAATTTTCCTAAAAAGGGACTAGGTCACCTTGCTTGGCGTAAGTGTCCCAGTGGACTCAAAAGCCAGATTTTTCAGATTTCCCGAGACTTCCACAACTTCAACTTCAACCCTCTTTAGTTTCCAGGAGCACTTTTCTGATCTGTTAGGTTAGTTTGCTTCATATTGTCTTCATTTTATCATTGTTATATTATATCATGTATTTTCTAGCAATATAGGTTTTCTTAGTTTAGATTAAATAGTTAGGTTTGCTTATCAAATTTCAGCATTTAACACATTCAACACATATTCAATCCCTAGTATTGAATGAATGACAAGATTTAATGCTTCCCCAAAAGGATATTCCCTTCTAGGTGAAAACCCTATAAAGTTGTAGGGGACCCCTTTCTTTACCCAAAAGCGTTAAATTTTGCAATTCATTTTGGTGAACCTACAATTAGACAAATTTTACTTTTGATTTAGTTTGCATTTGCATCCTAGGAACTCTTTCTTTAGCATTGCATTGAATGTTGCATTGTTTAAAAAGGAATCCTAGGGTTTCATATTTTGTATTGGTGAAAAAGATTCATATTTGGCATTCATCTCATTGCATTTTAAAGACATTTTGCATGTACCCTAAAGTGTTGCATCTTACATTCTAGAACACTGCATTTTTCATTAGAAAAAATAGAAAAAATTCCAAAATACCCATACCAGGACTAAGTCACCACCTTGGGTGACCTATTCCCAATATACATTTTTTATCAGTAGTTTATGAATTTGCTTTCTAGATTCTAAATTTTTTGTTTCCTTCAGTTTATGCTTTGTTTTAGTTTTGTTATTCTCTATTATATGGTTATCATTAGCTTAAAATGACATTTATGGATAGCATTAAATCTTTACAAGTTTCATTTTCAGCATTAATTCCTAGTTCTTTCAAAGCAAACTCATTGGAACATGAAAAAAAACCTATAGAAACATCACATGACATGATGCACACACTTCTCCACTATAGGAACACTCTATCATCTAAACCTTTTAGTAGTGATGATTTAGATAAGTTAGACAAAGCCCTTCAAGGCTTCCTCTCACTCACTTCATCCACTAAGGTTGGTGATGATAAAGTCAAAACCTCCCCTCCCTTGTCTTCCAAACCTTTTAGTTGTGATGATATGGGTCTATTAGATGAAGTTCTCCTGGATTTCATCTCACCTACTTCATCCATTAGGGTTTGTGATGAACAACCTCAAACAAAATATGTCAATGTCATCCAACCTCAACTTGTTCTCTATCTACCTTCCCATAAACCTCCAACCCCATCCCAACTTGAGTTTACCCTTTACCCTCCTAAGCATGATATCATTGCTCACACTCATTATACTCGCAATAACCCACATCCCCAACAACCAACTACCTCAACATCCCTACCATTGCCCAATCCCATCATACTTGTGGCTCCCTGTTTAAACTCACAACTTAGGGAGTATGATTTGGTTGAACAACTTAAGCACACTCCCACCAAGATATCCCTTTGGGACCTTCTTCAAAACTCCCCCAACTATCACTCAATGCTTCAAAAAAAATTGCAACAGATAGTGGTCCCTCCTAGTACAAATGATAATGATGTGGCATCTCTCCTACACGAAATGAACACATCTAATGTGGACATTAATTTCTATCAACATGAGCTCCCTCCATTAGAATTAAGAAAAAAAAATGAAGCCTTTATGATCATAGCCCAATATGATTAGATAGGTATGAAAAGGACCCTCGTTGACAATGGCTCTACCCTAAATGTGTGCAGTGCGAAACTTCTTGATAGGTTACATGTGGATAGATCACAAATCCAATCTGGTTCCTTATCCATTAGAGGATTTGACAATTTTATGAAGCAACCTCTCGGTGTCATCACCTTACCCATTATTTTTGGAATGGTTACGCCGAAAACTCCTATTCATGTCATGCCCTATGAACTTTCTTATAATATCCTCTTGGGAAGACCATAGATACATGAGATGCATGCTATGCCCTCAACCCTTCATCGCAAAATGAAATGTCTATAATAACAAATTTTATCAAATTGACATAGACCCTGAACTTGAGAGTTTCTTACAACTTGAAAAGGGCACATCAAGTCCTCTCGATACCTTAATTACTACCTCCAATATTGCCCCTTTTGAGAAGAGTCATCCAGAAGATAAACCTAAGTTTAATTTACTTCATGACGATTGAGGATCTTTATAATTCACCCCTTCCTTTATGGGTGGATGTATTGTCACACGAAAAGAGGATACCCAACAAGAGAAATCAATTGTCCTCTCTACCCAACAAGAAGAACACCCTTCCCACACATCTACCTCATCTCTTTTGGAAAAAATTGCAACATATACAATAAATTTTGATGAGATAGATTATCAACAACCACCTAACCCACAAGAAATAGAAATAATTTATGGACGTGGTTATGATCTTGTGAAAAAATTAGGCTACAATGGTAAAGGATGTGGCAAGCATGAGCAAGGCATTCGTGTACCTATTGAACCCAATATGCAAGGAACTAAGATCGGTCTAGGGTTTTCCTTTTCTAAAGCTACAAAATCCAATCAATGACCCTCTCTCAATATCAACACTATCACATGCACATTGTGAACCACCCCCACGCTTAAGCATCCTGAATTCCTTGATGTGGATTCTCCCCTATTCACCTATGTTCATGACGATGGAGATTTGAAACACTTGTTAGGTGCTTCCGATAGGACTTTTCGCTCCAAGATAAATTCCTCTTGTGCTATGATAAGTTCTCAGCTCACCATTAGTGACATTAAGGATACTCCTACAAGCATGGAATCATACGATCCTGAAGTTCCTAAGTCTAATGCACTCCCTTTAGGAGACACCCTTGACATACCAATGGATATAGATGATAAAGACAAAGTCATTAAAATTGGGAAGTGCCTTGATGATGAAGAACAAGAGGACCTTGCAACCTTGCTTCATGCCTTTCTTGAACTATTTTCTTGGAAATATTACAATATGCCTGGAATAGATCCCCAGATAGTTACCCATAACATTGTTCTTGCTGAAAATGCTAAGCTCATTTGCCAAAAGATTCAAAAAATGAATCCTAAGATAGCCTTGCACATTAAAGAACTTGAAAAAATCCTTGATGCGGGTTTCATTCGCCCTATTGATTATTATCCTTGGATATCAAACATTTTTGTGATGGTTAAACTCGATAATCATGTTAGGATATGTACGTATTTTAGAGACTTGAATAAATCCTCTTTAAAAGATGACTTTCCTCCTCCTAACATCGACATGATCATGGACTCCACTGCTGGACATGCTTTGTTATCTTTTATGGATGGATTTTTTGGGTATAACCAAATATTCATAAACCCACAAGATCAATACAAGATGGCCTTTACATCCACTTGGGGAACATTTTGTTGGGTTATGATGCCTTTTGGTTTAAAGAATGTTAGTGCTACCTATCAACGTGCAATGACCTTAATATTTCATGACTACATCCATAAAATCTTAGAAGATTATGTTGAATAAATTCTTGCTAAATCCTTAACACGCAAAGATAATGTCAATGTCCTTCAAAAAATCTTTGAGCGCATGCATAAATATAACATGAGCTTAAATCCCAAAAAGTGTGTTTTTGGAGTAGATAGTGGTAAAATTTTAGGGTTTATTATATCTCACAGAGGCATTGAGGTGGACACAAAGAAAATTGACACTATAATTAATATTCCACCTCCTCGTAACATCTCCCAATTGCGTACATTGCAAGGACAGATCCAAGACATTCGTCGTTTTATTGCATCCTTAGCCGATCGTACATTACCCTTTACACATCTCCTCAAAAAGGATGTAAATTTTGATTGGAATGATGATTGTAAACATTCCTTTGAGAGTTTGAAGGAATACCTTACAACTCCACCTATTTTACAACCTACTATACCCAACCAACCTTTCATCCTCTATATAGCTGCTTTTGCCCATGCTCTTGCTGCATTGTTAGCCCAACAAGACACCAATGGTAAAGAGCATCCCGTTTATTATATCAGTAGAACACTCCTCGATTATGAGGCCCGTTACTCAACAATCGAAAAATAATGTCTGGCTCTTGTATTCGCTACTAGTAAGTTGCGACATTACTTAATGCAAAAATACAAGTGATGACAAAGTTTGATCCTCTCAGATATCTTTTCAATGAAACAGATCTTTTAGGACGTCTTTCTAAATGGGCCATGTTGTTAACCGAGTTTGACCTTAAGTTTGTTTCTCAAAAATTAATCAAAGGCCAAGCCTTAACCAACCATTTAGCCGATTCTCCTTCACCCTTAGCGTTACCCACCAATGACTCTTTCCCTGATGACAGTGTGTTTACTATAGACCTTCCTACATGGGAATTGTACTTTGATGGATCTAAGTGTCGAACAGGCTCTGGTGTTGGAGTTATTTTAATTCCACCCGTAGGTAAGCCTATTCCCTTATCCTATCACCTCAATTTCATATGCACAAATAACACAACTGAGTATGAAGTGTTAATCACTGGATTGCACATTGCTTTAGTCATGGGGTCAAAGATGTAAAGATCTATGGTGATTCAAAATTAGTGATTAAACAAATCAACGGTCTCTATTAAACTAAACATGTTAAACTACACAATATAAGGATCTCATTCTCACTTTGTTAGAATAGTTTGACTCATTCACCATTGATAACATCCCTCAAAAAGACAATCACCATGCAAGTATAATGGCTAGCGCAACCTCTCTTATCTCTCCTATTGATCCTTCTAAAAACGTCATCTTTACCATCCACCCCATTATGAAACCCTCCATCAGTGATAAACCTGATGATATCCTTCCCACTTTTTCGGATAATCAATGTGAATGGTATGATGCCATCTATAATTATCTAAAGGATGGTACCATTCTCGAACCTACCACGAGAAATACCTGCATTCACCTCAAAAAGTTAGCCACTAAGTATATAACCCTTGCTGATACATTATACAGAAGATCCTTTGATGGAATTCTTCTATGATGCCTCAAGGATGCTGAAACTCACATTTCCCTTGAAGAGGCCCATTCCGACACTTGTGGAGGACATTTAAGAGGAAAAACCTTATTGCAAAATCTCCTTCGCATGGGTTATTACTAGAAAAACATGGAAAAAGATTGGTATGCATATGTTAAACGATGTCATCAATGCCAAGAACATAGCCATTTGATCCATGCTCCTACTTCTGAGCTTTGTGCCAAAATACCTATTTGGATGTTCTCTATGTAGGGATTGGACCTAATTGGAAAGATCTCCCCACCATCTTCTACTGGACATACATTTATCATTATTGCTACTGATTATTTCACCAAATGGGTAGAAGCTATTCCCCTTCTATCTACATATGCTGAGGTGATATGTTGTTTCTTATTGGAACACATCATCACTTGCTTTGGTCTTCCTTCCGCGTTAGTCTCCGAAAATGGTACACCATTCAAGAACAATGATGTGAAGAATTTTCTCAAGACCTTCCATATTCAACATTGATTTTCAACACCTTACTACCCACAGTCTAATGGTCAAGCCAAAAGTACTAATAAAATCCTAGAACAAATCCTTAAGAAGACTGTTAACCAAAACCAAAAAGATTGGCATACACAATTGCAATATGCATTATGGGAATATTGCAAAAGTGTTCATTCTTCTATGGGAAATACACCTTTCAACCTTGTTTACGGTACCGAGGCTATCCTACCTTTAGATTTAGAAATCCCCACATTGCGAATTTCTCTCCAAGGTCTTGTTGATAATGACTCCTATGCAGAACAACATTTACACCAAATTGAAATGCTTGATGAACAACACATCAATGCTCTCAAGAATCTTCAAGCTTACGCTAAAAAATTGCAACACAAACACAATATTGGTGTCATTACTAGGACATTTAACAAAGGTGATTTGGTTTTATATGAAAACCAATGTAATACTACTGCCGACTATGCCGAAAAAGGTAAATTCAGTCCTAATTGGTTAGGCCCCTATGTGGTCGATACGAATTATGGATCCAGTGCTTATACCTTAACTGAGCACGATGGAACTCCTCTTAAAGACCCCATTAATGCTGCACATTTGTGTAGCTATTATGTCTAATCCCCTTTTTGTATAGTATGAATTATAGAGTAGTGTTGTTAAAGCTATTGGATTCCATCCTATCGGCCTTCTCATTGCTTCGTTCTTGAGAAATCATTATACATGTGTCTTGAACAATGAAGTGATTATTTAATTCATTTTTATAATCAATTTAGATTTCATTCTATTCAATTTTCCCTATTGTGTGTTATGTTACTTTAAAATCATAAGTGCATAACATACTTAATCTTTATGTTGTATCTAACATACACTCTAAACATGTTTTGATTAGATCATATACATTTTGTTAAATCATGTTGCCATGAATTAAATAATCTTACAAAGGCTATTTAATTAATCACATTGTCATTTAACATCCACACAAATAAATTACACCATATAAAATACAAATGCATATATATACATATATCAAAAGTCTTTTGTACATGTCATCATAGTATAAAGTGTCATTGAGGATTGTGATTACCAGATCCCTCGGGATCTAATACTCGCATTGCATCAGTAGTAGGATGACGAGAGATGGTCGTGCGTGATCATGATCGCGATCCACCAAATCTGAGTGCGAACTCCATCCCCTCCATCCACGCGAGTGTCACTCACTGCACTCTTGCTATCTGATCCCTCTCTGCCTCTAGTCATGCTACCTCTCTCTCCAGTCTCTCCACCTCTGTTGTGGTATGTGATGGTTGTGCCTGTGGTGCAACTCTGAATCGATGGATCTGTCTCCTTAGGCCCTCATAAGCTACTTGCAGCCTTGCGAAGGGTCTCAACGTCTCTAGATCTTGTTCCAAAATTGGTGGGGGCACATAGTCAAAATCCATCTCCTCTTCATCGAAAGATGCCAAAACTATATCCGTGATTTCCTGACGGTAGAGCTCTCGCCAATCTTCCGAGGGCCCTACAAAATTGAAACAAAATTTAATCAACACACATCATGATATATATATATATATATATGCATCAAATCATACATCAAAATATAATGTACATATATCAAAATTAAATATCTTCACCTATATCTCTGGTGAGATGAGCTATATCAACCTCATCCTATGTAGGGGACATGGATGATGTAATCGCCTCCCCTCAACTATAAGTGCTGGTGCTTGCTGTTGCTGCTGTCCGGAATCTAGTCATATGTACAGGTGAGACCTCTCCCCACTCATATCAATCCCTGGCTACTGCCTCATCATCATCACTCAAGGATGGCTCCTCAACTCTATCCTCCTCCTCCTCCTCCTGATCCTCTTCCTCCTCCTGTCCCTCCTGTCTGTCATAATCCGGGTCTGCATCCTCATCATACTCCTCATCAATAATATCAATAAATATATCAACAGCCCTATAGCGTGTCTCCTTGGCTCTATCCTCCCTCTCTCTCTCATGCCCCTCATTTGGCACCGGTCCTGCATCCCCTACTGGCTCATCAACCAGAAACACTGGGGTTGGTCCTGATGCTATCTACCACTCCTCATGATTCCATGTGGCACCAACATCATCCACAAATGAGATTGGTGGCTGATCATGATCTAAATCATCAGAGTCACTCTGGACAACATCCTCTAGTGTGAATCATTCTATATCACCTGGCCTCCAGGCACCCCGCACTGATCTCCTAAAAGATGATCGTGACTGTGGAGGACTCTCAATCTATTCAAACTACCTCATCACCTGATCATAGTAAAAGGGTTGCACTATGTGATCATGTCGTCCCACCAAAAATCTATCCAACTGCAGCCTCCTCATATGTCTAGTGTGAACTAGCCACTGAAGTACAAGTTGGTATGGTCTCCATAGGATATCATCCTCAGCTAGTCGATCAAATCTCACTCTCCAAAAGTGTAGATCACCGTACTACCATAGTCTTTGAAGTGGGTAACAAAATGCTCATGGATAACCTACTATTGTCGGACATGGGAAGCCAGCCGTCCTAGTAAATGTGATATGCTCTAGAAACCACACTTGTAGAAGTGTACAATGTACCATGCTATCCAACTCCTAGAAGAAAAATCAAGCCATGTCATAGTGCAAATGAGCCAGGATGCACCGTCCTCAGGTGTATATACTGTTCGATGCTCTGCCATCCCTCGTACTAGGTGCACTAGCCCACCCTTGAGGTGTGCTACTCATCCATCTGGTAGGAGGACAAATTCTATAGTATGCATCATGATCTACCTAACCACTAGCGCTCGTGAGTACAGTAGCATGGCCAACTCGATCCGTCCCGCCACTTTTTCATCATGCAATGGTATTTTGAGGCAGTATTGCATGTCTGCCCAATGCTCTAGAAAAGAACGACCCCTTTGAGGATGCTCCTGCTCCCCCTGAATAGGGACTCGAAGTATACAGTGAACATCCTCTAAGGTGATAGTCATCTCACCTGTAGGCAGGTGGAAGGTGCATGTGTCAACGTTCCACCGCTTGCACAATGCCATCAACATGGCATCATGGTACCTCATTGGGGGAATGAGGTATGCATAGTATATACCCACCTCCTATAGATTCTCTATCTCTATCGCTGATAAAGCGAGAGCCAAGTCTCTAAGGAAACTTAGTTGTCTCCCGCCAAGACGTTGACGAGATCAGGTGGGTACCTATACAAATCATCAAAATATGCTCTCTAAATCATCTAATCTCTTCAATTCTACTCTAATTCATCATGCAAGTGTGCTAATGTTGTTCAAGTGTTCTTTTCCTAAGGCCCTAGACACTTTAAAACCCTTTTGGGACACTTCGTGAAGAAACAGGGCACTTTGTGAACAAAGGGACACTTTGCGAACAAAAGGGACACTTTGCAAAAAAAGGGACACTTTGCGATTTTTTTTTCAAGACCCTAATTTAACCTAAATATGCATTAAATTCATCCTCTAATTGAAAAATCACAAAGCAAGGGATCTAGAATCAACTCACCTTATGTTGTCAATTGTCGCTGGCTACCTGGTCCCACAGCACGTCCAATCTAGCAAGCATGAATCTGCGTGTGCTCGACATGCTCTCATTCTCTCCTCATCACTCTCCAACACTACAAAAGGTAAATGAGCAAGTAAGAGATAAATTAATCCATCTTCATTGCTTTTACTCTTTCACTTTTTTATTTTGTGCACATTGTACTTTTCCATGTTAGACCTTTTAGTGTGTTTATTTATTCAAATCAACATATCAGGTGCTAGGGTACTCCGTTTTTGATGTCGTTTGTTGTATCAGAACCGTATTTTCACACCGTACATCATCACTCACCTATAATTATGAGGCATGGTACTTGGAAATGCCCTCTGATATGCATGCCCTCATTTGATGTGGTTAGATCACTACCTTGATTCCACCTCCGTAAAGCAAGCAAAATCAAGGGGGGGCATACATCTACCCTCAAATTTGATCTTTAGGGATTAGATAAGAGGATATTTAGGACTTCTAATGAATTTATGTTGTAGGATGCAGTTCTGAATGTTGTGGCTTTGCAGATAACTACACTGGGGGCTTCATTCTCCCACCTTTTAAATGAGTATTCTTTTATAAGGTGCATTGTTTGTCTAGAGTCCTTTGGCTTACATATGCATGTAGAATCATATTGGCGCTAAAGTGGGGGCTAAATGTGTCACCAAAAATTGTATACCTTTAAAGAAAAGGACAATTTTGTCCCCATTTTGGTCCTACTTTAGGCCCCCTTTCATCAATAATCACTCTAAAATAGCATTTATAGGCCCCTAAGGTTCGTTAATCTTGACTTTGAGGCCTGTTATATCTAACCAATCATTCAACCCCCGACAAACAACATCACAAATATTCAAAAATCACTAATCCCACTTCAAAATCCATTGGTGGTACTAGGTCGTTTAAGTTGGCGACCTAGTCCTTTTTGAGGATTTTTACATTTTTAAGCGGGAAAATGTATATTTTTCCAAAAATTCCCGATGGGTGTCGGCTTCTTCGATCAAAATTACCAACAATTAGGTCTTGTTGCTTATAAATACTTGTTTTTAGGTCATTTTTCCTCTCTCTCTTGGTCATTTTTCACAACCAACTTCAAGAATCAAGTGGAAAACATCTTCCTCAAGAAGATTCATCTCTCTCCCACAACAAAGTTGAAGCTTTTGGACAACAAACTAGAGATTTTTTTCAGGTCTTCAAGCTCACTCCATATTCAAGATCAGAGATTGCCAAAGGTTGAATATAGATTCCTAGATGGAGATTCATGGAGAAATCTAGGTTGAGGAGGTGCAACTAGCCACCAAATCACACCTAAAGGCTATTTTCAAAGTGACTCCATCTTCTATTTTCATCCCATCTTTAGATTTGAGGTTTGCATCCCATTTTCATTTCTTTTTACGCTCATTTGTAATGTTGTAGGGTTCCTAGGATTGAAGTCTTGCAACATTTCAAATATTTTGCATGCATCTTATTCTAGCACAATAGAATAGGGTTTTGTCTTATTTTAGGTTTTCCTAGTTCTATACACACTTAGAGCTAGGGTTTATGCAGATTTTCTATCTCTTTGTAAGTTTAAATACAAAATAGGGGTTTGACCAAGGCAAACCCCACATTAGAAACCCAAATCTACTCTATTTTGCAGGTATGAGTCTGGATTCCCATGGAGAAACAACACATAGATCATAGGCCTTCATGTCCACTTTCAGTTTTCTAGAAAATATGAAAGGGACTAGGTCGCCAATAGTGGCGACCTAGTCCCACTAGAGGTTCCCGACAAAGATTTTTGTAGATTTGAGTACCCAATTGGCTGAAATGGAATCTAGAGCAGTTTGCCTGAAAAGGAACTAGGTCTCCCAACTTGGTGTAAGTGTCCCAGTGGGCTCAAAACTTAGATTTTTTAGATTTCCTAAGACTTCCACAACTTCAGCTTCAACCCTCTTCGGTTTCCAGGTGCACTTGTTTGATCTGTTAGGTTAGTTTGCTTCATATTGTCTTCATTTTATCATTGTTATATTACATCATGTTTTCCAAAAATATAGGTTTTCTTAGTTTAGATTAAATAGTTAAGTTTGCTTATCACATTTTAGAATTTAGCACATTCAACACATATTCAATCCCTAGTATTGAATGAATCACAAGATTTAATACTCCCCCAAAAGGATATTCCCTTCCTTCTAGGTGAAAACCCTAAAAAGTTGTAGGGAACTAGGCTTCCTTTACCCAAAAGCATTAAATTTTGTCGTTCATACGCAAGCAATACTCAGGTAATCTCGGTTCAATTATACCTAGATCCTTGTATTACCTTGCAATATCAAAAATCCATGGAATTTATACTCAAGTCATCATGGTTTACTTATACCATCGATGTTTGTACTAACTTTCAACATATTAAAAGCTCAATGATGGTAACAAGCACAACAAACCGGCTGACATAATGACAAAATTATATATTTAGATCTGCATGGTTAAGATAGATTTTATCCATGTTAGTTTTTGCAAGTGCATTTTAGATTTTCCAAGGCTGAAATTTTTTAAAATAATTTTATCTTTCTTATCAAAGGATTGAGTACATTTGACATTAAACAAAAACAAGATCATTCACATGTAGTTGCATAATCATTATCATATCATACATACATTACAAAGCATTATCATATTATACATCCATCCATGCATTAGATCATATATTTTCATTAGAAAAATACACAAATAAAGTGCATCACATCTTACCTGCATATCATAAAGCATCATCCATAAATCCATATAGCATCATGATCCATACATAACCATCATTGCATAATCATAACCATTTCATCATTGCATCCATACATAACCATGGCATAATCATGTAAACATCACATAACATATAGAATGGAAATCAAACACATCCATCATAAGAATCATATGCATCCATCATAAAAGCATGTAGACAACATAGATCAATAAAGTATCACTGTATCTGATATAATCTCAAGACACTCAATGTCAAGTGTATAATGATATCAAAAAATGTGGAGAGATAGATCAACAAAATGGAAGAATATCGTCAAGTCCCCGATCGAACAAGTGAATACAACAAGTGTCAATACATCAAATATGAGTACATAATGTCTTTGTGTTGCTCTCCCCAAACGTTGTAGGCCTCACTGTGCTTGTTGCTGTACCACCAGATAGACCTGTATCTGGGTCTCTACCTGCTAGATCTCTGGGAGGTGGCCTAGTCACACCCCTGCTCATCATCTGTGACTGATTCCAACCTGACTTGGCATTGAGAGACTAAGCATAACTAGGGACATGCCACTTTGCCAGAACTGCCTGATAATAATGTGATCTATAATACTCTGCCTCTTGGGCTGAATGTCTGACCTCTCTAAGCATATCCCTTGTTGTGGTCCCCTCGGAAACTCTTTGCATGCTCTCGACTAGAGCCTTTGCAGGATCACACCTCTACCTCACAACATCATCTCTTTGTTGTTAGAGAGGCAATCTATGCTTGTGCCTGTGCTAGCTGTCCCTGTAGACCCTGCACATATGACTGTAAAGCATCAATCTGTAAGTTTTGCTGACGGGAAGGCACACAAATATGAATCTACAAGGGTCCTACCTGTTGCTTTCTTGAGGGAACCATCGATCTCCTCCTCCGAGGCACTCTGAAATCCAATATCTGGCTACCACCTCCACCTCCATCTCCTCCATCTCCACCATCATCTCCACCATCCCCTCCATCCCCACCACCTCCCTCCTCCTCATCCCCATCTCTTCCACCCCTCCTCCATCTCAGTGTTGGTGCTCTCTCATCATTATCAAAGGCCGAAACTGGCTCATCAGGATTGGATATCCTTGGTACGACATGTGTGTAAAAGTGTTCAGCGTACTCATCTGTCATCATACCCACTGCAATCTATGGACAGTAATCCCACACACGTGCTTGTAATCTGAAGTACTCCTTGTGAGCTGCATCATAGGATAGGGTGAGTCCCCACTTTGGAATATATTGATTTCTTTGAGCATACAATGTAACTCCCTGTGGCATCCCCTACACTCACCCATACTGACGTAGCACCCTCATGAGCATAAATCTCTCAATAAAAAAGTGGGCCCGCCCAATCAAATACCTCGACATGCACACATATGGCATCTCCATATCATCCTCAAGCTACTGCTCGCAATCCGAGTATGGTCGCCATGTGACGATCTCCAAATCATTGATAACTCACTTCCAATACTCTAATTTTCCTAGCTTATGCTGAACAATACCACCTGTGTACCCAAAGACATATGGTCTACCAACTGGACGATCTCTCTCTGCTACAAGATGAGTAACAATTATATGCTCCCAGGCCCAAATTTGAAGTAGTGTCACTCTAGCTGATAAACTCGCGGCTCCAAGATACACTACCTGATGTAGATCATGATACAAATGAGATAACATGCAAGAACCCCACACATATCTGATCTCCTAGGTAATCATACTCTTTAGTATCCTTCCCCAGCCAACAGATAGTCCCTTCGACCTATCATCAGGACATAAGAATCCTCCAACGAATCCAACTAAAATAGATGGTAATGGCTGATACAAATCAACCATATCCTACCATGAGATCTCATAACGACTAATCCCGTCATCAACAAAAATCATCCTCAGTGCCTCAATACCTCCCTGCTCTATCTGATCATAAATGACTAACTCCCCAACCACAAGAATCCCCAATATCCGGTATATATCCTTTGGGGTAACTGTCATCTCACTAGTAGCTAGATGGAATGTGTTGTGGTCACTATGCCACCGCTCCGCTAATGCAGTCAATAGTCCCCTGTTGATCCTATACTAGGACATATCAAGCAAAGACAATAAACCAAATCACTCAATAACATCTAAATCTACCTGCACCAGACGTGGAATGATATCCCAAGTCTTCAGGTAGTGCTCTCGTGATTGAAGAACTCGTAAGTCCTCCTATTATCATAACATATCACAAATCAACATTTTATCAATCAACCTATCAATCAATCTAATCAAGTGGCACAAGATTTCAGTCAAATCTCATCGAGCGTCTATCATTGACTCTCATTCATCATGAGGTTAATCATCATCTATCCTATCATTGACCCTCACCTATCATGAGGTCAATCATCATTTATCTTATCAAACATCATCAAAACAACAACTGACACGATCATCAAACATCAAACACAAGGAGAAACATTAACATTTCATCAATCCTGGTGTCAATGCGCAAAAATAGTGCATCTATGTGTTGGAATAAGGGATGCGCTAAAAAATCCCATCTATGCGCCAAAACAAGGCATCTATGTGCTGAAACCCCGTATGCATTAAAACATACATTATATGTGCTACTTGGCGTTATCTATGTGCTAAATCATTCAACCTATGCGCTACTTGGTAGTATCTATGCGCTAAACTACCATATGTGCTAAATCAGAGCATAAATGCGCTATATCGGATCCTAAATGCGCTAAAATGCAATAAATAGATTTTTAAAACATGAAAACGTGCCAAAATAATTTCAAATTTTAAAATGAGGTTTCTTGGGGTACATACTAGAGGTCCATATGCGGCGGGGCAATTGTGTCATCGAACTTGCTCGAATCTGTGCGTGTGGTATGGGATCACCATTTTGCTCAAATTCCTCAATCAACTCAAACTCCAATGACAAATGAATTCAAATGAGCTCCTTTTTCACCTTGTTAACATTTAAAGGGGTAAATGGAGGGTATTTAAGTGGGATTATTTTATTTTTCAAAAAGGGCACCAATTATTCACTTGGTAGGGTCAATATTATTTATCAGGAAATAAATCGTTGTAAAATCATAAAATTTGAAAATCATAAAAAATTCAAAAAATCCTAAAAATTCAAAAATTTCCCTGATTTATCTCCCGAGGGGGCATACTTGCATCATTACTCAAAAATTAACATCTGGGGCATATCAAAATTTTATCAGCACTATCAACAAATTTTTCTTTGAAGCAATGTGTCGCAAACACATCACTTCAAAGAGGGGCAAAATGTATACACTCAAATTTGGTCTGGAGGAATTAATTAAATAGAAGTTATTTAATTGATAATCTTTAATTCTTCTACTTACAAATAAATTGAAAAATTTATTTATATAGTTCATTTTCTCTAATTCTTCCTATCTTAAATCATTTTCTTCATGTCTTGATTAAATGAACAAATTTAATTAATTTGTTTTTTATTTAATTAACTTCCTCTCTTAAATTTGAATTTTAAATTTGAATTTAGTCACATTTCTACTAACTTATTTTCACCTTCCACCTCATAATGTGTCTCATGAAATTAAATATCTCTAATATTTAATTTGGCATTTATCCTCAACAAATTTTAACCAATTTGGACACTTGGCCTTCATTTCCATTTGATTCCTCTCCACACTTGGCAGTTTGTTCTTCTAAAGGGAGCACACCCCCCTTTTCTCTCCAACCTCTTCACCTTCAACCATCCATTCTCCAGATTGAATCCAGACCATTGATTTCTGCCACCTAGGCTCATGCCTTGGAAAAATCTATAAGTAGATCCTCATTTACAACAAAAATATATAGAGAGCTGAGCATAATTACACTCTACAAAATTTCCATTAGCATTATCATCTTAGCATTAGCATTTTAGTATTTTAGCATTAAGTATATTAATCATGACATTACCATTAGCAACATCTTAATTACAGTAGTTTCATCAAATCCTTGTCATACAACAACATCATAGCAACATCATCATCTTAGCATATAATCTACAACTAGTTTAGCAATCATGTAGTGTAAGAGATATTTCTTGCATTTCCAGCATCTCTCATTGTTTAGGTTGTCATTTGGAAAGTCATTGTGCATATACAATCTCAAAGAAAAAATGACTTAAAGAATCCTTGGAGATAGAGGACAATGGGATGACATTGAGGAATTGTTCTTTTAATCTGATTTGTTATTTGAATTCCTTGATATAATGTTTCATTGGTGTGTTGTATAGCTTTTAATTGCTTATTCACGATACATTTTATACACCACACAATGCCCTCTACTAGAAATAAAAGGAAAACCACTACTAGTCCTCTGGTAAGGGAGAAATCCCCTCTGGTTGTGAAAACTGCAAGAGTTGAGAAGAAGAGCACCACTTCTACACCATTTGTTTCCCCTACCAAGAGAAGAGTAGAGAAAAAGGAAATAAGAGAGAAGAATATGTGTCAATGTAGCAAAACAAGAAGAGGAAATGGAAGAAGGACCACAGTTGGTCTGAAGAAGGATAAGTGATGCTCCACAAGGTGAAGCCAGTGTGAAAAGAAGAAGATTTTACATTATTGATACTGATAGTAAAGAGGAGATTGAAGAAGAAAAGAAGAAATTTGTTATTCATATGAGGGAAAAGAAGAAAGAGGCCACCAAGAAGGTGTCATCATAGAAAAAGAAAGGAAAATAAACAAGACAAAAGAAGACTCTAAGTGAAAGTAGAGAACACAGACAATCAGAACTGGTAAGATCTCATTCTCCTATGAAACTAGAGGCATTATTCAATAGTATTATGCAGAATGAGATGTTGGGGGAGAAAACAGCCCTATACAAAGAGGCGAATGAGGTGGATAAGGCCACCATTGTTGAGGATATCATAAAATATATTGTTGTCCTTGAGGTGGACATGAGAAATATCAAGATGAAAATACTTGAAGACTTATGGAATGTTTTGTTAGAAAGATGTAAAGAAGCTATAGAAGAAGAAGCAAGGCTTAAGGAAAAATCATTGGAAATAATAAGTGCTCCTCTCTCTAAGGATGATATAACTACTTTAGCTACTGTATTCAGCAAAGAGCTAAGAACTAAGAAAATGGTGACAACCCTTATGGGTAAAGATCAAAGTGATCTTGAAAGAATTAGAAAGGAGAGCATTGAAAAAGCAAAAGAAATAGCACAAAAACTGGGAATGATACTAGTGGATGAAGAAGAAGTGAATGAGGAAACCCCTACTCCAAAATAGAATATTGAAGAAGATGTGCAGACAGATGATGTTCAACATGACCATGATGCAAATGAAGAAGTTGCATAGGATAACACACCTCCAAAAGTGGACATGGTAGAAAAGTATGTTTAGGAAGCAGTGATCAGAGAAGACATTGCAAAGGAGAATATTACTCCTCCTTTGGTACTAGAGAGAACTACTCTTCCGGTTAACACATAAAACCCTATAGAGGAAGAAAACAAGGATGATGATAATGAAAATATTGATGTGGAGAAGGAAGGAGAGCAAGAAAATAAAGATGAAGATAAGGATGCATCTGGAGATGCACAAATAGTAAGAGAAAATCCAAAAATCTCCAAAAATACTGAGGAAAATGGCCTAAAGGGAAAGGCTGTAGGAATTACAAAGCCTTCTAATGAATCCTCTGGCTCCTTCAAAGATTCCTTGAAGAATCTATTATGTATCCCAAGTTCCAATCTGTTGTGTCATCACAACTGTTGCAATTATCGATGAAACAAGGCAATTCGGATTTGGATAAGATCTGTCCCCTCCACAAGCTACAACTGGGAGATGTATTTCATGTATTTGCTAGAAAATAAATTATTGAGATGCACCAGAGAAGTGGAGAACTGATGGAGGAAGTAGTGAAAGCATTACAAGAGACCATACTTGGTGCAAACATAGATACATCACTATTCAGTATGGAAAATATAAAACTGTTAATTGATTCTTTTAAGGTGTATGCCTCCGGACTTAAAGATGAAGTAGAGAAAGAGGTTGATAAGAGAATTAATGATAAGAAAATGTTAAAAATAACTGAGAAATGTGCTCTTTCACATAAAAAATTTTCAAAATTATTGAAGGATGCACAAGGATGTATTGATGTGGAAATGACTCTATATCAATATGGCATGAATTGGCCTGGAGCCACACAAAGCATTAGAAAGTAGATGGACTCTATTGAGTCTCAAATCAACAATGCCTCAAGTTCCTATGATCCAAAACTTGACCTAACTAGAGACACAAGGAACACCATTGAATATTTACATAAGAAATTATTTCAGTTGCAAGCCTAGAAAGATCACATCATTCTACAGTTTGGAGAAATAAGGGACTTGGTCAATCCCAAACTCTTACTTGTCTCAAAATCCCTTTTAAGTACCGAAAAAGCTAAGCAGATGAATCCGGTACCTAGCATTCCAAACAAAAGAGAAGAGCTACTATTGAAATTTGAAACACAATGTTGATTGCTTGTGGGAGCAAAGAAAGATTGGGAAGAAGGTAGGAAAGCATGGAAGGCCCATGTAAAGAAGTTGTAGGCGTCAACCTCCTTCGATTGACATATTTCTCACTTTTTCATGCATTTCAATATTTTTATTTAGATTATTTGTACAAATTCAGACTATGTAGAGAAATGTTTCAGTCCAATTTTTTGTTTTTTCTCTGGTACATGACTCAAGGGGAGTCAATTCAATCCTTTCAGTTTGTGTATATGCTTACATTTCTCAGGGGGAGTTCCGTTGAAAAACAAAATAGTTATATAGGTGCCCTTTTCCCTTGATGTCAAAGGGGGATAATTTTTTGGAGAAATTTGGAGATATTTTTGGCATGTTTCCATCAATGACAAAGGGGGAGATTGTTGGAAGAAGGAGAAGTTTGTCATTGATGATGTTGTTGGCAATATGAGAATTACAGTGTTGTCATTTATGCCAACATTGTATCTGGATATGAAGATCATGATGTGAATCATTGTGGTTGGCTCTAATAGGTTTTGGAGTGTTTGTAGAAGACATTTTTGCAAAGTGGTTTGATCTAGCAAAATTGGTTGTAATAAGAAATCAACTAAGTGTCGATATTGCTGATTTAGTGTAACAGTGCTTCTGTTTCTGGATCCGCACCTGTCCACAAATGAAGGTTCCACTCTACACTTGTAACATTATTTTTCTGGATGTTATATGTATCTAATTCCAATTTTTCATCATGGTTTGTCCATTGGATCGAAAGATGTGAGTAACAAAAGTTGGTCTGGAAAATTACAATTATTCTCTATACAATTTATTTGTGAGGGAGGCCCACACTTCTCTGCAGACATGTTTTTGGCTTTGCAGATTTAAGGAGATGTTGAAAGATGGTATTTGTGTAAGAATTCTAGTTGGCATTGAGTTTTGAGGTCCACGTGTCTACATGTGTATACATGGTTGAAGAATTTTTCTATTAGGTCTTATGTTGTGCTGACCTAACAAGTTTGAATGTATGCGAAGGTTAAATAAGTGTTTCAATCTTATGTGGGATCTATTATAGGTCCATGTTGACCTATTTTAAGTTATTTTGAGGATTGAATCTTGGTGTAAGATATGTATAAAAGTTTTGGAGCTGACAAGCTATATATTGGGTGTTACAGATCTAATTAGGCTGACCTGATTGATGTTATGCTAGAAGTGGATGTATATGTTAGATATGTTAGATATTTTGGATATATGTGGTGTATGTTGCAAGTGTCCTACATGCGAATATTATCAAAGTAGTGTGAATTTAAGTTGTGAATGTTGAGTAGAATATTGAAGTGATGTGAATGCAAAGGAAAGAAAAGTGTTAGATCTGAATTAGATAAAGTGTGTAAAATCAGTTTATGAGCTTCATTGGAACTATATTTCATGCATATGATAGATGCAATTGTAACAGTTCAAAATATGTTGTGAGCCACCATCTCTCTTTTATCTTTTTCTCTATGGGTAGTGAGTCCACTTGGATAGTGAGTCCACCTACAGTAAGAAATTTTGTAAATATACTATAACCGGTTATAATATATTGTGAGCTAACCCTCACCGTGGTTTTTCCCAATTTTGGTTTTCTACATAAAAATCCCAATGTTTAGGTGTTATGTGGTGTTAAGTTTTCATGCTTTCTTTCTTTATTACAATTGAATATTCTTTGGTGATTAGATGTTTAATGTTTGAATGGTTTAAGAGAATATTGATTTGTGCCTTCCTTCTCAGTATTCTGGGTGTTCAACATCCATTGATTTATTTCTCTATTTTCTTTTCCTCCATTATTACTTTACGTTTTCCTTGTTATTTTAATTTATTCAATTCTAATACATTTATAACTCTCAATCTTCATCTATTTTTTTATTTGCAGGTTACATAGCATTGTTGTTCAACAAAACACGTGCATTAGGATTTCCATGAGTTTATATTTGTTTTAGATTCAAATGCCTCAGGGCTTTGTATTATATTTTTATTTTAAAAACACTGTATTATTCTTGGGTTTGAGTTTGTGTTTTTGTTCTACAACATACATGTTTGATTTTATGAATGAAATCTCTATTTATTTATTTTATAGAAAAACCCCATACATCTTTGTATAATTTTTTTATGTGTATGATTTGAAGGGGGATAATAATAATAACATGAATTTATTGTTATGAGGGGTTGGCCAACCCTATGGTGGTCATGCTCCCACAAGGGGAGCTACGACTCCACAGGGGCCATGCTCCTCATAGGGGGGTCACGCCCCTTAATGGGGCCACACCCCTTTGTGGGCGAGCAACTTACTTCACCCACAACTGTGGGTTGGGGAAGCCAGAGCCCTAAAAAATAATTTAAAATTATATTATATATACATATATTTTTTTAAAAACTTAAATTTTAAAATTCATTTATTTATTTTAATGTACATATATCATTAAATTATTAATAGATAATATATTTTATCTATATATATTATATATGAAATAATATATATATATATCCTTTAAAAATATAAAATATATATCATATACATTTTAATATGCAATATATAATTTATGCATTTTCGTACTTGAATAAGAAATATTAAACCCCCTTTCTTTTTATGTATAAAATATATCTCCTATATATATATATATATATATATATATATATATATATATATATATATATATATATATGTATGTATTTTATGTAGCACATTTTTTTGGTAAAGTGAAATATACCCATACATATTTGAAAATTTAAAATAGATTTAATGGGTTATTTATTTCTCTCTTTGAACCAAAGATTTGTAAGTAAATATATCTAAAATATTATTTATTCTTAATAATAAGATTTGTATAAATGAAACGACTAGAAATTGCAATGCCTAATGGTTATTTGTATAGACCCAAACTCTTTTTTTTTGTGTTGATATGCTTAAGTAGAGATATACAAATAAACATTCTCATGATTAAACCTTTATTTGTAACAACTCCAACATTACGGATTCAAAAATAATCCAAAACTCTTTTACCATTACACAAACACACCTTAACAAAGAAGAAAAAACCACATTCTTGCATATCAATTTCAAAGAGAACTCTTCTACAAATCTATGCAAACAATAATAATAAAAGGAGAGTGGGAAGGACTTATCTCTCTACACCATTTGTAGGGATGAATCCTTCCCAAGAACTTGATCTCCACAATCCAACCATTCCAAAAACCTCCTTTCTTTTGCTTCCCAAAACACAAGTATGAAGAAGAAACAAATAATGTTCACTCCTCCCAAAATAAACTCTCTAAAAAATAATCAAGTCAAAAAGGAAGATAACCCCCTTCCCATTCTTCCAATGAGATATTAGTAGAGATTCCAAAGTTGAATCCCTTGAATGAGAGTGTCCTCAAGCTCAAATCTCCACAAGTGCTCACACTTGAGTGTGAGATTTTTGGGGAGGTGAGAGGGTTTGGAGTGTGCTCCACTCCTCAAGCAAGTCCTCTCACCATTAAGAGGAGGTGGATAAAATTTGAACACACCACCCCTTTGAGTCCTATCTCATAAATGAGTTTAGGAGACTCTAACACTCCACCCTTTCCTGAAGACCAAAAATCCGCCATGCCTTTTCAAGGACAATTATGAGGGGTCACCTTAAATGAACCCCTAATCCCTAGGTACTTACCCTAGGGTCTTAAAAAACATAATTATATCCTAAAATAAGCCTTTTAATCCCTCTAAAAATCCCTATAAAGAGTGATTCCGAGTTTTAGCCTTAATTGAGGCTCTCATCTCGTAACCCCACTTACGCAACCTAATAACATGACTTCACAATTGACTAAACACAATTCACACATAATTCACAAGCATTATTCCATATCCATAGTTACACATGACCTATAGTTCCTAAACCTCAATACTTTTTAAGTTATTTAGAAATTCAAAGTAAATAAACCCTAAACATAATATTCACTTGACCCTTAATACTAACCCACACCTAGACTCACTTTTAATTACACAAGGTCACATTTGATAACTTCAACCAAGTGAAGAATTGGCGAAGGTTTGAATGGTTCTCCCTTCTTTTTATTGGCACTTATCTCACATGCATTTTTTTAATGCAAGTAATCACTTGCTCACAATTTCGATAAGATTCAATTCAATAGTTAGTGGATAAAAATATATCTATATGTATAATTTTTACCATCCTTAATGTAGGATAATAATTCAAAGATATTTTCAACAATAATGATATCTTATTCTTAACTAACTTATTTGAATACACTCTTTAATGAATCTTGAACAATCCTTTTTTTAAAAATATCATTATGTGACTTAATAACCAATGCCTCTAACTTACCTTGTTAACTCTACTTAGGTATACTTGTTGCCGGTTGAAATTGTCCTGATTTACCATTGACAATGTTTGGCCAATAGTCCTTTTTTGAGTTTTTTGTGATCTTCAAAGGTCCTAGTTCATTTCCAAGCAACATAAAACACATTAGAAAATGATTTGTACTAAAGTTAGGTACTCATTATTCCTTGCCCATAGCAATTTAAACTTTCTCCTCTCATGATGCTTGTAAGAAATCTAAATCTCATATGCTTGCATACATTCCTAATGGGTTTGCTAATTCACATTTAATAAGGCACATTTACTACAACAATAATTTAATTTAAGCCATGAAATAATTAGGAATTAAACATGTAATTGGATAGAATTCTTGATGGTCTCCTATACCTTCAGAATCTAAATATATATAACCTTCTCAACTGTACACACACTCATTTTAACCCAATGTTCTAAGGGAAATAAAATGTAAAGATTTACTCAATTTATTCATCAATTATTCCAATGCTATAATACATTTAACAATATTGGTCAAGGCATCAAATAATTCACTATTCTAACATAATTGAACTTATTAAAAAGTCACAACAGTTATAGATGGGGTTGGGCCTCACAAATGTCTACTCTAGCCATGGGGATAGAAAACATAGGACAATCTTGAATATAGTCTCTTAGATGGTGGGTTTAATACAATGACATTTCCCTCAACAAGTAATTGTACCTCCATCTATAATCATAACCTAAAATTTTGAGGTTAGGTAAACACAATAATTCATTTTTTTTCTAGCTCATCGTTGATGAAGTTATGAGTACTCCTTGAGTCAATCAATACTACTACCTTCTATTTTTAAGGGAACACGTTGCCTTAATGGTTTACATGTTACTAATATCTAATAGAGCATGGCAAGATATAGTTGGTTGAACATCTTCTAAGTCTTCCACCACCACTCTTATGTCTTCTTCATATTTTTCTTCATTATAGGTGCCCTCAATGTAGAACATTTTATTATGAACACATTTATGTCCTTTATTTTATTCTATAATAAATTGAAACATAACCCTTTTACCCTTTTCTCTACAATTTGCTAAACTTTTGATCTCATAAGTTGAAGAAATGATGTAGGGGTCCTCCAAACTCCCTTCCTAGGGAATTCCTCCCTTTTATTATCCAACACATTTTCTTTTACCTACATTGTTGTAATAATTATTTGGGACATATAATTTGGATAGAACTTGCATAGCTCATAATTGATGTGGTCCTTTAGATCTATATGAATAATTCCTTCAAAATTTTCTCTACAACATTCTCCAAGGACAAAAAAATGATTCAAGGTAAATACCATAGAAGATAATGTAATGCACACACAATACCTTCACCTAAAACTCTTCTTTCTCCTTAGATAGAGCTGAAGTAGAGTGCACCCTAGCTCCACTTGATTTGCTCTTTTGATGTGTTGATGGAGGAATGTGGTTGCTTATCAAATCAACATGATGATAGGATTGATATGATGATAGATTAAATTGATAGCTAAGGATATGATGATGGAAGATAAGCTAGGCTATGGAAGTAGATAGAAAGTGCAACAACATAAGGATATGAATATGAAAGATTGATCAAATGGGATGAGAGGCCTCTCATTTATAAAATTTTCATGAGAGAAATCAAGGGTCAAGATGGATTGGGTGATGAATGGATAGGAATGAATGAGGATAAGGGTTTGGATCAAAGGTTGTAGTCATGTGACACTGTAGTCATGTGACAAGTGTCACATGAGAGATAAGGGTTAGGTTTAGGAAGTGCACTAGGGCAACATCCCTATGTGAATGACTAAGATTAAGAGGTGTGATATAAAATAAATGGATGAGATGGAAAGTTAGTTTGATTTTTGAGAAATGTCTAGGTTCAATGAATCTAGAAAAAGTCTTAGTTAGACATGTGAGAGGGACATATGATGACAAATTTAGATTGTGATCCATGTGAATGAAATCAATGAGTAAGATTAAATGAGAAATGATTGAGGGATAAAGTTGAATTTAATATTAGAGAAAAAGGTAATGGGAATTAATTAGTCTAAATTAATTAATTAATTGAGAACTAAAGTAAGAAAGTTGAAGAAATAGGTCCCTTCTTTTTCTTCTCTTCATATAACCAATGATACCAAATAAATTTGATTGATTCCAAATATAAAGCTACCAGTGCAACTTTTTGTTGATATGAAACATGATGAAGATTAAAGAATTGCTCTATTTGACAATGTCAATTGATTGGATCTTTACCATGAATTTTTGCATACCTATCTTTGATTTTAAGTGACCAGCCATATAATTACTTGGATAATGATCCATATTTAGATATAATTCAAACCAAAAGCAACATGTCCCTTGGAAAACACATTTTCTTCACAAGTCTTGTGATGTGACTTCATAGTTGGAAATCTTCAAAATCTAGACAAGAAGCCACTTGTTCAAACATTGTCATAATCATTAGTTGGAAGACATAATTTGAATAAAACATGAATACCTCATAATTGATGTAGTCATTATTAAGGACTACTTAACATTAACATGGATAGAACCCAAAAAAATATGGTAGTAAGTGATCACCCAAACGTGTAGAGGTATGATATTTTAGGGTAGAAGTAATTCTAAAACACACTAGGCAAATCCAACCTAGGGAGAAGACTTTGTAAGTGAGTGGGAGGGGATCTAGAACTCTCATAAACATGGTAGGAATGCTCCTTAAAATGAAGGATGACAAAGTCCTTTGAAGGGTGCCTTCTGAAGTGGACTATCTCATTCAATTATCTTTTAAAAAAATAAGATTATCACAATAACTATATGAGTTTGAATAAAAATTTCAGTCTGTTAAACTAAAAGAAAAAGCACTGGAAGCCAAAAAGTACTTGACAGAACGGTCAACAACCCATTAGTAACTGTAAGCACAGATATGTGCAGTGCTCGGCTCATAGTCTAGAAGGAAACATTAATTAATTTTCTTAAAGCTGTGAAAAAGCTGTGTATAACTTATTTATATGGACGTTTTGAATCAGACCCCATCAGAATTGGAAGATAAGTTATTTTACTCTTACAATGTTGTGCTTCACATGAGTTTTTTTCTTTTTTAATTAAATCAAAGCTGACTACAGAAGAAAAAAGCAGGAAAAAGGGCTGAGAGAAAGCTGTGTATAACTGAAATTTTATTCATGGTTTGTGTGCTTCACGTGACTCAATAAAGAAATGATTGCTTGTCGAAACTATTACTCCCATTAATCTTTAAAAAATGAAATGGTATTTTCTGACTAGCTGCAGGGGAAGTTTATAGTATATAAATCTACTCCCTGCTGTTGCTATGCTCAGGCAACATACATATGTAAGCTCCTTTAGATTCAAATATTTGAACCCCCCTTCCAATACACAAAAATTTCACTGATATCTAAAAATTTCTCTAATTTTGTACAAAAAAACTTCATGTCTTATTGATGAATGTGGGGTGTGGAGAGATGAATATGATCAGAAGCGAATCCACTCGCTTCCATCAACAAAGCTGAGATCAATGAAGGGCTTAGCTTCTTGGTCTGTTAGCTCCCTGCACCAGGTTACTCGACCTTCATAATTGGATCCTGGTCCTTTGCATTTGTATTGTCCATAGAACACAGTTCTGCCCACACCCAAAACATTTACAAACCCATAAATTAACACAGGCCATGAGTACATTTTTAGAGGATTCAAAAGGGTAGATTATGATAAAACTTACAGTTCTCTGCTGGGATCCCCCCAATTGTACCAGCCCTTGGGGACAATAATGTTGTCCATATAAGTGTAAGCAAACACAACACGGGAGAATGTTCCCCACGCCCTGCCAAGGTACAAGGCTCCTGATCCAGTCACTTTGCAGTTCACAAAGGAGAAGCCTGTGTCTTCCAGCAGGCTGTCTCTCTTTTGGGCTGTCACTGCTCCAAAGCTAGTTGATATCGCGTGCAGATGACATCCCTGTGATAATAATAGTATAATGCATAAGGCAAATAGCACTATAGGCCAAATTTTTATAAGCTTGTTAAAATTGGTATTGTTAAGAACATACCTCATACATGGATAGAGCATCTCCAAAGATAAAATCAACAGATCCCTCAATATAACAATCCTTGAAGTAATGCCTTCCTTGGTGATCATAAAGAGTGTCCTGTGCTCCCAGAAACTTACAACCCAAAAATGCAGCATTGTCTCCTGATATTCTGAATGCCACAGCCTGTTTTCCTACTGCTCCAGGTGCAGGCAATGGAGTTGTGTTCTGCAGGTTTCCAGTCACTCCCAAATCAATTCAACTTAGGCATAGCCCTAGCTATTGAAAAAGAGTAACTAAATATCATACATTGTGAAAAATAATACTGTCAAGATCATAACCTTGAAAGTAATGTTCTTTGCTATGAAGTATGGAGAATCCACTGCAAAAGTTGCAGAGTTTCTGGTACCATAGGGATGCCCATTTGGACCTTTAGTTTCTGCAGAGTCTCCCCATTGTATTACTGTTTTATCTGCTCCAGCTCCTTCCAGAGTTATGAATGCTTGGGTTAAAGGGATTTCAATTTTCTCCCTACACAATGTGAGCATGATACTTAAAACTTGTTCCTCATGGCCACTATATCCCAATGACATTTTACAGCTTGTGAATCAATAAAGAGGTCACTAAAACAAAATTTGTAGCTAATAACATCAAGATAGATAGCCTAAACAAGACAGATAAGTACTACTAAACACCTAATAGGGATTGACAGAAGAAAACTGAAAATAAACATACTTGTATACCCATTGATTGATCTTAATTACATACTAGAAGAAAAATGAAAAATAAACATACTTGTATACCCCTTGATTGATCTTAATTACAACCCGAACAAGGTTGATGACGGGCAATGAAGACAAGGCTTGCTTCACAGTTGTGAAATCCCCCACTCCAGGAGTCTTATCCACTGTTATGTAAAATGAAGGGATGACTTTGTTCTTGGCTGCTTTGAAAATGGAATGCCTGAGAGTCCCCACCCACAACACCCATTTCATAAATTGATGCTCAACCATTTCAGCCTCAGTGGCATTGCTATTCACAGGAGGTGGAGGCAAGGCCCCATGGCTGGGAGCAACTCTTCTTCCCTTTGTATGAGCTTCAGAAAGCCCTATATAATAAAGCCCAATCACCATAACCACAATTAGAATACAAAAAGTCTGCTGCTGCTCCTTCTTGGACTGCATTGCACCAAACAAACTAGCAAAAAAGAGCTAAATACACAGAGAGAAGTGTACTTAATGTCCACCCTCTCTTTTACCCCCTTTCACACAAATGACACAATCCAGTGTGTGTGTGGTACATGTGATTTGAGGGAAACAGAGGTGTCTATACAATGAGCAATGTGGATGTTGTATATGTATCTAGTACAATACTCTACATAAATCTCACATACCCATGACCACACAGAATGTAAGAACTGACAAATCACAGGTTGGGATAATGAGATTAAATAGAACAGAGAGAACCATGCAAGAAGATACTGCAACGCAGATGACACAACATTTCAATGTACTTAGTTTTGTTTGTACTGAGTTTTAGTTGCGTGAAGAGAGGGAAATTTAAATGGGAGCTCGTGAGGGTGGTGGACAGTACGCACTTCACGGGTCTCAACTGACATCACCTATCTCATGCTTTTGCATCCCGTGAACACTTTTGACCACCTTTTGATAAATGTATTATTTTGCTTCAATATTCTCCTGGTTCTCTGTGCATGCTTTGTTGTCCTGCCGTCCTCCTTCCATGTATTTCATGGCACTAAGAGCCCTCTCAGAGAATTTCCATGGAAGAGGATCTTACTATTACAGTTTAATGTTTTTTTTCTCTTGCCACTGCATTGATATTATCATTGTCTTTGCATGGCAAGGAAGAAATCTAGGCTTCACAGCAGTTAAATCTCTTCTAGGACTCTTGATTTCCAAACTACCTACTACTCTTTACCTTTAGTTGTGTAGTATTGAATGGAAGAGAATAAAGTCACATGTCCTAAAGACATATATACACATATGTTCATGCACTTGGCCACACAATGTACTTCTTGTTATTCCATGAAAAGCTAGGAACCTAAATGATTTATATGATGGATGACATGTTCCAATTCTAAGCTCATATATAAATTGAAAAAACTTTTCTGAACACACAGTTGCCTAACAAAAGGTCTACAGGCAGGAATCAAAAATCATATTGCATAGGTTGCACAGATCAGTTCCAGTGTAAAACCGATCACATCCAAAATTCTTTAAAAACCCTAGAAATTTATAGGCTTTAGCAGATTGAAAGACGTCACAAAGTGGTCATCCTCTCATGATTAACCACATTTGTCGTAACTCCAACATTGTGGGAGAAAAGTGGTTACAGGATTTCCATCCAGGAATGATTGAGGGTGACTGGAACTGAATTTGAAATTAAGGGTGACTCATGGTGGGCTACAGTTGCGAATGATTCTCATGGTGGGCTCCTCCCTAAAATGTATTCTCATAAAATTAAATGGATTCTTGACGTATCTTAATCAACTCTGGATTAGATAGATAAAAGTTGCCAGTTTTTGTTATTGACTCGTAGATGGATTAAAAAAATGAGTTGGGGATAATAGGTCGCACGAGTTTTATAACAGAAAAGAAAGGTGTTCCAATTTTATTTTTTTCAAAACTGTCGGTTTTGATAGAGTACGATTCCGCAGCCGCTGATTTCGAAAAGCAGTGGTTTTGTAACTGTTGGTCTGTTTAAATAATGGATTTTGGGCCTCGATAATGAATCAGCCTGTACCATTCCTATTCTGTGGTGGTTTGGCATCTCTGCAACTTTTGTGCCAACTTGTGAAAGCATAATGGGCCATTGTAAATCCAAATAAGGAAACTGGAGAACTAGAGGAAGCATCTAAGTGAGGTAGATTGAACTGTTAGTCATAAAGTAGTCAATTGTGTTCCTAAGTAGTTTGTAACATAACAAGTGGTATGTAGTGACGAGTATTTGTATTTTTATTATTGTAATAGAGATATTGAGTAGTATAGTTGATATAGAACAAGTGGCATCTAGTGGCGAGTATTTGTCTTTTTATTATTGTAATAGAAATATTGAGTAGTATAGTGGCGAGTATTTGTAATAGTTGATATTTGGCTCTAGGAAAAATTACCGCCACAATTCACCATGGAAAATTCACCGACTGACAATTCACCGCCAAGTAAAATTCACCGACGGAAAATTCACCACGGAAAATCCACTGACGAAAAATTCACCACAGAAAATTCACTAACGGACAATGCGGTTAATTTGTTATTGGAGCTTCTTTGATGTAGATAGGAAAAAAATATTAGAATAAGAAATAGCTCACAATTATGTTGGTATGTGGTAGTAAATATTTGAATTTGTATTTAGAAAACTTAATATGAAGTTGTATTTCATTTTTAATAAATGAAAGTAAATTTAATATTAGAAGTATCTCAATTATGATTTTAGTTAAAGTGTTATTATTTTAATGTGAATAATTAAGCATGGTTGTTTCCATTTCTTTACTAATTTGATGATTAACATTTTAATTTCTTAAAAAAGAAATAATGTAAGTATAACTAGTATTAACCATGGTTGTTTCCATTACTTTATTAATTTGATGATTAATATTTTAATCTTAAAAAATAAATAATATAAGTATGATTAGTCTAGTTGATTTTTTTAATTTTTTTTCAATTATTAAAAATGTTGTCTATCCAGATAGAAGATAAATATTAGAAGAAATATTAGCTGCACCTATGTTGTTATTTGTTAGTTAATATGTCAATTTGTATTTTTTTTAAAATTGATATAAAGTTATTTTTTATATCAACAAATAAAATAAATTTAGTATAATGACTATCTCAATCATAATAGATATATTAGATTATTAGATAAACAATAAAAAAATCAGTAATATTAACTATAAATAACTCTAAGAAAATAAAATAAATCATATGTGATTTTAAAGTTTTTTTCAATGTTCTTTTCTTAATAAAAGAATACTTATATTTGAAATATTGTAATAATAATTTTGTTTTGTATTTTAAAAAATTAATGAAAATAATTATAAAATAACACTTAAGTAGATAAAATAAAATAATAATTAAACAAATTTAAAGTAAAATAAAATAAGATAAATCTTAAATGAATAAAAAAGTTAGAGAATTATATCTTTTAATATTATATATATATGTGTATAATTAAAGACATCTATACTAGTTATATAAATAATTATACATAAATATAATTTTAATAATGATAAAATTATAAATTTATAAAAAGTTTTATTAAGATATATATAAATTTTAAAAAAATATTATATTTTTTACTTTAGCAATTCATTAAGTAAATAAAATACAATTAAATAACTCTTTAAATAATATATTGTTTTAATTTTTTTTTTTTTCTAGATTAAGTATACAAATAACTCTTCATTAATAAAATAACTTCAATTATCTTATTAGTTTGTAAATTCAACAAAATTTGAATTTGGGTTTTTGAAACTTAAGGGTCAATCTTGTGCAACTCCATATTGAACCAACATGCCCATAAAATTGACTTGGAACCGAAAAAATTCAAATCTCAAGATAAAGAGTCAATATATAAATAATGATACAATAATATGTGTAATATACTAAAATACTTTATTAAAATAAACACAAAATAAAATAAAATTTATATAAATATACAAATTTCACTATTACATATGTATAAAATAAAATGTCTAATTTTTTATTAAATAATTTAATAATTAAAACATATATTAAAAATCAAAATAAGTTATTTTTTGTATAATTATAGAACCAACCTTAACAAGTAGATTGATTTTGACACATGCATTTAAAAATCAAACAAAACAAAACCAAGGCCAAATTTATTCTCCCATAAATTTTAGTAGAATTTAACTATGGGATATCCAAAACTCTCTACAGTCTATTCTCTAGATAATAACTACAAAATGGTAAAAGATTATTTATCAAAACAAAAATGGTGGCTCCAATAAAATAGAAGTCAAATAAATATATCAGAAATTGCTTAGTCCAACTACATGTCCACTACAACTCTCTCTTTCCTTGAATACGGACTATATTGAGTCTACTTAGTAATCCATGAGCATATCCACATATTTCTTTCATTATGTTGAAAATATACCTTCCAAAGGCTTTACAAGGATTTTATAGTCATGTAGATGACCAACTGAACAACACATATTTAAAAATATATACCATACACAAGGAGTCACTCAAATAAAGTTTTATATACCTTTAATAATTTGATCTACAAAGGTTACAAATATTTTTTATAAATTTGAGACAAACCCAAATCATTACAATACCCAAATACCTTTATCCAAAACTAGAAATTGAAACCTTAGGGCTTCTTATGAATATCACTATTTTTTTTAGTTTTGTGACTTTTCTTAGATTTTTTTTTTTTTTAATTCTTTCATTTTTTCGATATGAAAAATATATTTCAACACCATCTAGAGATATTAGGGAAAGAACCATGGTCATTTATAATTGTATATAGGCCTTTCATTTCTTCTTGCATTGCCTTCACATGGCCATACACTTGAAGCCATGCCTTTTACATAATCAACCATATACTTTTGTATGCCATTCATGTATTGGAGGGCCCCATAGGTAACAAGAGGTATACAAGAGTACGCATCTATCACATCCTATTAATTTTTAGGTCATTAATGGAATCTTGGGTCATGTAGGAAGGTAGGAAGGGATATTTGTTTGAACGAAAGTTTCAAAAATTTTACATGTCAAAGGGGGAAGAGGGGAAAAATACCTCGAAGGTTTGATAGGCATGTTAGTATGAGAAAAATATAAAACTCCAAAATTTGAAAAGTGGAATTTTGGGGATAAAAGTTGACATGTGAGGATCAGATGTATTGATGACCAAACTAAAATTCTTGGAATTCAAGGAAAAGGAGCTTAGAGGGGAAAATTAAACTTGAAGGGAAAGGCATGTCAAGGATGGCAAGTTTGAAAACCATGCTAGTATGAGAAACTTTGAAACTCAAAAAAATTCAAAGTGGAATTTTGGGGACAAAATTGGAAGTTGAAGAAAGGATTTGCATAAATGACCAAACCTAAGATATAAAAACTTAATAAAAAAGGGGCTTATAGGGGAAAATCATATTTGGAAGGAGAGGCATGCCAAATATGATAGGTTCAGTAGGCATGTCGATATGAGAAATTCCAAAACTTTGAAATTTACCAAGTAAAATTTTGGGGAGAAATTTTGGTAGTTGAGGAAAGGATGCATGAATGACCAAACCCATAATCCCAAAATTCAAGGAAAAGGGGCTTAGAGGGAAAAATTAGACTTGGAGGGAAAGGTATGCTAGTGATGATAGGTCCAACATGCATGCTCGTATTATAAAAGTTTTGAAATATGGAGTCACTTTAAAAAAGGCTAAATTACAAGGAATTGAGCATAAAAGTACCCTTTAACAAATTCTACTAAGGATATTTGATGAACATACTTTGAATAAATACCCTTAAAAAATTACTCAACATAGGGGATCTAATTGCATATTTATTAGATCAGTTATTAACAAAGGGTGGATAGGGTCAAATACATAACTAATGGAGCATAATAAAGTAAAAATTGAGGTGCCAAAATTCAAGAAAGAGCTCTGGATGAAAAAAATAGGAGGACTAATGCATTATGAAATAATAAAAATAAAAAATACAATGAGTGAGCAAATAAGTTCTCTACATTTGCAACAACAAGAACAAGTGGTGATTGGTGCAGTATCTTCCACTCACACTTGGTTAGAGGTTAAAGTTCAAAGAAGATATTCACAAATAAGTGTTTCTCTAGTTGACCTCAAGAGTATAAGAAAATATACACTCCCAAGGCATAAAAGAAATCCAAGATTTTATCTACCATTATAAGGGATATTTTTGGAGCTAGAATTGCATAAGTTAGTGCCCTAGTAGCAAATAAAGATGATAGAGAAATTGGGGTGGAAGATTATTAGATTACTAAGTTAACCTTGGCTATTCCACCCAGGAACAAGACATCACCAAATCACACTCCACAATATCAATAGCCACAAAAGGTCACAAAAGTACAAAAGAGTGAACAAGAGTTAAAAAAGTAGAATGCTAAACTTGTAAGGGTATATCAAGTAACTCACTGGGCCTTTGCAAGTTGTAGATCCAATACAATTTCCACACTAGTTTTTATATCTCAACAAGAATCTTCCTCACTAGATATAATGAATAACATATAAAAAATAATAGAGGAATGGGTAAATGAGTTTCTCAAGAAAGGAGAAATGATGATTGAGTAAGAAGTTGATTCTTAGAAAAATACCAAAATTTTACAAGATAAAATGGATAGATTAATAGAATACTAAGAGGAGAGGAAAGAGAAAAATGAAATGGATCTTCCAAGATTGCTCTCTATTGAAAAGATAGATGACTAAGTCCTAATAAGAAAATATCTTAATTCATCAAATGGTCTCTCAAATAAAGAACTAGATAGAAATGGTAAAATGAGAATAATATTTAGTCAAAGAATCTCTAAGGGAGATAGCTGAACAAAGAAGTTAAGTGATTAATGTGAAATTTGAAGAAATTCTATGTACTGACTAGATAATATGAATTCCCTTCCACCTAGAAGACAGGATGTTGATCGAGGAGATATTCAAGAAAGTAGTCCTAAGTAGTTTAGAGTATTAGACAAGAAATTTTGATACATATGTTTTGAATGAAATGATGGAAACATAGAGAACAATTAAAGTTCATAGAAAGAGTTCTCAACAATAAGAGCTAACATATACTAAATTTTCTTCTTTTAGAATGCATCATTTCAAATGAAATTCATGTAGGAACTAGATAGAGAAGCTTTTAAAAGGACATTAATTGCTTAAATAAAATATAGGTGAAGAGTAGCTACTAAATATGGATAAATTTTGATAGAAATTGATAAAAGAAGAGAACATGTGTGTAAGGCATGGATTTTGATAAGTTTTCCCAAGCCAAGTGTGCATATTGTTGTGGATTCTTGTGTTGCTACTAAACTTGTTGATCTATAATGTAAAAGAAGAACATGCCTCATATAAGCAATTGCACTAGAATATACTTTTGAAGGTTGAATATCCTATAGTTTTTAATTTTAGGAATCAATCTAATATGAGTTTGGATTGTTCTTTTGTAATTGATTTTTGGAATCTTCTCCTATAAAGAGGCCATCAATCGATCCTTTTTATGATTGGAAATTACTGAATATTGTGGAACTAAGCAATAAACAACTATTATTGTTAAGTTTCCTTCACTAATTCCTTTCATTTAATGGAATTTTATTAATAATTATAGCAAAATAACATATTATATGAATGTCCAATTCAGGTCATTAAACCTTGAAGATCATAAGGTGATATAAATTTCCACTTTTCTCATTATATAATATCATGAAGTTGCACCATTATCATGGTACTTTATGATCCCTTTTGTAATTTGAAATATCCATAGAAGTTTGCATTGTCTATGTGTAGTATAATTAAATGTGGTATTCTATTACTAATTTACATAATAGTTCTAATAGATTTACAAATTAGAATTTCTAACCCATCCCTTTCTCACTCTCTCTTTATATATATATATCTTTGTAAAATACAAAATGTTAGGAAAAATTCAATTGCAGAACAAACTTTTCCTAAAGTCAAAACTAAGAGGAGCAAGAGATATGCCTTTTAAACTTTGCAATTATAGTTCATTAAGACACACATGAAATAAATAAAAAAACTAAGAAATAAACACATAACACAATTGACACCAGATTTACGTGGGAAAACCCTTACGGGAGAAAAACCCACCACACCAAAGAAAGATCACTTGTATTATAGTAAACAAGTTACATGTAAGACTCTTCTTTTCATATGGCAATTCTATATCAGCAACATTTCCCTGATCAACCTTGCATCGAATCTCACTGTTACAATGCTTCCATTCAACATACAATGAAGTTCACAAAATTCTGATCACTCATCTGTCAAAAACTCTACAACCAGACCCTCGACCGAACTGTTCATCCATGCTCAAGCGGTCTGTTCATTTTCCACAATAGAACGGTCACAATAGTTCAACTGCCAATCGGTTCCCATTTTGCTTCTCTCATTGGTCCAAGACATAACATGTAGGACATACACTTTGTAATACCCCTCCATTTTGCTTTGTGTGTTTGCTTTATGTTATGTTGGGATGCAACTACTGTTATACTGGACACACCTTGTTGTTTGTGTTTTGATCGCCACTATTGAGCGACATTGATTATTGTGTGATGTGGATTATCTAACTATTGTTTCACATGCATTATGGATTATTGATGTTAGTAGAGTTAGCATGAGATATTATATTACGTGGTTTCTGATTATGATGTAATGTCAGTCTTGGATGAGTGTATTGGTGAAGAGGACGGTTCGCATCACTCGCTTGCGAGCGCCCTGCGAATCCGTGATTCCTTCTTCACGGTGTGTATTATATATTGGATATACTGTATTATGTTGTTTACTTGGTTGCAGGTTGCAGGTACATGACACCGACTCCACCTGGTTTCATAGGTCTGAGCGTGTCGATCCAACGGTTAAGTTGAAAGGGAGATAGTAACTAGGTAACATGTGTCAGGTCTACGCCCTAGCCTTAGTGTGTCATTTGTTTTGTTTTGTGAGTCGTGTCTACTTGGTTTAATGTTATAGGATTTTATTAAGATGCTTTATTATTCAATCATTATGTTTGAATTATTGTATTGTTGAGAGTAGAGTTTAATTTAAATATTAAGTGAAATCTATGCTTAGATGAAGTATATATGTTGATTATGAAATTGAATTAATTAAATTAATCTTGGAAAAGATTGAATTTAATTATTAAATAATTAAAATTAATAATTAAGTTATTGCATTAAATTTAATTAAATTAAATTAAAGGAATTGAAAGAAAAGTGAAATTGCATTTTAAAATCAATTTGGGGTTTTCGAAAATGGGAAAAGGAAATAAATATCTATTTTCACTTTGCATGCAAAAAGGAATTAGGGTTAGATTAGATATTTTAGTTTTAATATGAATGCATGTTTCAATTTTTGGGGGGGAAGTTTTGGAAGGTTTTTATTTTGAGAAGAATTTTTGAGGAATTTTAGCAAAAACTGGCACAAAGAAGGTTTTGGAGCAATTTTGGATTGTAGAGTTGATTGAAGAATATTTCGTTTGCAATTATCAAGTTCTTGGATTGGATACGTGCACGTTTGAAGAAATTGCAGGAATTCTTGGGACAAAGCTTGCACCAGATTTTCATCTTCATCTGTAGCTTTGGATTCCAGGTTTTGTCTTGTTTGATTCATCTCATATTATATTGTTTGCAAATTTGTTGTTATTATCATTTGTGAAATTGAAAATTGTTTGTTGAATCTGGATTCAATCCATTAAAATTTGGGGAAGAATGTTTAAATTTACTGTAGCTTTAAATTCCATAAATGGGAGAAATTCAAGAAACATGGGTTAAATTATACCTCAATTTGTGTGTTCAACACTTAGGTTTTGGAATGAAGTTTTACCCTTTTTAATTGTTCATATCTGTTCTTCAAAAGAAAATAAACCCTTGTAGAAAACCTTCTGTATGAGAACATGATTGTTTGAAATTATATATTTAATTGTTTTTGTAAAATTTATTGAATAATGTTAAAAGAAATTTAATTTGTTCCTTTTATTATTAGAAGGATATTCTGGAAAATTCATCAATTTCATGATGCTGGTTTTAAAAAAATTATATTCCCTATTTTACCAGTTTTAATATTCTATGAAAATAATTTTATATGTATTTATTTAATATGTATTGTATTTGGAATTAATATAAATACATGAAACATGTAAATTTATTTACTATGTTAATTGTTTAAAAGTTAAATAATTGTCATGTGTAGAAAGGGTCGCCGTCAGCACGATTTTCTAAAAACCTCGTTAATGGCGAAAATTGTATTTGTTCTGTGTATTTTGCTAAAATCCAAAATAATGGGGAAAATTTAAAAATTAAAAAAAAATATATAAAAATATAAAAACAAATCATAAAACAAAACTTAATTGAATGTGATTAGTGGGGACGGAAGTACCCCATCGCTCACACCTACCTTGGAAGGATGCGCTGCCATGGGTAGTGCGCCCACAACATGGGGGGACGCACTGTCCCATGGGGGCGCGGCCTCCCCTGATTTTGGCGGCCTCCCTTGACTTTGGCGGCCACTGTACTATGTACAGTGGTCAGTGAATGTACCAGCATGCGAGCCAGCAGTACCATCCGGTTACAACCATGCTTTACCTTTATTCGTTGTTAGCGATTTTTTTTGTAATTCGTGCTTAGTCCAGTTTGTAAATGGAAATTTTTGTCTTTGAATTTTACTTTATTGTTTGCTAGAATAAATGTATATATATATAATTTAATATTATATATATTAGAATATAATATAGATTATATATATATATATTTATGTGGTGAAAATAAATTTTGATTTTGGATATTGTTCAGATTTAATTAATTTAATATTTTGTCAAAATTTATTGTAAAACAGAAAGTTATTTTTTTGATAATTTTAGCATGTTGTAAATTTAGTGGGATTATTTTATTAGAAGGAAGTTATTTAAATAGTTAAAGGATGCTTCATAATAGATTCACTAGGACATTTATATTTAATGTTCAAATTTAAATTATTAGTGCATACATGTAATTGGACAATAAATTAAACTGAAGTGCTTATGAGGATGTTTAGATAAGGTTTATAAGTTTATTTATTTAAAGAAGAAATTGAATTGATTTAATGTCATGTTGATATCTCTTTTTAATTTCAATTTCTGCGAGATACGTTAGATAAGAATATGGATTTAATATATCCAAATATAGTGGAATTGATTGCTAGTTCACCTCTAATATTAAATTCTCTTTTGTTAAATTGTTTGGGAAAGGGTGATTGGTGTAATTATTGTAAAGTCTTCTAGTGTATGTGGGTCATTCCCATGTTAATTAATATTCGTCTTTTCCTTGGGTAGTGTTGTATGAGTTTGTTTTCCTCCTAGTGTTGGAGTGGGATTCTTATCGTCGTTTCCTAGATTAGGAGAGACAGAGTTATTCAGTTCTATAACACTTGAGTCACCCTTGGAGTCTAGATTTGAGTAGTGAGTTATCCATTAGAGGAGTGGCTTTTGTTAGGGGCCGGAGCCCAAAGAGGTAAATCGGGTAACCTTCGAAAGTGTTTTTAAGAAGTGATAATTAAAGCAAAGTATTTAGATTACTAGGATGCATTCACATTAACCAAGATAAAACTTAACCTCACTCGCAGACACAAGGGCTTGTTTAGACTTGGGGTGAGTGAGAAGGCCTAGAATGGCAAGGTCAACTACCTTGTCCATACAAGAGGTAGTTGATTCCGCTTGAGTGAGTATGAGGGCCAGGATTCGGTTGAGGTCACTAGGATTACCGGAACCTATGAAGGATGCCCAGAGGAGATCTCATGACGCACCTTGCGATGACACTCTCTCTAGGATAACCTTGAGTATATGTTGTGTGTATGGTTTCTTTAGCACACTTGATTTTATTATGACTAGAAGCAATGTAACCATGTTAGTGTTAGATTTATATTGTGCATATGTATGGTTGAGTCAGTTAGTTTTGTTAGCCAGCCTTTGGTTAGAGGTAGTAGATATCTTGTCCATGTTGTATTTTTACTCTCCTAGCATGGGGGGTGGGCCTTCGGGTACCACTAGGTAGGGTGGAACATGCACCAAAACCGTTGGGTCCCCCATTGTTCTTCAGTTCATGGAAGCGAGACATCCAGTTGGACAACTTGTAGATATTGTTACTCTCTTCTTGTTCTATTGTAATTCTTCTTGTATCAGTTGTATTTACCCCTCTTGTCGTTATGAGGTGGATCTTGTAATTCTTATACTTATGTATTTTTACTCATTTTGGGAATGAGGATTGTAATCTTGTAATGGTTTATGTAATGGATTTATGTGATGGTTAATCTATTCTATCTTGTATTTACTTATGTTAGATGTATGTCATTACATGAGATGTTTAATTGTAATATAATTTAGACGATGTATGTGAATGGGAATTAAGTAATCTCGGTTACGTAGCCTTAGGGGAGGTTGTCAATTATAGGTGAACATGTATGTTTAATTCAATTTTTTTTTAAAAAAAATTAGTACACTTTTGTAGCGAATTGAAACTTCCTCTAGGGTTGCGTGGTGGGGCATTACACACTTAGTCAACAGACTTCAACTGTATCACTCACCAACGAGACAACAGACCGTGCCTCACTGATACCAGAATTCCCACAGACCATCGCACACTGTACCGACTTCTACTGGTCTATCGCTCAGACTTGGAGAAGTCTCTTTGATCTCAGAACCATTGGCAAGACTAGCACTATCGGCAACACAATGAAAGGTAACACCAATGGTTCAAGTCTCCCCGATATCCCAAAGAACACCAAGACTTCATATCAACAAGAGTCACACTGAACGTTTAATAGGAGCAGATTCATCGACAAGACCAACACTATCGACAAGAGATCAAAAAGTCTTGTTGACAGCTAAAGTCTCCCAAACGCGTCCATCGCCAAGAGTCTCCTCAATGATCTTCATCGCCCAAACATTTTCCATTGAAACGAGTTAGAAATGTCACTCTGACTGTTCTGGTCACGCTGATATCGCCGAGACAATCGTAGGGTCACACCAACATCGCCAAGACTTATGTTGTCAGAATGAGTTTGAAAACTCACTCCGACAGTTCATGTCACACCGATGAAATCTGATGGCAAGATAGGGCCAAGGTCACCATGATTTGATCCCTTCAAGATAGATGCACATCGACAAGACATTCCAAAGGTCTCAACAATACTGCTCTTTTAAGAGTTCCATGTTAGTAAGCATTGAGGCACTTTTTCCAACAATCTCCCACTTGACGAAGATCTTACTGACACCTCTAGAGCACAACAAAACTACTGAGATTCATGAGAATCAAGGCCTATCGTACTTGCACACCACCTGAACTTGTTTGTGCTCACTGGTTTCATCAATGCATTTGCAACATTTTCCAGAGTATCCACCTTTTCTAAAGAGACATTTCCTTCCTCCACCATATCTCGTACAAAGTGATACTGCACATCGATATGTTTTGTCCTGGCATGGAAAGTTAGATTTTTTTCCAGAAAAATAGCACTCTAACTATCACAGTAAATTATAATCTGCCTTGCATCAAACCCAGTGTTATAACACAAACGTTTTAACCAGATTGCTTCTTTACAGGCGTGAGTTGCTACCATGTACTCAGCCTCCGTAGTGGAAAAAGTGACTACAACTTGTCGCTTGTTCATCCAACTAATTGCACCACCATTCAACATGAAATTATATCCACTGGTGGACCTTCTACTGTCAATGTCCCCTATCCAATCAGAATCCACATATCTATGAATGCTGAGAGTCCTTTGTGATCCAACCAAGTTGCCATGGTAACACAGAGCATATTCCTAAGTACCCCTCAGATATCTAAACACTCTTTTCACAACATCCCAATGTGTCCTTCCTAGATTCACCATAAATTGACTAAGAACTCCCACTGCTTGGGCAATGTCTGGCCTTGTACAAACCATTGCATACATTAAACTACCAACTGCACTAAAATAAGGCACTTTGGTCATGTCCTCCATCTCAGTAGGAGATTTTGGACAATCTTCAACAGATAGCTTCGTCCCCTGCAAAACTGGAACAACTAACTGCTTGCAATCATTCATACCAAATCTCTCTAGAACAATATTAATATAATTACTCTGGCTAAGCCAAAGCTTTCTGCCCTTTTTGTCCCTGGTTATTTCCATCCCCAGAATATACCTGGCTGCACCAAGATCTTTCATTTTGAACTTTGCAGACAACTGAGATTTTAGATCAAAAATCATTAACTTACTATTTCCTATGAACAACATATCATCAACGTAAAGGACAATAATAAGAATCCGATCATTTTCAATCTTGTAGTACACACAATGATCTAATTTTGATCTTACAAATCCCAATAACAAAACAAAAGTGTCAAATTTCTGGTACCACATTCTAGGAGATTGTTTTAATCCATACAGATATTTTTTCAACTTCCAAACCAGATTTTCTTTACCTTTTCTCACAAAGTGCTCAGGCTGGGACATACAAATTTCTTCTTCAAGATCACCATGAAGAAATGTTGTCTTCACATCCATTTGTTCAACCTCTAAGTCATACGCTGCTGCAAGTGACAAAATAAATCTGATAGATGTCAGCTTAGCTATAGGAGAAAAAATTTCTCCATAATCAATTCCCTCTACCTAGGAATAACCCTTCACAACCAATCTCGCTTTATACTTCTCAACACTGCCATTCATACCAATTTTCTTTTTAAAAACCCATTTGTAACCCACAGGATTTCTACCTTCGGGCAATGGGACCAGATCCCAAATATCATTTTTCTTTAATGATGCCATTTCTTCATTCATGGCTTCCAACCGAGATTCTCAATCAGACATTTCAACTTCCTCTTTTATAGTCCTAGGCTCATCAGTATTAGTAATCAAAGCGTAGGCACAACTAGAATCTATCATAGAGAATCCATACCTATCTGGTTGTTTCTTTTCATGTGTAGACCTCCTCATAGGCTGAGGCTAAGGTTGTGATTCTTCTTTTTGTTTAGAACTCTTAGAGCTGCTCGAAATCTCTTCAATTTCAGGTAGACTTTCAATGTGTTGTTCCCCTTTTTCTGGAGTTAGAGGTATCTCAACAACATCATTATCCTTTTTATCTTCTTCCATCCCTGACTGCAGATCCACTGAAGAAGGTTTCAGTTCCCAGAATATTACACTTCTTCTGTACACTACCTTCTTAGTCACAGGGTTCCAAAGCTTGTATCCTTTCACACCAAGGCCATACCCAATGAAGATACATTTTTTAGCTTTGTTATCCAATTTAGATCTCTTTACATTTGGCACATAAACATATGCTTCATAGCCAAAGACACGAATATGTCTCGGAGAGGGCTTCTTACTAGACCAAACTTCCATAGGCATTTTATCAATAAGTGCTTATGAAGGAAACCGATTTAACAAGTAACATGCCATAACCACAACCTCAGTCCATAAATTCTGCTCCAGACTAGCATTGTTCAACATACTTCTTGCCTTCTCCATCAATGTCTTGTTCAACCTTTAAGCAACTCCATTTTGTTGTGGAGTGTAAGGTGTTATTTTATGCCTCTTTATCCCATGGTCTTTGTAATACCTTTCAAATTCATCAAAACAAAACTTACTGCCATTGTCAGTCTTTAAACATTTTATTTTTCTTCCAGTCTGATTTTCCACAAGGTTTTTAAATTCCTTAAAATGACTGAACACTTCTGATTTACTTTTTAAAATATACACAAATGCCCTTCTTGAATAATCATCAATGAAAGAAAGATAATACTTAGACTTCGATAACGAAGGAACATCCACTAGACCACACACATCAAAATGAATATAATCCAGGAGACCAGAAGATTTATGAGGACTAGAATAAAATGAAACTGGTGATGTTTTCCATATATACAATGTTCACAAAATTCAAATTCTAGGTTGCAATCATCAAGCCCCTCAACCGGGTTTTTATTTTTCAAGGCTTTCAAACCTTTTTCAACAATGTGACCGAGCCTTTGATGCCAAAACATAGTGTTTTCTGCTGGAAGTTTAACTTCCAAGGAATTTTCTCCAATAGGAACATTTTCATTCTTCTCTTCATGAACAACCTTCTATGACTTTGTAGAGACACTATTGCATTGAACAACTAGTGCATCAAGCTTGTACAAAGTACCAATTCGGGCACCCCTAGCCAGCACCATCGAGCCTCTAGTCATTTTACAACCATTGCCAGAGAATGAGACTTGCACTCCAACATCGTTCAACTTTCTTACATAAAGTAAATTTCGAGCTAGACTTGGTATATGCATTACGCCATCAATTCCCTTAATTGTACCATCAAGAAACTGAATTCTGATTCTTCCACAGCCAATTATGTACAGAGATGAATCGCTTTCCAAATACACCTTTTCACCATCGTATTATTCATACTTTGTAAACCAATCTCTATGAAATGTCATGTGGAAAGATGTTCCAAAATCAATCAGCCAGACATCATCTGTTGCCTGAGTTTCCAAGGCTGCAATGAAGGCATCTGCATCACTTTGAGAAGAATCATTGTTGGAAGAATTCTTCTTCTTCTTTTTCTCCTCTTTGCAATCCCTTCGGACATGACCAAGCTGCCCACAATTCCAGCACTTCACCTTGGGCTTCTTTCCAGGAGACTTTGATCTCCCTTTTGATTTCGATTTGGACTTCTTGCCTTTTTATTTTGATCTACCTCGAATAGACAGAGCCTCCTTCGCCATCTCAGAAGACTTCCTTCTCATTTTTTCTGATAACAAAGAAGCAACCACATCTTTCATCTTGAAAGTGGTTGTCGTGCTCCCAATCGCCATCACCAAGTGATCCCACAAATCTGACAAAGAACACAACAAGAGCATACAACGATCTTCTTCTTCAGTCTTCACACCTACAAATGTTAACTGAGTAGTCAACATGTTAAAGGTATTCAAATGATCAACAACAGATGTTCCTCCTTCCATTTTCAAAGAGTACAACTTCTTCCTTAAGAACAACTTATTCACCAAGGACTTGCCCTAATAAATATCTCCCAGTCTTTTCCATAAAGAAGATGTAGTCTTATCTTCATGAACATTCAGAAGAACTAAATCTTCCAAATAGAGCCTTATCAACCTCTTTGCTTTTCGATCTGCGAGGTCCCAATCTTCTTTCTTCATGCCTATAGGTTTCGTTCCAGACACAACAACCCAAATATCACGATCAACCAATAGATCTTCCACTTTGAGTTTCCTTAACTCAAAATTGCTGCCATTGAATTTGTCAATATCAATTCTTCCAGACGTACTTGTCAATGCCATCTCAATCTATAATTAGACAAATTCAAGACTTTCAAAACTCCCACTTAACAAAAATTGACACAAAAAATCCAACCTACCCACAAGGATAAGACAACTGGCCAGGCTCTGATACCACTTGTTAGGAAAAATTTGATTGCAGAACAAACTTTTCCTAACGTCAAAACTAAGAGGAAGAAGAGATATGCCTTTTAAACTTTGCAATTACAGTTCATTAAGACACACATGAAAGAAATAACAAAATTGAGAAATATACACATAGCACAATTGACACCAGATTTATGTGGGAAAACCCTTATGGGAGAAAAACCCACCACACCAAAGAAAGAACACTTGTATTATAGTAAACAAGTTACATACAAGTTACAGACTCTTCTTTTCAGATGACAATTCTATATTAGCAACATTTCCCTAATCAACCTTGTATCGAATCTCACTATTACAATGCTTCCATTTAGCATACAATGAAGTTCACAAAATTATGATCACTCATCTGTCAAAAACTCTACAACTAGACCCTCGACCGAACTATTCATCCATGCTCAAGCGGTCTGTTCATTTTCCATAAGAGAACGGTCACAACAGTTCAACTGCCAATTGGTTCCCATTCTGCTTCTCTCATTGGTCCAAGATAGAACAAGTAGGATAGACACTTGGTCAACAAAATTCAACTGTATTGCTCATCGGCGAGACAATAGACCGTGTCTCACCGATGCCAAAATGCCACAGACCATCGCACACTGCACCGGCTTCTACTGGTCTATCACTCAGACTTGGAGAGGTCTCTCCGATATCAGGACCATCGGCAAGACTAGCACTATCGGCAACAAACTGGAAGGTCACAACGATGGTTCAAGTCTCCCCGATATCCCAAAGAACACCAAGACCGCGTATCAGCAAGAGTCACACTGATCATTCAACAGGAGCCGATCCATCGATAAGACCAATGCTATCGGCAAGAGATTAGAAAGTCCCGTCAACAACTAAAGTCTCCCCGAAGCGTCCATCGCCAAGAGTCTCCCTGATGATCTTCATCGCCCAGACATCTGCCATCAAAACAAGTTAGAAATGTCACTCTGATTGTTCTGGTCACGCCAATATCGCCGAGACAACCGCAAGCTCACACTGACGTTGCCAAGACTTCTGCTGTCGGAATGAGTTTGGAAACTCACTCCGACAGATCATGTCATGCGGATGACATCTGTCGGCAAGATGGGGCCAAGGTCACCGCGATCTGATCCCTTTAAGATAGATGCACGTCAGAAAGACATTCCAAAGGTCTCAGTGGTACTGCTCTTTTAGGAGTTCTATGTCAGTAAGCATTGAGACACTTTTTCCAACACAAAATTTAAAGTAAAGCATTGCGATACTAAGTACTAGATGTCACAAAGTGCTCCAACATGAACAAATTTAATTAGATTTTAGATGATAGAGTATTTATTTAGGGTATAATACATGAATCTTGTTGCCATCTTCCAAATTTAACCCTTATCTTTATAATTTAAAGCACATAAGACCCCATGTATAAATAACTTCACAACTAAGTTAGGTTGCAAGTTGAGACCCATTATTTTAAACCTTGGGATGATTAAATTTTATTATAGAGATTAATTCTCTTTCAAGAGAGATAATTTTGTTAGTGAATTTTATTGGAGATGATAGTGGGAAACCCATACATTAACAAGTCCAACATGTTATCTTTGAAAACCTTTTGCCCACACAAAGTGGTTGATTTTAGAAATTTAATTGTAGAGTATCTACTAGGTACCTTCATGAACTGCATGTTTGATACAACCGTAGTTGCATGAAGCCCTATAACCCTCTACCCAACATTAACTTGTGTCATCTCAACCAATATTCCTCAATTGTGGCTAATTGCATGAGGAACCTTTCACAATACCATAACTAACTTTTTTAGTCTTAATACTTGGTGAAAAAATTAGCTTTCTCAATGATTTCACAATAAGGTTTCTTTTTCACAAAAAAATGAAATCCTTTAAATCAATTGTGAAAAATGTTAGCTATTTAATTTCATGATACCTAATAACTTGACATATAAGTACTTAGAAAATAAATCGAATATAATTACCAAATTACTTATAAAACATGCAAATCCACCCACCTTAACTTATTCAATCACCCAAAATCTACATTTCACAATCACAATTATATTATCAATCAAATCATTACTAATACCAAAAACCACATTACTCCAATCACTTTGATTACTTTACCATACTATCAAACCACCTTTCTCTTTAATCATTTTACTACTATTGCTTTTAACTTGATAAGCATCCCACACGATCAAATAACTATCCTAAAGAATACCAACTCATGGCGTCCTATGCATATCATAAACTGGATTATAATTTATGCCTAAACTATGATGTAACCATTTTAAAACATTGTGCATACTTCCCTATTTTGTGAAATATTTCTCCATCATTCTCCCTGTTCAAACCTAAATATTATTCCTGATCACAGTTAATGACTACAAAAATGATTATCAACATGGTGTGCACTGTATGCAAATAATCAAGATGATACAGAAATTGACATTGCCATGAAGTAGACGTGCACTTTTGTAACTTTTATGTCTTGAAACTCCGTAGAATGTACGCATTCCATGGAACTCTTTAACTGCACGACATGTCTGCTCACTGATTAATCACCTATCGCTACTAAAGTTTTATTCCATCATTGTATTCCACATGTGCCCATCAAGAGAACATAGAAAAGACAACCAAACTAAAGAATAATTTAACATTTTTGAGTTGAAAAACTTCATTGAATTGAAATGATTACATCTAATTGGTCACTTTTGAGCTTATTTTCAGAATCATTACACAACACACAGGTGCTTGGAGTATGGCCTAAGTCAAGTCCCCTTGACAATGCTTAGAAATGTCTACAACTTGAACATGCTACGCAGTGTGGCATCTTTTGAACTATAAAAGTTCTAACCACACGAACCTCGACCTCCCAATGTGCTTCTAGAATTGACACTCATATAGCAATACCATCTCTCCAACTTCAAGGTCTTTGCACTTCGCCTTTGATATTTGAAAAGAGATGAGAACTTTTAATTTTGGAGTAAGAGAAAGTCATTTTTCGATCATATTATATCTTGTATTTGTTGGTTCATGTTTGTCGCTGTGTCAAAAGATCGATCTATCAACGTCTGATACAAACGGTAATGACATGGATATTTTTGTATGTGTTGAGTCTATTATGTCAATAACTTCTTTTATCTCTATTTTTTATGTGTTGAGTCTATTGTGTCAATAATTCTTTTCCTTCTCGATTTTCAAATTCAAATATACACACAAAGGATCATGTTTTTTCATGCATATAATTTTGTTGAGAACATAGGGTTAATGGTTAGATTGAAACATATATTTAACTTAATCAGATTGAGTTAAATCTTTGTAATAAACCACAAACCATTGATAATATGAGTAGCAACATCATATTATGCAAAGCACAAGATTACTTACAAAACATAAGAACATTGACATATGTGAGAAATCCTTACAAATAAAAAAACCTACCATCAAAGAAAGCAAAAGATTTTATTAATCTCCAGAAAATATAGAGTACGCCAATACACCTATCTCCTCCTTAGTCTATTTTTTTTCATAAACTAGCATTCCTCCAACTTGCATGAAATAATTACATCCCAATTCCTCAATATATGGGCTTGAAAAGGCCCAAAAAATGCCATAAGCCAATACCATGGACCGAACAATAGTTTCTAAATACCACGGTAAAAATTCTCATGACTTACTACAAGAGAGTGGCCTCCAAAATAAAATATAACTCTTCACACAAACATTTTTGATAATCATGATTATAGCTGGAAATTATAACCCCTAAGCACCACCCGTGAAGCACTAATTACTTTACACCCACTAATAATGGAAGATGCTCTAATATCTCCTATGTTTGACCTTTCCAATGCACATTTGTAATCAATGCCCCATTACAATAAAATTCTAAGTCACCGAAGAATAAATAATTGCATGTTTATCCCCTTGCTCACATGGACATCCCATTTTTCCACTCCATGAACTTGTGAGATACACACATAATTAACCATCTATGGACAATTAAGTTACAACAAGATGAATAGGACTTGTAGAGTGCATAACACACTTAATCTTAACATTCTTCCACATGATATTTACACAATAAGATCATTCTGGAGAAACATAAAAGAAACTAACCAATAAGGAGTCAAAGGACTATAGCCTCCCTATATCAATAAAACTTGTTTGTGCTTACTAGCTTACTAAGTGAATCAACAAAATTCTCCAAACTATCAAACTTCTCTATCTAGACCATCTTATCCTCAACCACCTCATAAAAATGTGGTATTGAACACCAATATATTCTTTTCCAAGCAGATGACACTTTAACAATTAAATTTGATCCTCACTATCTTTCTCTCAAAGTCAACCTTAGAACACAATCTTTATAGCCACACTAATTCCTTACAAGCATGCGTTGCAACCATGCAATCCACTTCTACAGTGGAGAGAGAAATTGTGGGTTACATATTACCTATGTAATTAACTACACCTCTAAATAAAGTAAACATATATCAACTTATTGATTACCTACTATCTAAGTTACTAGCCCAATCTACATCAACAAAGACCTAAATATCCACCAACTTTCCCATATCATTAGTTCCATGATAACAAATGTAATAATCACAAGTCCCACCCAGATATCTATGCATCCTCTTCCCTACTGATATATTAAGCATAAACCTATTAATATATCCTATTTCTTGGACAATATTTGGTCTAGTACGTACCATAAAATACATCAAACATCCTATGAGACTAACATGAGGAACATTATACATATCTTCAAAATTATCATCAATTTTAGAAAATTGTTCAAAAAGTGTAGTGCCAACAAGTAAAGGAACACTCATTGGTTTACTATCCTTCATACTAAATCTTTATGAAAGAGTGTCAACATACTTTCTCTAATTTAATCAAACTAATTATTTAGCCTAATCTTTATTTATTTCCATACCCAAAATATATTTTTTAGCCCCTAAATATTTTATATCAAATTTACTCGAAAGCTAAGTTAAAATTTCAGTAATCATTCTTTTATCATTTCTAATGAACAACATATCATCAACATATAAGACAATGAATAGAAAATAACCATCAACATATTTGTAATAAACATAATTATAAGATTCCTTTATAAAAAACCAAGCTCCAAAGTAAAAGCATCAAAATTTCGATAGCACATATGAGGCGACTACTTCAATCCATATAAATATCTCTTTAACTTGCAAACCAAGTTCCATTTCCCTTCAACACAAATTTTTTTTTGATTAGATTAGCAGGGGAAGGGCCCTGATCCCATGGTTACAACCAAAATTCAAAAGAAGGAAACAGGGTGGGTAAAACAACATCACTAGCCAGCATAAAAAAAGAACATGTCCAGGGTGGCACACAAGCTAAATAACAAAATAGTAACCATAGAAACACTATACTTAATAAAAAAAAGATTACTTCTAGAGTACTTAAACCTATGAAGACTATTTATCAGGTCCACCATAAACCAACAAGTCTAAAACAATAACTGAGCTATTTAAAAATAATAGTGGAATATTAAAATAAAATGACAAAAAAAGTAGGGCAACGAAAAATGGAAGAAAGACAAAAAGCCATTACTTGGATTTTCCTAATAGGTCCTAATAATCTCCCATTAGGGAGATATACTCTCTCTAATGATCAAGTCCCTTAGTTTCATCTAGGTCTTTCAACTCATTTGACTTTCCCATCTTCTTTAGCTTCTTAGTGATCTTGGTTTGACCAGACATTGCACCTACCATTGCTCTGCGCATTAGGTTGTTTGTCACATTCATTAGCATGACAATAGATTTTTACATATCATCCATTTGAACCTGCTTATAGGTTAGTCTAATTTTTAGATAATCAATGCTAGAATCTTCAACAATAGTTTCATTGGAAATATTCTTGGTATTAGGAACAGTCAAGGTTTCATTCTTTTGCTCTTCTTCAATTTCAGTCTCTTCCTCCTCGTTATCTTCATTCTCCTCCTCATTTCCCTCTTCACCCATGTCATAGGTAGTATCTTCAATTTCCATCCCATCACTTTCTTCATCAACCTGGGCTTCAAATTCTTCCACCTCTAATTCCTCCTCATGAAAAGTGCTTTTTTGTTTCCCCTTCCTGTCCTAGGAGGTAGCCTTGGCTAGGCATGCAGATCTACGACCTCCACTACCCTGACACAACTTCCTATCCTTCAAGTCCTTGGTTTGAATTCCATCCCTTTTTTCACTAACGGTAATGACTTCACTTTTAATTTTTAGCTCTTTTTTCATCTTCTTTGAATTAGGCAGTTCCAAGAGAAGTGGGGAATGCTTACACTTCTTAGGAGTCGCTTTAACCAACTCAAGTTCGACGAAGCTTTTAGCAAGATTCTTCAAAACCAAAAGAGTTGAAGGATTTTGGCTTTTGGTAGCAGGGGAAGGGATTTTAGCATGGATTAACTCATTTCTTTCAACAAAAATGGGAGGAGGTCTAGTGTTAGGCTCCTCAATAGGGTTATCCTCCACTAAAGGTTCCAGATTTTCACCAGCATTACGGTTCTCATTATCTAGTCTAGCCACTAAAGGGTTTCCATGAGGGTTCAAAGCTAAGAAATGCTTGTAAAGGAAAGCATTAATCCTTAATGCAGGGGAGGGTTCACTCCTTTTTCAATATTAAGTTGCAGGGAAGATAGTAAATAAAAGGGAAAATTGATTCTCGCATTATTCCCAATATGATTCAACAATGGAAAGTGGTACATGTGAAATGTCATATATCTTCCTTCAAGTGTAAAATACCACATCACAAACATACTCACCAGGGCATAAGGAGTCAAGAGCTCAATCCACACATACCCATTTTGAAATCTGGTTAGATTATCGTCGTCATGAAGAAACTTGTCAACAAATGACTGGTAGTCGGCCCCACTCTTTTTAGCGACTTTGATTCCTTGGTTTTGCAAACCCGTAGCCTCCACAATAAACTGCATCATCACCTCAAATTTAACCACTCCAATTGCCACATTCCCCTTCCTCCATGAATTGGTAAATTTTGTAGAAAGTCTTTCGTTGTATCCCTTCATGGCCTCGAAAAAGGGAACTATACCCACTTTGTTAAAAATCCTCCACATGTCGACATTTTGTTTAAGCACCTAGCAATTTGGAGGTAATGTGCGGTTCTGTGGCCCACCCATTTTGTGCTCTGCAATTTTTTTGGATTCTATAGGCTCTTCTTCATAACCCCACTCCACTTTGACTTCCTTACAAACTTGCAAAAAACACTATTACAAGAAATTTGGAAATAATCACTTAAGGATGTAAAATTCAAGAAATTTCTTTTAGAGAAAGCCGATAACATATTTCCTGGGGCTAATAGTTCATTATTATTTTTACAAATAATAAATGACTCTTTATTATTCATTCCAAACAAATCTTCATGATTTCAGATGGAATTAACATAGGGTGCTTCATCACACTTGGATTGACACCATTATTCAACTTGATTAATATCATGTGATCTATAACCATCTCTGGAAAGAAATAATTATTACCTTTTTCACCTGAGGAGATCTTCTTGCTCGAAGCCGTACCACTTTCATCATCATTATTTTTCATGCTCTTTATATCACAAGATTTCATATACTTCCTTAGCCACTCCCACCAATCATCTTTGTAAGTTGTATACATATTGAAAATTTTCTTTTAGAACCTTCTCCTTCAATGATAATGACAATTGATTATTATCCCAGCGGGTCCACCCATTGCACTTCAATGCTTTGTTGGTGGGACAGTCACCATAAATATTCCCTTCTCTAAACACATGTTGCACCTGGCTATGAGTAAAGAAACTCATAAGGGACTTACATTTATAAATGATTTCTCTTAATTCCCAGGGAATTGTAACACCTCCATTCAAAATGTCCACAATTAATTTTGAATCTCCTTTCAAAATAACCTTTTTAAAACCATAATCTCTTAGAGCCTTTATGCACCCCCACACAACCATAGCCTTTGATTTATTATTAGAGAAAACTCCCAAATTAACACCATAACTCAAAATGCAGTCACCTAGGTGGTTTCTTAACAGACCTCCCACCCTAGCCATACCTAGATTACCTTTAGAACATCCATCAAATTTACATTTAATCCACTCTCTTTCAGGAGGAACCCACATAATAGACTTCCTAGCCAGAATAATGGTCCAATTAAGATTAGTCAGATCCTTCCTTAGGCCCCAGACCTACTTAATTCTCATCTCTTTATAGTTTGGCCAAACTTTTGAGAATCTATATCCTCCCACATCCATATTTTCTTGAACCTGCTCTTTTATGATCATACAAACCTCATTGTTGCTTCTCCTAGCTTCCCTGAAGATCCTATTATTTCTTTCCTTCCATATTCCCCAGGTTAAGAAGGGGGGAATTTGTTTCCAAAGATCCACAATTACCTTATGGGAGAAAGGGAAATCATACCAACTTTTAAAAAAATACTTCATTGTGGGGGAAACACCTAGTCAGTGAACAACAAAGGAAGGTAGAATGACCGCACTTCTCTAAAAAATTGGCAGTGAAAGAAGAGATTCATAATAGTCTCTTCATCCTGCTTGTAAAGGATGCATCGATTAACAAGATGAAACCCTCTCCTAAGTAGGTTATCAATAGTTAGAATTCTTCCATGTGGAGCAGCCCACCAAAAATAGTTGATTTTTGGCACCAGGTTTTTGATCCACACTTTATCCCAGTAATGGTCTTTGTTGTCAATAAGGGGTTTTACCAATTCATTATAAGCATGTTTAATAGAGAAACAACCTGAAGAGCTCCCCTTCCACACCCATTCATCTTCCCTTTCAATAGAAAACCAGTTCAACTCCCCTATTAGATTGTGTAACCTTAACATAATTGGATCCCAACTGATTTGTCTCTGACCTCTCGAATTAACACTCCTTAACAACAAGTTGAACTCCTTCCATTTAGGTTCTTCCACCTCCCAATTGACATAGTCTGACACCTTTTTCCCATATATCCTTGTCAATCTTTGTTTAAGGGGATTAAAGCCATCAATAGAGGAGAGAGGGGAAGCCTCAATCCAAGGGTCTTTCTAGAAATCAGTGTTTTTACCATTACCAATCTCTTTCTAACCCCCAATTTCAACACATTTTTAATTTTAATAAGGTGGTTCCATAGAACAGACCCACTGGGTAGATCAGTCACATAGAGGAAGCAACTAGGATTTTTGGTCTTCAAATACTTAGCTTGGAAAATATTCACCCAATCCTTATACCCTTCCAAAAGGTTCCATCCCACCTTAGCAGTTAAGAATTTGTTAAGCAATTTGATTCTCCTTATCCCCAGCCCTCCAACACTTTTTGGAGTGCACACTTTCTCCCAACTAACCAGAGACAATCTATTTTTCTCTTTTGTTCCTGACCACATGAATCTTCTTTGAATATATTGTATTTTTTCCCCTATGAAGGTCGGTATTTTGAAGAGAGACAAGTAGTAAATTGGGTTATTTTGTAAGGAGGCTTTTAACAACTGAATCTTCCCAACTAAGCTAAGAATTTTCCCCTTCCAGCCAACCAAATTCTTTTGAACTCTCTCAATTAGCTAGTTCCAATAATTATTTTCCAACTTTCTAAAAATCAGAGGCAACCCAAGGTAAGCTGCTAGTAAGACAACTTCTTGGCATCCTAAGATCTTCACCACTCTTTCCTTCACAACTTGGTCAACATTAAAGAAGTATATCTTTCTTTTTTATAGTTAATATACTGCCCTGAGATAGAAGCATACTCATTTAGAATCGATTTACAAAGGCTGGCTTCCTCCATTGAGGCTTCACCAAACACGATTGTGTCATCAATAAACTATTGGTGAGAGTTTGGTGAAAGAGATGAAGCAAATTTTACACCTTTAAGGGCTTTAGAATCAATTAGCTTTTGGATATTCCTTCCTAAGAACTCAACAACTATTATGAAAAGATAGGGGGAGAGGGGATCACCTTGCCTCAGGCCACAACCAGAACAAAGAACATAGGGGAGGTAACATAGGTATAGAGAAACTTTAGGAGTCTTCCCTCAATCCCAAATTTCCTAAGAACAACAAAGAGAAACTACCAGGAGACTCTATCATAAGCCTTATAGATATCAATTTTGAAGGCCAACCCAGGGTTTTTACTGAGGTCCATAGAGTGGAGGATTTAATGGGTAGAGATAACAACATCAAGAATTTTTCAGCCTTGGACAAAACCTTTCTGGTTTGGGGAAATCATTTTGTATAAAATAGATTTAAGTCTGAACACAAGGATCTTAGAGAAAATTTTGTAGACAATATTGCAGAGGCTAGTGGGTCTATAATCCTTAATAGAAGAAGCATCATCATTCTTGGGAATACGAGCAATAAAGGTGGCATTTAGTTGGTTTAGGAGCCTACCCGACCTGAAGAAATATCTAGTAGCATTAAATAAGTCAGATTTGACAATATCCCAGTAAGTTTGAAAAAAAGAGGAGGGAACCCATCAAGGCCAAGGGCTTTATAAGCCCCAAAAGAGAACACAACCTATTTGACTTCTTCCATAGAAATATCATTAGTCATATTATTTAAATATTGTTCATAAATAACTTTAGGGATCACCTCAAGGAAATCATCATGTACCTGATTAGCATTACCTTGGGAATTCTGGAAAGAGGAGAAGTTAACAACTTCCCCAATAATTTCTTTTTCAGTTGAGACTGTGGTACCATCATATTTCTTGAGCAATCCAATCTTGTTCCTGCTTTTGTGTTTAAGGTAGATTGGTGGAAGAATTTAGTGTTGCGGTCTCCTTCAGTAAGCCATTGAACTTGAGACTTTTTTTTCCAAAATATCTCCTCCTTTTTAGTGACCTTAAATCATTGGGATCTAAGGTCACGTTCCTTTATGCATATCTAGTCATCCACAAGTCCAACTTCCATTTTGTCTTGAACTTCCTTTAAGATGTTTCCCAGTGATTTCTTAATCTCAAAGATGTTACCAAAGGTAACTTTGTTCCACCCTTTCACTCTCTGCTTTATTCTACTCAACTTCTCCACCTGGCAAGACATAGGGGTGCCACTTATGGGTTCATCCTACTAATTTTTTATGAAAGCATCAAAATTCGGGTGAAGGCTCCACATTATTTCAAATCTAAAAGGTAAAGAGACCTTGTTGTGGTCAACATTTCTTTTAAGCACTTGAGAGAATTATGATTAGAACCAGACCTTGGGAGAGCAAATAGAGAGAGAAACTAAGAGATGTTCCAATTAGAAGAGATCAAAAACCTGTCCAACTTAAGTTGAATCAATTGATTACTAGTCCTTCTATTTGACCATGTAAATTTGGAGCCCTGAAGAGGAATAGAAATAAGCCCAACAGAGTTTAGGAAATCAACCATCTCCATCATATGATCAATATAATCATCTAGCCCTCCCGAATTTTCTAAACTAAGAAGGGGGGAGTTGAAATCACCTCCCAACATCAAATGGTCATACTTTATGTTTTTAATAGCATCATTCAGATACTCCAAACGATGCATCTTGTCTTTGCTTGAATTGGGAGCATAGATATTAATTAAGTTTTGTTTCTCCTATGAGGCCAGATCTTCCAGAGAAACCATCAGACTATTCCTACCAACGAAGCTCAGAGTTCCTTTTAATTTTGAGTGATTCCAAAGAGTAACAATACCCCCAGAGGCTCCTTTAGCCTCACTAAAAAAGTAATTCTCATCAGACCAGATTCTCAAAATCACCTTATCAAAGGTCTCCTTCTTCATTTTGGTTTCTTGAAGGAGCAAGACATCCACTTTATTGTCTAGAATACAGGTTTTAACCAAAAATTGTTTATAAGGGTTGTTTAGGCCCCTGATATTCTAGCAAATAAAATTCATAGGGAAACACACTAGGTAAAACAACACCTAAAGCCCTAGAAAAGAGCACCCAAGGCTACTTTTGTTTGGACTTTGATCCCACGATTGAGTCTAAGGTTCTTTGTTTTCTTGCAACCACATCCCTCATTGTATATTTGTTCCTAGAATCCTTTTAGGATGGTTTGCCTACCTTGTTTCCCCCTCCTATATCTAACTTCTTTTTCTTTTTTGACTTATTTGGAGCTTGTAACCAGTCATCCTCATCATCTTTGTCACTGGGGTGAGAAGGAAACCCCAAAAAGTCCATGGAATCACTTAAGTTACCTGCCTCCTTCTGAGACATAAATGAAATACCCTCGAGGGAAAAATTAGGGTCTGGAGACACTAATTCACCTTCTTCTAACTCAACTCCTACTTTGGTAGTAGGAACCTCTTCCATAGGGGACTGCAAAATGGCCTCCATTTGGGGGGCACCCTTAACTTTATCCATTTTATCAATATTCTTTTTCTCCCTTACTATAGGATTCTCATCTTTTCAGAAGCTCGGGTAGAGATACTTTTAACAGGGGCAACATTCATGATGTTTAGGATAGCTAGGTCACTTGAAACAGTAAGAGGCTCAGTAGGGACAACAACCAAGCCACAAGCAAGGGAAACCTTCTCAAAGGGGACAACTTCCATAGGGGCAGAGGAGACTTCAGAAAGGTGAGAAATAAAGACTACTACATAGGTCTTAGGCACCTACTCAGTAAAAGAATGCAAGGTATCAATGGGTCCCTCAACTAGCCTTTTTTCACATGAATCAATGAGGTGACTAAATTTCTTACAAAGTTGGAAGAATTGTCAAGCATTTTCATATTCGAGGGGTTGAGTCTAGTTACCAAATTTAGACTTAAGGAGAATAGAAGTTGGTAGAACCGTGCTAACAACCACATTTACACAAATACGAGCATAAACAAGTCTATACTTCTCCTGTTATGATCTTGTCTATCGCCAAGAGGCTACCAAAAGAATTTGCAATCCCTTTCAGAATACCCATCTCTCAGAACTCAAGGGGCAACCTAGGGAGGTGAACCCAAGTAGGAGTCGTGGCTCCCAGGTCAACAGTAGGATCAAAAACTAGTTTCCACTTGCACAAGGAAAGGAAGTTCTTAAAACTAGCATCAAAGGCCCAGGGGCCACCTATTAATACCTTTAGCATATCTTCATAAACTACAAAGGAGAAAAGGAAGATACCTCTTATCATAGCATTAATAGAGACACTGCCTTCAAGATTCCAAGTTGAGGCAGCCCAGAGACATACCTGTTTGATATTCGGATGATAGGCTAGAAATTTGCCAACTAGCACCAGTTTAAGGCTATCCATAGCCTTCAACATGAAAGCTTTAGGGATGTTGACTTCCCAACCCGTCATAGAGTAGGAAGTAGACTTCGAAAACCTTTTACCCAAAGTTGGCAAGTTGATACCCACCAGTTTTTCTACATAAGATGCTGATTCTTCTTTTGAGAAGAAAGAGTCTAATCCGAAAGAAGGGGACAAAAGTGACTTACCAGAAATACCTTGGTCCTTCCCCCTAGGGAAAGGATGGAGGTATGAGGAGGATAAATCACATGGGGAACAAAAACACTGGTCGTTGCCACACCAGACACAACGCCAGACAAGGAGACAACACTACAACAAAACAGGCAAATAGCGCCTAAAATAGCATCGGATTTTAGTGTATTTTTGTTCACAAATTGGGTGTTCTAGCTAGCACAAAACTCAGCGTAAACATGCATGGTATTTTCGGCACCAACTTTGGCGCCGATGTTGATGCCATTCGTAGTGCCGAACTTAGCACCGTTTTTGGTGCTAGGAAAATGTAGCGCCCCCACTAGCGCCGATAAATAGTGCCAAAAATAGCCCCTCTGTTAGTGCCAGAAATAGCGCAGGAATAGCCCCTCTGTCATCGTTGGAAATAACTCCAAAAATATGGCTGGAAATAACATCGGAAATAACATCTAAATTGACGCCCAGTTTGGCTTTGGGTTTTTCTTCTATGTCTACTCCCATTTTTGCTTCTAGTTTTGCTTCCAATTTTGCTTCCACTTTTTCTTCCACTTTTGCTTCCGATTTTACCTCCAATTTTTCTTTTGATTTGGTGTCTAGTTTTGCTTCAACTTTTGCTTCTATTTTTGCTTCTAGTTTTGCTTCCAATTTTGCTTCTAGGTTTGCTTCCAGTTTTGCTTCCAGTTGTGCTTCCGGTTTTGCTTCCAATTTTTCTTCCATGATTGCTTCTAGTTTGGCTTCCATTGTTGCTTCCTTTTTTGCTTCTAAAAATGCTTCTTGTTTTGCTTCCATTTATTAATTTAATATGTTTTATTTCAATTTAATTAGTTAAATATATCGTGCCTCTTAAATAACTCATATGATTATAGAGTAAGTAATTTAGTTATTTAACTCATATGATTAAATAACAAGATAATTTTTTTTTTTTGGGTCGGTAACACGAAATTTTTGTATTGCTTGTAAAGATAAAAAAGTACATCTATTGTCCAGTGTCATTACCCACCAAAAGAGCTTAACACTTCTCTGATTTTTTCAATTACATTTTGGAGGTGCCAAGCATTCATTTTACCTTCATCATGACCTGAACTATTATTGTAACATGATCATCATCTATAATTAAAACAAGTGAGTCAAATATCTATAATTTAATTGAATTTGACAACATCCATCCTGAGCAGTAAATTAAAATCATCATACATAATAAATATACATCCAAAAATCGTCGACCACTTTTAATATATATAAATTGACAAGTCAATACTGATAAGATCATCATCATATATAACTAAAACAAGTGAAAGTCAAAATGCCAGTACATCAAAAACATGTCAAAAATGATACATGTCCAACAATCGACATAAGTGAAAATGATACATATGATAGTAACCATGAAAAGAGTCATCATAACAATATATCAACAATGATCAATGATGTAGTCTATATGATCATGAATGTCACTTGTTACTACTACCAACTGTCTCATCATCATCATCACCATCGTGATCATCATCATCATCATCATCATCATCATCATCATCATCATCATCATCATCATCATCATCATCATCATCATCGCCGTCATCATCATGGTCATCGGCCTCAGTGTATTTTGTATCTGCATCATCATCATCCTCTGCCATGTGATCTGTATCGGTAGAACCAATATTTTGTGGATCTATATCATGTTGAGGATCATCTTGATCTTCTGGAAGACCCGTGTTTTGCAAAAAAAATACATTTAGAATGAAAATTTATTATTTATTTCATGAAATAATTTTTTTTTCTGTTATATATCTAATATTACAACATATGAGATGAAACCATAATCATATTACATCATATCAAAGTGCACATACCATAATAAAATTTCAAAAAAGTTACAACTAATACTGGTTAGTCAAGAGAAACTTCAGCTTTCAAAAACAAAGGCAATTAGGCTGGCAATGTTGAAAATTAAATCCCTAGTAGTATTATGTTAAGGAAATTTCCTTTAGATGCAAGGATTCAAAGCACATCAACCATTTGGTATAAATGATTAAATCCGATAGACGATCTGTAGCAATGAAAGAGTCTGAAAATTATTAAATCCCTAGTAGTATTTATATTAAGGAAATTTCCTTTAGATGTAAGGATTCAAAGCACATCAACCATGTGGTACAAATGATTAAATCCCACAGACAATCTGTAGTAATGAAAGAGTCTGAAAAGGCAGAGAGAGCTACATTGGTGACTTAGGAGAAACTTCAGCTTTCAAAAACAAAGCCAATTAGGTTGGCAGACATGTGGATTAGGCCAACATTTTATGGAAGAGGAAGAAAGATGACTGGAACTCATGTATCAAAACATTAAGCATGGATTCTTCCAGCCAGCGAAGAAGGAGATGATTACTTTGCTTCATTTTCATCTACTTAACCATCATGGTGTGGGAACCAAGAAGATCAAGGATGTCCAATTTTATGTGGATGTAATGGATGTGGTCCAAAATTTAGGAGGGGCAAGAAGGTCAATATATGATCCTGATGAAATTGAGGAATAACAACAAGAGAGGGATAGGAAAAATAAAATCAATGCAGAGTTTCAAGGATTTTTCATGCGAGTAAGAGAGTTATGGGAGCAGCCTCATCTAAAAGATTTTGAACTAGAGTTTGATATACCATTTAGAGAGCTTGGTTTTCATGGAAGAGGAAGAAAGATGATTATTTTGCTTCATTTTCATTTGCATAACCATATCATGGCATGGGAACCAAGAAGAACAAGGATGTCCAGTTTCATGTGGAGGTAATGGATGTGGTCCAAACTTTAGGAGGGGCAAGAAGGTCAATGTATGATCTTGATGAAATTGAGGAAGAACAACAAGAGAGGGACAGGAAAAATAAAATCAATGTAGAGTTTCAAGGATTTTTCAAGTGAGTAAGAGAGTTGTGGGAGCAACCTCATCTAAAATATTTTGAACTAGAGTTTGATGTACCATTTAGAGAGCTTGGTTTTCATAGAGTTCCTTTCGAAGCCTCTGCTTTTATTGTTCCTATGGTAAACTGTTTGGTAGAGTTGGTGGAATTACCTTTCTTAGTAATTACTATTAGTGAGATTGAGATTGTTAATCAATTAGGCGCTAATTTCCTGTAGCAATGAAAGAGTCTAAAAAGGTAGAGAGAGCTACACTGGTGACTCTAGAGAAACTTCAACTTTCAAAAACAAAGGAAATTAGGCTAGAAGACGTGTGGATCAGGTCAACATTTTATGGAAGAGGAAGAAAGATGACTGGAAATTTGGAGGCCCACCATAATTAATTTTGGTATTCAACCATGAGAGCAGAAGAGAGAGCTGATATTATGTATCAAAAAATTAAGCATGCATTCTTCCAACCAACAGAGGAGGAGATGATTAATTTGCTTCATTTTAATTTGTAAAAATAATATTAATGTAGAGTTTCAAGGATTTGTCAAGCCAATAAGAGAGCTATGGGAGTAGCCTCATCTAAAATATTTTGAACTAGATTTTGATGTGCCATTTAGAGAGCTTGGTTTTAATGGATTTCCTTTCAAAGCCTCTGCTTTTATTGTTCCTACGGTAAACTGTTTGGTAGAGTTGGTGGAATTACCTTTCTTAGTGATCGCTATTAGTGAGATTGATATTGTTAACCTTGAGAGAGTAGAACTTGGGCAAAAGGCATTTGATATGGCTATTGTTTTCAAATACTTCAAGTGGGATGTACTCTGCATGTACGCCATTCCTCAATCTTCACTTGATGGCATCAAGGAATGGCTGAACTCCATGGATATAAAGTATTATGAAAGCATAATGAACTTGAACTGGTGGCCAATTTTGAAGACTATTACTGATGATCCAGATAAATTTATTGAAGATGTTGGTTGGGAATTTTTGAATATGGAAGCTACTAATTCTAATTCTGATAATTCAGAAGAGTCAGATCAAGGATATGAACCCTCTGATGTAGAAGAGGATTCAAAATCAGATGAGGAAGGTTCAGAAGATGAATCTCTTGTGGATTCAAAGGAGGACGAAGAAGAAGAAGAAGATTTTGAAGAGGAGGAAGGTAAAAAATGGGATGAACTAGAAGCCAAAGCTAGAAATACAGATAAGGAAAAAGGAAATGAGTCTAACAGTGAAGAGGAAAGGTAGCAACAAAAGGTAAAAGCTACAGGGAAGTATCATACACCTGATATTAGAGATTCAAGAGGAATGTCTACCAAGAGGCATAAATTCAGATGAATTGAGTTCATCTACATCCGTCTATTATTTATTCATGCACATAAACGGTCATCTTTTAATCATAAGATTTGTGCTCTATTTACTCATCCTATGCATCAATAAATAACTCAACATAAGAGATGCAAATTGACATATTAACACAACAATATCCAACTAAGTTATTGAAAATCAACTATTGATACCTCGTTCCCCATCCAGATTACAAAATCGTTCCACTTTTTGTTTTGTAATATATTCTTTTTAAATTGCTCTAGATGGTGGCCATATTTCTCCTCTTGTCAAAACATGGCACATGGACTAGTTAAACTAATTAATATGCAATCATTTAATTTTTCCAAGGAAATAAAAAAATTATCATTTAACATATTAAATATACGTACAAATGTACAAATCAAGGACTGTAAACCTTTTTGGCCACTATGATGTGTGGCACAAAGTTTCTCAAGCCTAGCTTCCCTCCATTGCTTGACATTTTGAGGTGACCTAGGGAAAATTATTTTTGTTTAGTCTGTGGAGGAAAATGAAGTACAAACTGTCAGGTATGAAAGTTTTCGTCCAGTTTGTGGTATGAAAGTTTTGTTTTGTGGGAAAATATGTTTGTTGGGTTTGCTTAGTGTTGATAACCTAGGGAAAATATGTTTGCTTGGTTTGCTTAGTGTTGATAACCTTATCATGAAAACTCTTTCCTAATGCAATCTTGCATGAATTTTTCATGGCATCGGTGACTATGGAGTGGCTAGGCAAAACCAAGCGGTTTCTGCATTTATTTTCAGCAGTTGCTTAGCAGTGACTGATCCAATTCCTAGATTTTCCAAGCAGTTCACTATTTCCTTGATACCCAAGTTAGGGAAAGAATACAGAGGCATCCTCACTTCGTACTATAATGTTTTGAGCCAAAGCTCAAATGGGTAGGGAATTTTTTTTTGTTGGTTTCTCAAAGATTTTACAATTTATAATGATGGGAAAATTTAGAGGTTTCCTAGGCTAGTTAGGCCATGAACCAGTAAACAATCATGAGTTCAAATGCAATACAAAGAGCAGTAAACAATCACGAATTCAACCAAGATTTTTTTTTTTAACCTTATCTATGGTGTCACAAACTAAATTGAATTTCTGATCAATTGCTTGTAGCGCCCTGCTCTCTTCCTTCGCATGGCGTTTTTCCTTGTTTTGCAGTCTGATTTCTTCCTTCATGCGAGAAATTTTTAAATTTTTTATTTTGATTCATTAGTTGACGTTTTAGATTTTTGATTTTGATTCATTAGTTAACGCCAACTTTAGCGTGGACTGTTGGCCATTAATGTAATCTGTTTGTTACATATAAGGCAACATCAAGTGCACCGAATTTAGTGCCTATCATTGTTGTATAGTGACTATTTTCATTGTTGTGTATCACAGGATCCATAGTGTTGGAAATAATTCCAACTCCTACCTTGTTTTTGTGACCACTGTTGTCTCATGGCTCCTTCATCAGCTCGGTGCGGTAGAGCGGTTTTTACTGTGGTCCCGCAAGATGCTTCATCCTTCTCGGCGATAGTGTGGTGAAAGATTTTGTGGCGGCACGCGAGTCTTCCTTCTATTCTTGGCAGTGTTGCGGTGACTCCGTAGTACCGCAAGTCTTCTACCATTGGCATGCGGTAGTGCGGTGACCATCGTTGTCCCAAGGCTCCTTCATCAGCTCAGTGTGGTAGAACAGTTTTTACCGCGATCCCTCAAGTTGCTTTTTCCTTCTTGATAGTAGTGTGGTGAAAACTTTTGTGGCGACATTTTTATTCATAGAGGAGGCCATGGAGAGAGGACATGGATGGCGTAGAAATAATAAATCGCTGAGAGGAAAGTGGGTGGAAATAGACGAGACAATGGAATCTGCAGATACAATAGAGTTAAGAAGAGAAAGCAACCTCAACCAAAGGAGGAAGGTGTTTATAAATTCACAAATGCTACAACATAGAGGAGATAAAGTCATTTTTTTGTCTATGAGGCCTCTGAGGTCAAACATATTGGTTGAAAATGCACAGGAATGGTGATTAAATGTGATTCTATGATCAAGGGAAAAGTTTGAAAATTAGGATAGCCAAAACATGATATCAATATGTCAAATATATGACTAAAGTGAGGTTTTGTTATAATTGGTGTACTAAAAATTATTTACTATGTTGTATATTATAGGGGTGAGGCGAGGCCATGGAAAAAAATCGTGTCATATCAAATGAGGACACAACGGATGAAGCAGGACATCAAGTACTCAAATTTTGACTTAACTTAGGAAAATATGATTTGATGGTATTTTGTGATATGTCCATCTTTTTTCACAGTATTATTGACATTTTAAATGTATTATCCAATCTTGACATAAATTAATGCATGTTGTTGATTATTTTAGATGGAGATTGGAGCAAATGCAGAGCCTAAGCTCTCAACTAGCAAAAGAATGAGATATGCACATGGACATGGACCTAAAACTGTTAAATCACGTAGATGACAGTGGTTGGAAGAGGATATGACAATGGATACTATAGACACAACAAATGATTGCACTGAAGAAGAGGTAGGTCAGGACTATAGTACATGGGATGAATACTTTGAGAAAATTGTTGTTTGTGGATGTTTTGTATGTCATGGAAAGAAACTATTCAAACGAGTGATTATACAAAGATATTACATAAATGATGAGATTCTAGTAAGTAGTATGCCTCCTACAATCAATTCAAATCCAATAGGAATTGTGGTGAGGAATTTTTCAATTTGATATAAATAACATGTATACTTCGTTTAAACATTGTTTTATATTATTTAAATAACTAATTTTTTCTTAATGGATACTTGCAGGATAAAGTTCTTGGTTTAAAGTTTCTCGGATCACTGAATTCCAACCTAGAGGGAAATGATCATTTATCAGATGATATATCTAACAAAAATATGTGCCAATATACCAGCTCGGAAGATGAGGAATTGACGAAAACATGTAACAGAACAAGAACCGGTGTGAAGATGCATAATTTTCTTAAAGACAAGGGGAAGGTGGACTAAATACCCTATGATAATGAATGTAATGGAGATGATGAGTTGCCCCTGAGTTTGAGATCAATTTACAAAGAGACATTTGATCGTCGACTATATTGCGCTTGGCCTAGTGATCAACAACTACCTAGAGTGTACAAGGTGTTTCAATTTTGGGGATACAACTACATGATACGACCCTCCAATATTCATGGAGCGAATCTAGGCCTCTTTATTTTCCAAAATGTACATGTGGGATCCAAACATAGAAACAATTCAGAACAAACCACTAGGAGATTAATGCCATATTATGGTCCATCATATTAAAGTGGTGAATGGAGAAGGCTAGCAGAATATGAGCCTAGCATGTTAGCATATGGTCTAAATTTGAATATGTATACACATCATCTCCAATTGGAAAGTGGAAAATAAATGAATAGAGGCCATCTTATGTATATAGATGGACGTGCATACACACAAAAAATATTGCAGGATTTATAAATAGTAGTAAGGGAAGGAACCCTACTGTAAGACCGAATTGTCAATTTGTTGAGGTTATAAATGATAAAGATGGAGATATGGAAAGAGAGGTTGATAGATTGATAATGGTTGAGGCTATTATGGACCTTACCATTTGGGGATGAGTTATTGATTGATTACCCCTTCTTAAAATGCACTCCTACATGAAAGAAGAGGGAAGAACAAGGTCTCCCTAAGGATGTTCTTAAGGGAAGAAAACCAAAGAATAATAAATGAGTGTGGACTGATGTTTTATAAACTATGTTGTCAAAATTGTGTTTTATAGTAATTATTGTATAAAAAAGGTAGTATATAAAATAATCTTCCATTATTCAATTGATGTATATATGTTCATACAATTTATATAATGTCTAATATGTATGTCATTCATGTGTAGTTATTTTTCTATGAAGATATTTTTCAATGATGATGAAGATGATGCAGCTCAAGATGAGGATGAGGATAATATTAAATACTTGAAAGAACATATGAACATTGACAATGATACACTGGATGACATTGTAGCAGACAATAGTGTTAATGACTGAGAATTCTAAATTTTTAGAATTATTTGCAATCCATGTTTAAAAAAGGATGATTCTTATGGCCTAAACTTTGAAATGCTTCAGTAATATTATGTTGTACTTGGACAATTGAAAACCTTTTTTATTCTCTTAGCAAGCTTTTTTATTTTCCATTATAATTCTAGACCAAACAACATTTGCGGGGATGGCCTTTTACACCAATCTTAGTTTGTATGAATTTCACAAACCTGTTGTCAAGCAATAAGTTCCTTTTGTATACAGGAAATTTAAAGGCTTCATTTAAGAAAAGATAAGTAGTCTCTTTCTGAGGGTAATCCACATGCAAAAAGTAAAAAGCACATAAAAAACAATTGTACAGTAGAAAATTAGATTCAATCAGTTATGTCTTATTTCACTTGCACACTTATTTGAAAGACATAGGGTATTCACCATACATTTCCCTTGACAAAGAAAACATGTGCTTTCATTTATTTTTACTGTATATCTCAGAAGTGAAATTATTGTTACATAATGATGCATTGAGAAAATAATATATACAAAAAAATGTGACGAAAATGTTTGAAATTTAACATGCAACCTATTGTGTTGTGCTGAAAGGAATCAAGATTAACTGGGAGAAGAAATAAAAATAAAATTTTGATGATTGTACTTAAAAGTGAACAGGATATGAAAAGTGTGGACAATGATGGTGTTGAAATTGAAAACCCTGATTCTGATGATATTTTTGTTTTATGTCATTTGAGATAAAGAGCACACACAATTTTATATACATAGAAAATGAAGCTTTGAAACTAGTAAACTAAAAATGTAAACACTATAAGATTTTTCCTTAAACAATAATTCACATACTCACTTACAAAAAAGGGTGAAGCATTTTTTATTCAAACTATGTTTTATTTAATAGACATAACAGTAAAAGAATATTTACAAGTATAAGAGTATATACACCGTTTCATAGAAAATAAGGAATGTTTCATAGAATATACAAGTACAAGAATATATCATCATCATTATATCCTTAATTACCTATTGCAATATCCTTAAATTCTTCAATCTTTGGTATGAATTATTGGCAGAAAAAATTAGGATTACTTGGATGCTTCTTCCATTCATTTTGTATCAACATATGTTCGTGAAGACACAAAAGTTAATAAAATATTAATGCATGTAACTCACAATTATTTAGATAGGCAACTTTGTTAACTTTATTATTTTTAAATAGTTTCCATTTTTATGTTGAACATGTAACAAGGAAAAATAAGCTCAAATTCTCAAAAAAATTAGCAGCTCTACCAACATCCACAATAAATGTTTTATTGTATCAAAATATTCATTCACATAAGCACAATATTGAGGCTCAATAACTGATATTCATTCAAATATAAGAAGAGATAAGTATGGAAAACATAAGAAAAATACAGAATGATAACATAGTCATGGAGAATCTTTGATAATAAGATGTTCTCCATTATAGTGCTTCAATTGATATATATTAATAACAGAAGTCTTCAAAATGGAAATGATAAATGATGATGATAATTTCAAACTAGGCCTTGGTTTCCTATTTATATAGGAAGCAACAAGCTACAGGCCTTTTAAAAAAAGAAACAACCTTTCATAACTACTTCTTTTACTAACAACTATTTAATTAGCATAATTAAGGAAATAACAAGACTTAAGACATTTTGACATATGGTTCCATTATTCAGCGTAGAAGACCCATGATCATTGATCTGGAAAAGTCTTCCTTTCCATGATGAATGTCCAAATGCTCTCGCCTCAGTGTCATATTCTTCTGAAACCAACAACTATTTAATTAGCATAATTAAGGAAATAACAAGAATTAAGACATTTTGACATATGGTTCCATTATTCAATGTAGAAGACTTGTGATCATTGATCTGGAAAAGTCTTCCTCTCCATGATTAACGTCCAAATGCTCTTGCTTCAGTGTCCTATTCTTTTGAAACCAAATATTTTCCTCCTACTGATACACTGTAAAATCTGATGGCCACTTATATTCTTGTATATTTTGCATGTTTTCAAGATTAGTTTTCCATCGACTATCTAGTAATGCCTTTGTATCATTGACAAACTTTAGGTATCTCGCATCAAGAACAATCAACCCATCCATGATCTGATTTAGCTTGGGAAGATTGGTATCATCATCCTCCTGTATATGAGTTACACACTTATCAACAACCTGATTGAATTCTTTTTTCCACTTATCCAAGTCCTTCAACTGATCACTATCTCTCACGATTTTATACCACTGTTTCCAAGTATGGAATAAATCCATTCATGTTACAATATTTTTATCAAACCCTTGTACATACTAAAATTCATTAGTAATCATCTTCACAGTTTGTTCAGTTGGCTTTAATGTTGTGGGTGCATCAGGACTTCTTTGTAGAACTTTGCATAACTTAGCCAAAGTGTGGTGAATAGGTTTCCACCTTTTGAACAAAGGATCTAATATAAGCATATGTGTCTTTATTTGATCCATTGCTTGCTGAAGTGTTTTATAACTATCATGCACATTCTCTAGTTTATCCATAACTGATTTTATCCCGTGCTCAAGAATCTTTTCCATAACTTCACAAATTTGTCTTTTCACTTCATCCTGGGTTTGATTGCTGGCCTTCTTTACATCATCCACTTCCTTCTCTAGAGTTTTTACCTATTGTGCAGAAATGTTCTTCACAATATCCATTGGAGCAATAGGAGGTTTGTTTAACACTATCTCCTTGCTTTGTGAGGGTCCTGGTCCTCTTAATTGTTCTTTTAATTTGAAATTCTCCATGAATAGTTTATTAAATTCATCATTTACGAACCTTTGTTCCTTTTCATACTCCTTCAATCTATCTTCTAATCCCTTAACAATTGCTCAAGTGAACATGGCTGAATGGATAGTAATTGTGGCTGCCTCCAAAGGGGTGGTATCTTGTATTGTCCTTACCATCGCTGCCCCTTTCATCCCTTGAATTACATCCAATAATTTTGTCTTTTGTGTATTTTTCTGTTTGATCCATATGGCTAGGGTTTCAATCTTTGGGTTATACCCAGTTCCACTCGCACCTTCATCGGAGTCAAATTTTGCAACTAGCATTGGATCTTCCTGAGCCCACACTTGATCAAGCAGAAACAATCTCCTTAATTCCAAGCTAGGGAAAATGAGCATATTTCTCTTCAAGACCATTTCTCTAGCCTTCTGGGGGCTAATGTCAATGTTGTCAACTCTTAATTCTTGGAAAGTCTGTGCTACAACTTCATTTTCTTTGGTTCTTCAATTCCTGCTTCAGTTGATTCCATCCTCTCTTGAAATTATTTTATCTTCATCGTCATCCAAAAAACCTTAAACTTAGGAGTTTTAATGAATTCAGCATCTTCTATGAATCTCCTAGTTGCAATTTCTCTTTCATCGTCATGTACCTCTGTACTTATTTTTTCTACATCACCCATCATCTCCTCATGTTTATGGGCATTGGTCTCAATGATGGCTTGATCAACTTCAATATCACCTATCAATGACTGCAGTATTGTAGCCACTTCCTCAGTATCTCCCACCTCTTCAGTATCCTCATAAGGTACTAACTATTCAATGCTTCCTATCTTCTATCTTTTGGGAGGTAACTGCTCCATGTGAGACTCAAAGGTTTCACCTGGGGTATGCTCTACAGTTGCACCACTACCATGTTCTTTGAGATATGCTTCCCTCTTTCTATACAAGTCTTCAAAACTACCGATTATCAATTATATCCTCTTGATGGGGTCCTTTTCCTCAACAAAGTGTCCTAGGAAATTCTTGGACGTCCACTTCATCCTTTCTTCAAGCTTCTTCATATATTCCCAATTTTTTCCTTCTACTAAATACATCATTATAAGTAATGCAGTTCCTTATGACATCTTCTTCAAAATCCACTTGGTGTGGCATTGTCATTTTGGTAAGAAGATTGTGCCTTATGTTGTTCATATGATTTTTAGGGTCAAAGGCTCTTTCTTTTCCAGATTTCAATGCATATCTTATCTTCAAATAATACTGTAACTCCTCTAGTGTGTCTGAGCCTACAGTCCAATCTTCACACTTGGTTTGTTTTGGCAGGAAAGTTCCTTTCTTCTGCTTGTGCATTACATATTTCTCCATCCACATCATTTGCCACATAAATTCAAGAAATGCTAATCTAAGGGGCACAGATTTTGGCAATATGTGTGGAGCAACATGGAATCCATAAACTCTTATTATTGTAACTTCCGAGAGGAAGAACCAATCTCCAAAATTGTGTGTATGACCCTACTTTGGTCTTAAAGCCAAAGGTCTCACTAGTTGCAACATTTTGTTTGACAATCTTGGTACTGCATACCCAAGAACTCGAAGGATTTTGTGTACAAAGTCTTCGTAGAATACAACAAAGCTTGAATTCTTACACCGACTATCCCAAATATAGCACCATTTCTAGACAGGTGTGGGATTCCCTTGCTCATGTATTGTAGCCAAGTCCATTATTTTATTCCAATGGTTCCTATTCTGGTACAATATTAGATGACACAATAGGGAATAGTGTCTGAATGTAATCGGTGATCTATCCTCTATAACTTGGGAGAATTCATCATCTAACACCTTCTCAAGGTATGAAGCAAAGTCATATTCAATATTAGTTTCAGGGTTTTGAATTCTCATGGCCATCATCATTAGGCTTATTGGAATTTTATCTTGAGCATCTATCCCCAACACTTGGCAAAGAGATAAATATGTATTCACAAAGTAATACTAAAAATCTGTCACATTAAATGGTTTAGTAGTGGTAGTAGAGATGGGGAATATTCTGTTACCAATGCCTCTTTTCATATATAGAGGTACCTCATCACTTCTATAAGTATTTTTTAACCAAGCATAATCCTCCTCAGTTTTTTGCAGGTTTATCTTGGTCAAAGCCTGCTTGTTTAAGCCAAAACACTCAATGATGGCTTTTCTAGTTACTTCTACCAATACTGTGCCATTTGGAAACCTTACTGTTTTGGTAGCTGGGTGATAGTGATTGGCTAGCAGTCTAATAAATTCTACATCAAAAAACACATTTGGGACAATCAACCTTGCTATATCCAACATCCAAGCATTTGACACTGGAATCTTCTCATTTCTCTTACTATAAAAAAACCAAAGTAGGTCCCATCCAGATTTGGAAATGAGGGCATCCCTACAACTTTGTGTGGTGTCCATGAGAAACTTCTTATTACCCTCTTTAGTAGACCCTAGAAGTATATCTAATATGGACTGATGGAGTGGTCTCTTCTTTACTTTAGGTTCTTCATCTTTAATTTTAGGTTGACTTTCTTTTACTTCTGATTGTTTTGTTCTAGGATGGAGTGCTTTCTTCTTTACTTTAGGTTCTTCATCTTTAATTTTAGGCTGAATTTATTTTACTTTTGATCATTTTATTTTAGGAGGCATGTTTCAATTTTCTCTACTATGGCTTTAGATGACAAAACCTTGAAAGATTTTTTAAATTAACAGAGCTCTTTTAGAGAGTTTTCGTGCACTTACCTGAGTGTTTCACGCTTGCAGGACTTCTTCTTCTTCTATCCTTAGCTCCTTCCATGCTAGTGCATTGCAATTGAGTGCGATATTGGGAAAACTCACTTATCTTTGGATGGTGCGGTATTCAATCATATTAGTTTTGGAAACTCTTAATAATTTAATAGCATTTAATTTTGGCAACTGATGTGATTTTCTGCATTTATTACTATAAATTGTAATGATGCCACGATTATCATACTACTGTCGTCTCTTATTATACTCGCTGTAGTATGGTGGTGTTTTTCCCTTCCCTTCTACTATTTACCGCACTAATGCCTTGCTCAAGGCTTATTGCTGCAGGGTTGCAGTGTATACCACTCTACTGCATATGTTGCTCACCTTCCCGATGGTATAGTGGTGTATGCTTTTGATCATTATTTGAAGAGTGTCAATGAGACAATATTATTTGTCTTACCGATATCTCAATGTCTCATCGACATTAGATCTTATGTTCCTTTGATGTTGGTTGCCGGTGTCGATGAGACAAGTTAATATCTCTTACCGATATGTCGTTGTCTCATTGATATTTTCCTTCGATGGTATTTCTTTATATATTGGTGTAACTCTGCCATGTCGGGGAGACTTGTGATTATCACTGCAGTATAGTGGTGTTTTTCCCTTCCCTTCTAATGTTTACCGCACTACCACCTTGCTCAAGGCTTCTTTCTACGGGGTTGTGGTGTACACCGCTCTACCACATATGTTACTCACCTTCTTGACGGTATAGTGGTGTATGCTTTTGATCATTGCTTGAAGAATGTCGATGAGACAATCTTGTCTGTCTTACTGATATCTCAATGTCTCATCGACATTACTTCGTTATATCCAAGAGTTGTGTTTTATCGAGCACTTGTAGATATACCTTGTCGATGTGACATAAGTGATTCTCTCCTTGATATGCCTATATCTTGTTGACATTTCATTGTTTTACATCATCGATGAGACATATAAATAAGTCTCTTCGACATAGGGGTGTCTAATCTGGCGCTAAACCCGAAGCTAAACTTGAAGCTAAAGTTGGAGCTACACACGGTGCTAAACTTGAAGCTAATTTTGGTGCTAAATATGACACTAATTTTGGCGCTAATTAGCACTTAAATTAGCATTGACTTTTACTGATCAATGCAATAAACACCAAAAATTGTGCCATCCTGATAAATAGCGCCGACGTTTTCAAAAAATTGCCCAAAATACATTAAAACGGTGGGTGGAAGCAAAAAATGGAGCAAATCATAGGGATTTGTTGTAATGCAACAACCTTGGAATGGGGAGCCTTCTTGGGACCCCCTCTTGACTGGCCCATGAGGCAGTCAAATTAGTGCAGGGACATAAAGATTCAAAAATAGCAAGAGTGGGAAAGTTGCAGAATGAGAGCCTTAGAATCGATTTGTTACTTAACATGGCATTCAACACAAAATTATTACTATTTCATATAAATTTCCTTTTTTAGATCCTCAAATAAAAAAATTAGTTTAACACTAATTCTAAATCATAAGTAGTGTAATATATAAAAAATAATCTAATTAAATTCAATTTAACAATATAAGAAAAAAATTCAAAATCTTTTCCCTCAACTTGGGAAGAACCTTTTTCAACCAATCTTTCTTTGTACCTTTCCAACTTACCATCTACTCTAAATTTATTTCAAAATACCTACTTGCATCCTATGGTCTTCCTTGCATCATATGGTCTTCCTTCATTAAATAGTTTAACTAGATCCCAAGGCTTAACATTTTTCCAAGGCTACAATCACCTCTTACATGGCCTCCTTACAAGACATGCTCTCTTTTGAAGAGAGGATTTTCTCCACAAATCTATATTCATCTTTAGTACAAGACAAGCCAAATATAAAATGAAAATATAGTCAGCTATACCTTTAAAATAGTTTCCATTTCCTTTGGACCTCCTCAAGGATGGAGTAAGAGACTCTTCATGTTAATCTTCTAAACCATCTTCTTCCTTTCCCATCTCTTAACCTACTTTTTCTTCTTTAGGTGCATTTTTTTTCCTCATTTTTTACCTTAAAATACACCTTTTTCTTTTCTTCCTTTCCTTTGGATGTTCTACATCAAGTAAAACTTTAATTTCTTTAAAAATTTGTATTCTTAGAATAAACTATTTTCAATGCTAGAGGATTTATAACCTTTAACATTTTTATCATAACCAATGAAAATATACTTTTTAGAAATAAAATACAACTTAGATTAATTTTTCTTGAAGAACATACATATATATTCCTCATAGCCAAAAAATTTAATGTGTAAAATTGATGAATTTTTACATGTCCACATCTTATATTGTATCTTTTCAACTAGACAAGAAGTAGATCTATTTATCAAGTAACAAGTACTACTTATAGTCTTAGCCCAAAAATACTGCTCAAGCTTATCACTACTCAACATACTTCCAAATCAATTTATTAATGTTTCAAGTTCATATTTTTTGTAATTTATTTTATTGTGGCATATATGTAGTAATTTTTTGTCTCATAGTAACTACATGTCTATAAAAATCACTAAATTCCCTGGAGGACTTTTCAACTCAATTTTTTGACCTCAAAATTTTTATCTTCGTAACCATCTATTTTACTACAAGAACATTAAAAAATTTAAACCCGTAATTTTAGCTTTATGTTTCAAAAAATAAATCCAAAATATATCTAAAGTACCCATCAATAAATAAATAAAACATAATACTAAGATTTACCAATATAAGGAACATCCATGGGAAAAAACATCAATGTGAATAACTTTCAAATCTCCTTTTACTCTAGAGCTTCAATAATAAAACTTAACTCTATTTTGTTTACTAAATGGGTAAAGTTCATAAAAATCAAATTCAATAGAAAAATCCCACAAACCATCTATGATCCCAACAAAAGGTGAAGTCCTAATGTGAGATGCTAGATAAAAACTAATAATGCAACAAGAGGAAATAACAAGATAAAAGGGAACCTCAATGATTAGCCTAAGAAATAGATAACATGAAAGCAAGATAAACAGATTGATTGTTGTTTGTTATACCTTCTATGCTGCTCTTTCCTTGGTTGGCCCTTGATCTTGAAGAGTTGTGTGCTCCTTGGATGACAAGCTATGTTGAATATGCAAATGATATGCAAAGTGGATGAAGATGTAATGATGATTATGAGATGAGAGCTCAAATGGTAAATTGACAAGAGTTTGGTAGCAAAAGACTTCATCTCCAAAATGGGAGAAATGAGGGGGTATTTATAGGCTAATTGGAATTCTCTAGAGAATTCAACGGTTGAGATTGATCCAACAAGATCAAGATGAAGGGCTATGGTGAGTTGAGGACTCACAAACCCTTAAATATTGACATGTGGAATGTGAGATGTCTTAGGGTGGAGTGATGTGGAAATGAGGTGGAGGAGAAGGAAAAGAGGTGGAAGAGAAGTACATGAGGTGGATGAAGGACAATTACCTTTGAGGTACCTTGGGAGATGAGAAGACTTCCTCATTTGAAAGGAACTTCTTGTCCCCAAATGAGGATGAAAGAGACTTTTGAGAGATTTTAGAATTCCTCAAAAATCTCCATGGGAAAAGGGGAAGTGGTTGGAAGAATAAATGCACATTAAAAATTTACATTCATTGGAGAGTTTATTGGGTAAAAGAAGGTCTCCAAAAAGCTGGAGATTTGTCACATGTGGGTGATGTGACAAGTCCAAGGTTCTAGAAGTCCTTGGCACATATAAAGTGACAAGTCAAGCCTTCTAGAATCTTGCATGGGGGATGAGGAAGACCTTGGGAAGACAAAAGTGCATTAAAAATTGACATGGGAAAGAGAGGAACTTTGGGCAAATAAATTTGAATTAAAAATTCACATGGGGAAGAGAGTCCAGGCTAAAAATGGTAAGTGGGAAGGTTGACCAGAAAAGGTAAGCTAAATGTGGCTAATGATTCTGATTAAGGTTGTGCAAACATAGGATTAAGATAATTAATGAGAGATTAGAGGCAAGTGGGAGATTATGGAGGATGTGACACTTAATCAAGATTAAGTGATGCACCTCTGTAATCACATATTAATTAATTTAACCTGGATTAAAAGAGGGTTATGGAGAATGTGACAAGGAGAGAGAAAAAGGGGAATTAAAAATTGATTTTAATCCAAATGGGTTAAAAGACTAAATTAAATAATTTTGTCATATTTATTTAAGTCAGAGAAGAAAAAGGATAAGGTAAAGTATTTAATTTATTTAATTACATACTTTAGGAACCTTAGGCAGAAAATGAAATAATGATTAAATAAATTATTTAATCATTATTAATGAAATAGATGAATAGAGTAGATGGTTTTGATCATATGGAAGTGATCAAATTTGGATGTTTACACCATCAATTACATTTTTATTGATCAATATTTTATAACCATTTTCATGAGTGTGGTCTAATATATGGTGCCACAACATACATGAATCAAAAAAATTAGTTACATTGGTAAAATTATGAAAAATAAATATCTAATCTAAACCAAATTTTATGCCATGTGCTTTAAAAAACACTAAGTTCCCTTTATCCAACTTGCAACCACTCTTATGAATAGTGACATGTACACCAACATCATTCACATCATCTAAAATTTTACATCTTGTAATAGGATGAGTCTCTCACATTCCTAGTTTTGGGACTCTCTATGCAATACGGGTTGATATTGTTTTGATTGGGTACAGTAATTTTGATGGGCCAATTGATTTACTTGATTGTAAGTCTACTTCTAGATATAGTTTCTCACCAACTTCTAGTTAGGTATATGTTGGACAACTAAGATGCAAAGTGTCATTCTCTTTCTTCCAATTATGTATGCCATCTATTACATTTATAGCAATGAGAGTGCTACATTAATCTATTAGAACCTATTCCATCATAAGTGAACCACACACATTAAGGTTCACATACATTACATTCTAGAGTTCATTCATAGACAAGTCCAAAATATTCACCATTGTTTGACTATTAAGTAGGTGCCAACATGAACCAATGTAAGAATGTGTGAATGATTTTGATGTGAAAATACATACACGTGACATTAGTGAACATAAATAACGCTCGTATATCATATTTTTCATGTCCTCATGTGCAAATATATCTTATATCATCTTTTAACCATCATAATCATCAATACAACTAATAATGCCCATATAATTTTATTGATGTCCTCATGTACAAATACATTAATTCATCTTGCTATCAAACTATCCTAGATACACAACTAATATGTGTCTAGGCTGATATCCTTGCTTTGTAATGTACATCTCAAATCATTGATATTGTCAAAGACACCTGCATTGCAATATTACAAGCCAACTGTTAAAAAATAGAAAAAATACCGAGTAAAATTAATTGAACAGTGAAAGAAACATGAACTCCAATGTTGGATGCATTGCCATCAAACCTCGCATCCTAATCAAATCTTGTGTTGAGCAATTTCTACATATAAATATTAGAAAAGTATGGATTATAAACAACATGAACAATAAAGTCAACTGATCATTCTTTAAAATCAAATGCAAGATTATAAATCAAGAGAAAAAAGTATATGAAGAAGATACCTCCTTATGAATTACATTGAATGTGTCCTCAATGTTGAAGCAAAATGTTATAAATTCTGTTTTGAATTGCTTCTTGACGCAATAGTATTGTCCACCAAAAAGACCTACATTTTTTAAAGAATTTTTAAGAAACATAAACTCGAACCTACTTTTGACTCAACAATGGTTAATATTAAACATGAATATTAGAGAATACAAAAAATGTAACTTTTTAGTAATTTTGACGAATGGGCAACATGAACATGTCAAGGTGGGTAGGTAAATACTAGGGAAGGTCTAACTTCATTTCTCAAGTCACCCAAATATTCTAGGGCACTCTTTCTAGGGTAGTCTCTTAAGGGTCCTAAAAGCCAAAAATAGTCAAACTTTGACAAAGTCATTTCGAGAGCTTGTAGAATGTAGGAATTCTTTGTCTAGACCTACAAGTGGATATTGAATCCCTTCAAACCAACCTTTCTTGATTTGGGTCAACTCAATACCGTTTGTGTGTTCAAGTCAAATGCATTCTTGCAAAAAAAATCAGGTCTCTCTCTCTCACCCTACCTAGATAACTCTCTCTCTTAGGTCTCTCCCTCCCACCCTACCTAGACAACTCTCTCTCACTCCAGCCCCCCTCTCTCTCTCTTAGGTCTCTCTCGCCCATCCTAACTAGACAACTCTCTCTCACTCCAACCCCCCCTCTCTCTCTCCCTCTCTCTCTCAGGTCTCTGCCTCCCTCTATCCCTCTAACCCCCTCTCTCTTTCAGGTCTCTCCCTCCCCCTATCCCTCCCACTCTCTCTCTCTTAAGTCTCTCCTTCTGTCTATCCCTCCCATCCCCTCTCTCTCTCAAGTCTCTACCTCCCTCTATCCCTCCCACTTCCCCTCTTTTAAGTATCTCCCCCCTCTCTCTCTATAGCCCTCGCTCACTCTATCCCTCCAACCCCCCTCTCTCTCTCTCAGGTATCTCCATCCCACCCTAACTAGATAAATCCCCCTCTCTCTCACGTCTCTCCCTCCTACCCCCTCTCTCATGTCTCTCCCTCCATCTATCCCTCCCACCCTCTCTCTCTTGGGTCTCTCACTTCCTCTATCCTTCCCACTCTACCTAGGCAATTCTCTCTCAGACTCTCTCTCTCAGGTATGTCCCTCCCTCTATCCCTCCTAGCTCTCTCTCTCTCAGGTCTCTTTCTCTCTCCCTCTCTCTTTCAGTTCTCTTCTTCCCACCCTACCTAGATAACTCTATCTCACTCTCTATATATATTATAATGTAGTATATAATATATACTATAAATTATATATAGTATATATCATATAATATATTACATAATATAATATATATTATACATTATATAATATATGTAGTATATTTTATATAATATATATTAGTATATAGTATATATTAATATATTATATATATTATGTATTATTATTAATAATACAAATATTATAAATATTGAAGGGAACGAATGTCCATTCTGAATAGATATCCATTCTAAGTGGGCACCTGTTCGAAATAGATATCTATTTGTAACGGATATCCATTTCAAATAGATATCCATTTTTTCTAACAAAATCAGCAGCCTCAAGATTTTTCTCGGGGTTGCCTTGGGATTTGGCTTGGGGGCGTCATACTTGGAAAGGAAATTGAAAAAAGGTGCTTAGAAAATTTCCTTAGTTTTCTAAAGTTCACCCTTGTGGTTGACGACTTTTTTTTAATTTGAATTTGATGAAACAAAAAGGGTCTATTAAACAAATTTTTGGATTTCCACTTGTAGACATCCAAATTTGACCTCTCCCATAAGGTCAAATTCATTCCTTTCATTCATCCATCTCGTCTTTCCCATCAATGACTAAATAATTTATTTAATTAATATATCTCCCTTTTTCTAATGCCCCTAAGGTATTTAATTCAATTAATTAAATACTTTGCCATTATCCCCTTTCCTCTCTGAATAAAATAAATACTCTTATTTATTTAATCTAGCCTTTTAACCTTTATGAATTTAAATAAATTTTAAATACATTATTTTCTCTTTTTGTCCCATCCTCCATAACCCTTCCTTAATCTAGATTGATTTAATTAATCTTTGATTATGGATGTGCACACCCTTAATGGGGATTAATGTCACATCCTCCATCATAACCCACTTGCCTTAATTCTTCATTTACCACCTAATCCCTTGTTTGAACAACCTAATTACATGATTAGGTCAGCCTAACCCTTATGCCATTTATGGCATACCCACAAGTCAACCTTTTATTAAATTCTTTCTCTTTTTGGAGAAGGCAACCCCTTCCCAATGTGAATTTATTCTTCCAAGGTCTTTTGAGGAATTTTTAATTCCTCAAAGGTCAAATCACCTACATGGGGACAAGGACCTCCTTTATGAGATGATATTGTCCAATCCCAAGGTACTAGAAAGTACTTCCACATCATGTCCTTCTTTACACATCACCCACCACATGTCAAGATGTGAGGGCTTGTGAGTTCTCAACTCACCCTAGTCCTTGATCTTGTCCAAGGTGGCTGCATCTTGACCATTCATCTTTTAGTGGCCTTTCCCCTAAAATTAGAAGATTTACCCTCATTTGGAACATTCAACATTATGCAACTTGGAACTCTCAAGAATTCAAGCGCTTGCACTCATTCACCATTGGTGCAATTTTCAAGCTCATTTTTGCATCCATATCCAACATCTATCCAAATACCCACTTGCACCATTGCATTCCTCATGGCATCCACTTCGTTTTGCATATAGTTTCATGTTGTTTTCCATTGAAAGGAGCACACAATTGAACGAATCAACAAGGCCAACCAACCAATCAACTTGGACAAGGTAATATCACTAATTTTCTTGTATTTTATTCAAGTTCAACTTAGGCCTAATCTTGAGGTGTTGTGTTTCCTCGTCTTGCATTCGTTTTCATTTTGCACTTTAGGCTAGGGGATTTTCACTACACACACCACCAGTATAAGATATGCCTTATTTTGAATTTAATAGACAATTATTATTGATTTTCTACATAGATTACAACTAAAGTCTCGATTGATAGGCTGATTGAAAAACTTCTATAATTTTCAAACTATTTCACATTTTTCAAATTCGAAAGATGTGTCACATTATATGCTTCCCATACTATAGGATAAAAAAATTGAATTTCATAAATTTTTGACCTATGGTGGTCAAACAAACATGTTTTAATCATTTTTAAAAGTTCTAATAAAAGATTCATAACTAATTATTTACTTGCAAAAAATTTACAAAAAAAATGCAGCAAATCCAGGCATGTGTCCTCTACTTATATTGAAAATTAAAAAAATATTATTATTTTTTGCATGTACTTAGGTTGGTTAGACATACACCTGGTTTTTTTAAAATTTTATATTAAAAATTTAGTACTACTGCATTGAAATTTCAAATTTTCACAAAATAGATTTACTTTTTTCCAAAAAAGGATTAGTAGCTTAGAAACTACATTTAATTTGCTACAAATTATGTTCTTACATATTTTTCAAATTATGTTATATTCAATTTTTTATGTCAAGTTGCCTAACTCTATTATTTTGAATTTTCATTGCCACTTAAGGGCCTAGTTTGGACCCCCATGATCTTGCACTAACCCTTATCCTCTCTCTATTTCTCTCCCTCTGTATATCTATCTCAATGTCTCTCTCACTCTCTCTCACACACACTCCTTATTTATCCTTCCCTATCTCTATCTGTATATCTCTTTCACTCACACACACACACTCATTTTTCTCCCTCCTTATTTATATCTTTATCTCTCTCTCCCTCTCTCTATTAATTATCTCTATCACCTCCTTTATCTCTCACTCTTTCCCCCTCTATTTCTATCTTACCATCTCTCTCTCCCTCTCTATTTATATCTTGTTATCTCTATCTATCTATCTCTCTCTCTTATTTACTCCATCTCTCCTACTCTCTCTTTATATATATCCCTCTCTCTACCTCTCTCTCTATATAACTTCCTATATCTTTATATTTCTCTCTCCATCTCCCCCTCTTTCATTGTCTCCCTCTTTCTATCTCTCTCTCTCTCTCCCTTTCCCTCTTCCTCTCTCCTTCCATCTCTCCCTTTATATATTTATCTCTCTGTCTCCTTTATATCCCTACATCACCCTCTCTCCCTCTCCCTATTACTTCCCCTTTCTATATCTCTCTACTTCTTTCTCCTATCTCTATTTCTCTCCCTCTCTCTCTATCTATTTATACATATCTAGATCTCCCTCTCTATCTCTCTCCATATCTCTCTCTTACTTATACACACATTCCTTGTTTCTCCCTCCATATCTCTAGCTCTATCTCTCCATGTTTATATTCTTACATATCTCCCTCTATCTCTATCCCATTATCTATCTCTCTCTCTCTACCACTATATCTTTCCCTCTATCTACCCCTCTCTATATATCACTTCCTATCTCTATTTTTATATTTCTATAGCCCTCTCTATATATTTATCTTTTCCATCTCCGTCTATGCCTTTGTCCTCTCTTTATATATATATATATATATATATATATATATCCTTCTCTCCATATCCCTCTCCATCTCTATCTCTAACTTCCTCGCTATCTCTATCTCCTTACCTCTCTATCTCTCTCTATCTCTCCCTCTTTCTATCCCCATATCTCCCTCTCTCTCCCTCTCTCCCTATTGCAAATATAGCATGAACCTATTGGTAATGGATCCTTATTATCTTCCTGATTCAAAGGTTTTGTTTTAGTTGTGTTTGGATCCTTGTAAGCAGATTCATAGTTGATTTGAAGCGATCACTTCTCCATTGAGACCTTTGTCACACAAACATCATTTTATAAATGGCCTACCAATTGACCTCATGTATACTGTATCACATGGTGAATTGTGTAATGTGAGTAAATGAATAATAAAACCACACAATCAATGAAACGTATTATAGTAGGGAAATCAAAATAACAAGTAAACTGATAAAACTATTCCTTAAAACTGCTCCATTGTTTCCTATCTCTAAGGATTCCTTGAATCATAATGGCTCTTAGATTTTACTTGCACTATGACTTTCAGAATGACCACCTAGAGAATAGATGTAAAATGCAAGAATCCTAGTTCCTACATGATTTGATGAGCTATGTGATGTGGTGTAAATGATAATGGTGATATGATAGTGGATATGATGTTGAAGACTATGATGCAAATATTGTGTAAAACTACTATGATAATGGAAATGCAACTAATAAACTAAGCCATGATTCTAAATTAATATGCTTCTACTATGCTAAATACTTGAAATACTCTAATGCTCAAATTCTCTAAATGCTCTAAGATGATTTATGTAGAGTAAGTTTTCTCAAAGATGGGATATGAAATGTTGGAGAATGATGTTGTATTTATAGGATTTCCAAGGCATATTGTGATGTGGCAGGATTTGACGGTCAATATTTCAGCTGGAAAGATGAATGGTAGAGGATGAAGAAGTTAGAGGGAATCATGGAGAGTGTTCCCTTTAATAGAACACTTTGCCAAGTGTTGAAGAGAATAAATGAGATGGAGAAGCCAAGTGTTCAAAGTTTGCTTCAAATTTGCTGAGTATAATTTCATTTAAAAATTAGAGATATTTAAAATCATGAGACAGTTGATGAGGTGGATGATGAGGTGGAAGGAGGTTAGAGAGTCATGTAGAAATGTGACAAAATTGAATTTAGAAATTCAAATTTAATGAGAGGGAATTAATCAAATAAAAAAAATTAGTTAGATTTGTTTATTTAATTAAATCATGAAGAAAATGATTTTAGAAAGAATTTAAGAAAGTGAACTATATAAATAAATTTTTCAATTTATTTATAAGTAGACGAATTAAGAGGGTTTATTAATTAAATACCTTGTATTTAATTAATCGATTATCTTGACCAATTTTGGGTGTATACATATACTACACAAATATATGCTAAAAATAGACCAAAAAATTCCCTAATTAACCTTCCACACGTCTTTGGTGTACCCATTGCACACCAAGGTGTGATTGCTAGTATACATATATATATTAAACCCTTACCTGTTCTCATATGAGGACTAGCAACTTATTTTTAGTTGTTTGTTTAAATTCATTTTATTTTGTTTAAAAACTTCTAGTGGTGTTTGTTCATTTTTTAAGTTAATTATCAACTACATAGAGTTTAGTCTTTGTGACATTAAATAAATTTCATGTGAAGTATAATTGTGGAATTTTTTTTTAAGGTTTCATCGACTTTGAATGTTTTGTTTATAGGTTAAGTCTTAGGATTTTAGGATCTTGTATGTTTTTAATAGTATAATTGAAAGCCATAATGATTTCATTATATTAATATTATATAATTATTAATTAAAAAATGAACACAAACTTGATAACATTCAAATCTAAAAGTGTGAAAGTCAAGCATTTTTTGAAAGGTTGGGGGGAGTCTTGGAGCTTGGTTAAAAGCGATAAAATTATGAAAAATAGCAATGCATCATAAAGGTCCATGTGGTTTCAAAGGCTTTAAATTGAGCTTGACAACATGGACTTTGACCTTGATATGTCTTGTATCACAATAGGGAGCATGCCAGAATAGACACTACCCCCAAATCCTCGTGAGGAGCACCATCCCTTAGGGCATTATGCTCAAACCCCTGTGAGAGGCATTGTCCCTTGACCATGCTAGGGATTGCTACCCTAAATCCCTCATTTCATTTTTTAATTTTCTTTCTATATCTCTAGGCTATTAAAATTTGCCTTGAAATTAAAAAATAGTAGTTTTTTCTCTTCTTTTTTAAGCTTTTTAATTTTTTGATAATACAATTTCTGCTTTATTTTTTTCTGTTATTTTAATATACTTTGTCCGTTTTTCCTCCAAATTTTTTTGCTGCTATCCTTAATACCCTGATCTAGGCTTTATATTAGCACATTCAATATTTTTTATTTGAATAGTATCATTGATATTCTACATTTGTAATATAAATAAGAAGTTTTTAAAATACCATTTTAAGTATTCTAGAAACCAATCTCTATTGTTCCTTAATTGATACTTGTATTTCTTGATCACTGTCTTTTCTCCACATTAGTATCCTTGATTGTCTGCATGATTGCTTGCTACTAGTATCTTCTACCAATTCTTATTTAAAGATAATAATGCAAACTCTCTCTGGATATTTCTCTGCAAGCAAAGATTTCCAACTATGCCCAACAACCATTTTTTTTTAAGGATACTCACTCTAGATTGTTAAAACTTTGAAGTAATTTCTTCCCTAGACGTTTAGTACCACCAAAATCAACATGCTCAATGGCAGGCATAATAGCATCAACAAAAAGCTCTTCTGATAATTATATATTAACTGTCTATTGACAAAACAATTGATTCCATGTGCAATAATATTCTGCACCTTTCTTTCTCTGCTACCTCAATCTCTACAACTTTTGCCATTGAATCTATACGTACATGAGCCCCCTATATTTAAATCAGTATTAGTTACCAATTTCTTTTTGCGTTTTCAATACGTTTTGGTTAACCAACATCAATATTTTTGTCTATTATGAACCCTTAATCTAGGAATGAATTCTTTAAATACACTCTTTCCTTTTTAATAATCTATATTGATTCCAAATTTATGCTATCTTTTAAGCCAAATCAACAACCAACACTACAAAATGTTCTGTCTTATGTAATGATTTTGAAACTCAGAGTGGTCAATCCAATATTCATCATATCTAAATAAAACTTCTCTAAATTCCACTTGTTTTACTACACCCAGTTTACATTCCCCTTGTTTTCCTAGACCCAGTTTTGAGCTCATTATGAGCACAATCAATAGCCATTCTATAACCAGATCTAATTTTCATTAGATGGATCATCATTGCTACTACTTCTTCTACCTCCTTTAAACTTCTCCAACCAAAACAACCACAAAAGTAGTTCCATCCCCCACTTCATCATCTTGCACTTTAGAGATGTTGACCATGAAGAGATTTCAATATGGTAGCACCATCATTACTTACAATCACACTATGTCCCTTACTTTTGATAACAAAATTTTATGCATTGCTTTAGGCTCTAATGTCATTTTCATAAGGTCAATAACTACCATGCCACCAATAAATGATTCCATTATAGCATGATGGCCCTTCTCATCTTTGAATAATTGGTCATTTGCCATAAGTGTTTATGAACAGAAACTGTCGATCTTCCTATAAAGATCAGTTGTTAAAGTTCCACTCAAGTGGGTATGGGTAAATGTAGTGTTTGCAGGCAACAAAAGTAGGAGGAGGAGGTTGGCTTAATGCTCTTAAGACTACCAAACAGCCATTCTGCCTTGTCAATGCTTCCCCATTTTTGTATACACGCCTACCAAATTAGTTGTAACTAAAATATTTGGTGAAAATCCCCATTTATTATGTTTTGATGGATGCTATTGTAGGCCATGAATATGATGGTGAGGATGGTGGAATTTAGTTTAACGTAGTTGATTGCATTTAAAAAGAAATTTCCTAAAACCTATTCAACAAAGTCTTTTTGTGTATATACTGTAGTCATGTGGCTTGGCTTGTCTATACTGTGTATTCAACATACATGTCGACCAGGGCAATTGCAACTATAACATTTGGTAAAATTGCTTAATCTTCCATGCTTTATACCTGCTGAACGTATTGGTGTTCTAAAACCCATTAACCCCTCTACCCTTTTTTTCCTACCCACCAATTTTTTAATTTTTTTTGCTTTGTAGAAGTTCATAGAATTACAAAAATAGTGACAAAGGTGAACAGTCTGCACTTTTATAGGTTTAGTGAACTAAGAGAGGAATATGTCACACTTTTACACATTTTAATAACTTTCATCAAGAAAGGGTATTTTGCATTTTTCTAGAATTTTTTAATCTGTCAATCTATTATTTGATATCTTAAAATTATTTTAATTGGTTTCAGGCAAATTCATCCTTATATAAATCATATAAATAAGTGATTTAACAAATCATGCCATGACATCACTTTAAATATGATTCTCAACCATGAACCACAAATATATGCCAAAATTATTGAAAAATGTTTTTCATGTGTAACCCCAACATTATACCCTTTTTAAACCAGGTAGACAAAATGCAACAACTCAATGCAAAGGAAATGTGATGTTAAGGAGGAAGATATATATGTATTAATTTCTTACAACTATAGGCACAAACTGATGACTATAATTTAACGAGTTATTCAATATTTAAGGATGATTGGAGCATTTGTGACCAAGATTGACATGACATAGGGACTCAACACATGATGATGCTTTTAAAATTGTGAGATTTAAAAATAAGAACAACACAAGATTTCCTCTATAAATAGATTGAGGAATGTTTTAATTATACATCCCTCATTCAATATGTGGTAGTCAATATAGATCCTTAATCTCGTATTCTTATTAATTGAAATGGCCATGGAACTAACCCATTTAGACACATCTATTGAGAAGATCACTCTTCCAAAATTTTATAAATCTCCTCTATTTTGATATGTAGTTTTGGATTTAGTCTATATGTGCACTCTTTGACCAACTTGTATCTAGGGTTCAATTTGATTTACATATTTCCTGAGGATGGATATACTCCCTTCATGCCCTAATACTCTTTGGGAAATAAATCCTCTTATTCATGCAATAATTTAGTAACCTACATGAGTTTCTTTTTTGTCTAATAATCCCTATGGTTGCCACCTAAGGTGTATGTTCCATGTCAATAACCGTGGACACCTAAAACTAACAAACACATTATGTCTCATCTATCACCAATTCTTGTCAATTCCTCTGTTAATATTAATTAAATAATTATTTATTTAAACTAACACATCATCCAATAACTAAATATTTTTTAGTTATTTAATTAATTCATTATTTCCATCATCAACATTAATTATTTAATTAATTCATCATTTTTCCCATCCACATTAATTTAATATTATTTAATAATTTAATTAATTCATCAATTTTCTTCATCCACATTAATTAAATAATCTTTAATTATTTAACTAATTTATCAATTTTTCCTCTTCACATTAATTAAATGACTTTTAGTTATTTAATTAATCAATGCATCAATTCTTCTTATCCACTATAATTAAGTAATTTTAATTATTTAATTAGTTAGCATTTTTTCTACAATTAAACAAATTAATATAATTTATCTAATTATTTTTTCTATCTTTAATTCTTCTAAAATAAATAAAATTAATAGTTTATTTATTTTATAATAATATCTTTTCCTCATGCACATACATTAAATTTATTTATTTAATTAATCCTATTAATATTTTTCTATCCATTAATTTAGTGAGTTAACTGAAAAAGCACATTAGTTTACTTATCCATGCAACCAGTTCACTTATCCATGCAGTGAAATAACTCACCAATCAAGTCCTTCACAAGGACACATGCCATTTGCACATTCCTCATGTCCTCTCAACCAATCTCATTGATTGATTCTTTTGATCATCCTCCAACATTGATCGATATCAGGTTATGCAAGAATGCTGAGCAATCCACGTTTCATATTTTAAAGCATATCAAAATCAATGGAGTAAGATGTGGTTTTGTGGAGGTATTATCGTTTAGGTATTCTCATTTGATTTGATTTATTATGCTCATGCTTTATTGAAGGTGATAGTTGAATGTTGAAATAGGTACTTTGCTTTGTATTGTCCTTATTTAATAGTTTCAACATTACATTGAATCACATTTTGGCACACTTGGTGTGACCCACATCCCTAAATTTAACCATTTTGTTTCAGAACTATTATCTTGAAAGGTATAGGTGCAAAAGAATGCATACGCTCAATAAAATGATACATTTTCTCTATCAAATGATGCTTTTGCATTGTCAAACATGCAACTGTTTTATAAAATGATGCATCTACTCAATAATATGATGCATTTCTATACAAGAACGAAACATCTTCTTAGTTAAACAGTGCATATGATCCTTCATTCAATACGTTTGACCTTTGTTTGTAGAATTTTTAATCATTGACTAATTTTAAGTTGTTTTTTGTAGGGTACTCGTTATTGAAAGATCTAAGGATTGATGTTTTTTGACTAAACCTTGCAGTTTTTTGGATTTGAATAACTATATATTTTTGCATGGTTTTATCTTCTATTTGTAGACCTTTTTTTATTGCAAAAATAGGTTGGTGCATTTGATTAGTCTTTCAATACTTTTGAGTCATCATTTGATGCATTTATTTATTCTATGTTTGTAGGTATTTTTGGAACCAAAGACAATGTGGTGCTTATGATAGACAAGTCTACACTTTTTAGAGAAATTTATGCACTTTTGGCATTAATATATATCATCTGATAGGTACACCTAGGCTTATGATTATTATTTCATTGCATCTAATTGTTAATTTGGTGCATCTAACTAATTCATTGGCACATCTAATTTTTATAATTATGCATTTGACTTGTAAAACTATGCTTCTATTTTTGAGAATTATGATTTATTTTTCAACTAATCTCTCATGATCTTGGATACTAACCCTATTTGTGCAACTTGGCTATCATTGGTAGAAGACCAAAAATGTGGACTACTAACAATATTTGGTGTAAGACACTTATCAATGTTTATGTTTTTATCACTAGATTATTGCGCACTTCAATTTATTAAGGACTAAATGAAATCCTTTTTTGAGCTTGTGTAGGATAGTTGGTGTGTATGCTCTCTCCTTGCGCTACGTGCAATCCTAGAGATCAAAAAAATCTTCTAGTTTATACTCATTTGTTATTGTTAACCCAAGGTTGAGCTAGCTTGTGTATGCTCTCCCCTTGCACTTTGTGTGAGCCCAAGGATCAAAAGAACTAGCATCAATCTTACCCTTTAGGAGGCCTATTTGAGGATTTCGTCACCCAAGGAATGACTTCAACTATCTTTTCTAGTGAGGCATATAAAGGGGGGCAGTGAAAGTTGTACCTCAAGAGTGGGTTTGGTTGAACTATAAGACCCTCAATTCATTGAGAATTATTTGGGGAAGAGGATAAGAGAGACCCTCCTAGGCTCAATCATTTGTAGATGGGCCCTTATTTTATAGAATCCCTAGAAATCCTTGTATTTAGAAATCATAAGACCTTTAACCATTTTTATAGTGTGTTGCAAGGTTCAGTATCAAGCCTGAAGTTATTCACCATGTACCTCTTTGAGTAGAGAAAGAAACTCTTTGGGCTTATGGTGAGCCGTTATCCCACTAGATCCCTACCTATCAACCCCTTGGGGTATTTTATTATATGGTCCTACACTATAAATTCACACATACTTGAATAATTCTAGGGATGTTAATGTGTTTGGCATGTATTCATGTGAAAAACTAGTAAAACTTATTCATCCTTAATACCTTGAAAATTAATCAACCATCTCATTTTTTGTTTGATCTCTTGTCAAAAAATAATCTTCCCAAAAATATCATCCACCATAGAACTACACTTTTGACACATAAACTTGTACTTTTGCTGTGTAGCTAAATGCATTTGACTGAAATAACTACTCTTTTGATCTATCATCCTACACATCTATCTAATAGAACTATGCTTATGAGTCATTTAACTTCTCTTTTGAGCAATATACGTGCACTTATAATTTATTATGTGGCACTTTTGATCTATTAAACTACACATTTTTTTGACTGAGTTATGCTTTTGAGTTGTATATCTACACTTTTGATAAATATTAGGTGCTTTTGACCTATCATCATGTCCATCTATCTAATAGATTTACACGTTTGACTCATTGTATTACACTTCTAAGTTATCATTCTAAACATCCCATCAAAAATTTGATGATTTTTTTTAGTCCTTGAGATTCCATGCCATTTCAAAATCAAGCTTTTAAGTTTTTTCCCAAGAAGACTTAGAACAAACTTGAAACATCCTAGTTAAGTCTACTGTCTTCATCAATCAATAAAATTATGAGTTAATCCATCTCCTATCCACCAACATCTCATCTCTCTTTTGGAATTTAGGACTATTAGCCTTGACTTGGACATCAATATTTTTCTGTATATCCCTAATCATCCACTCATCTTACATCCAAAAGCCAAAATAGTTAAAGTTTGGTCTAGATCTTCTATCTTTTATCTCTATCTTGCCTTTTTTCTTGAATTTTTTCCTATTTCAAGTATAGATTTGAGTTAGTCCATATCACTAGTGGATAAACTATCTTAGGATTATTTTCTACTATTGAGTTAGTAAATTCCTCCATTTATCCTTTTTCTTGAGCTCACAAGTCTAGTTCAAGTAAAATCATCCACATCCTATCAATTATCGTCATTAGAAGATCTAAATTGACTTTGTTCTATTTTGGTTTTATCTAATATCATCCTTTATCAATAAAAATATTAACAATACAAATCATCATATCCTTATCCAAGTCCATTCATCTTTTAAGAAGTTCAAAACCCCCAAGTCCATACCAATCACCCAATTTCATCTCACACATATCATCCACCATGGTCTTGAAATTTTTGTATTCCTATCACAAGGTCTTGACACAATAAACTCATAGAACCTCATAAAACGAATCCAAACATAGGAACACACATAGATTTTAATCAATATGAGTTTGGTATGCCTTCCCATAATGATATCCATGAGAAAATCCATTCAAATAATGATATCTCTCACTTGGTAAGTGAGGTTAAGAATCATTTAAATTGGTTCTTTTTGCATAATTTGAAGGTAATTTTCTTAATTTAGAAAAAAAAGACTTATTATCACTTTAATCTATTTTGTAGTTTCCTCTAGATCCAGCATCATACAAATTTTAAAGATTTTTTTTTCAAATAAATAGCATAATATGGGAAGGAACAAGAAGATGATTCTCCTTAGATAAAGGTCATAAACCATGGGGTTAAGACTCATTTTCTATGGTAGAATTTTTCTTTGGATTAGATAGTGATAAATTAGTGCATCAAACCTTCCTTAAAATCACATACAACATCCATTATGCTAGGAAAGTTATTTTATAGAAATTCATTCAATTGTAAGGTCTTTCCTTATGTATGACCTTGGAGACACAACTTTTAATTGATAGATGTGCATTATACCAAGTAGTCAACCCTAGTTAAGGCTTGTGCTAGATCCATATGCGAGTTGTGTGGCCCACTCCTGGATGGACTTATCTTTGATGTTGTCTTGACTATATTTTTATAATAACTTATGATGTTGATCACATTATGATGAGTTAGATGAGAAACTCAATATTATATGATCATTGATTGAATTTACATGCGCATAATGGTTTAATTATTCTATTTACTTATATGATCAAAGGTAACTTAAAATTCATGGTCCTTAGGGGATTTTGATGTAATTATAAGTTTAAGTGATTCAAATGTTAAATTAAATTTTCACAATGTGAAGTTCATGATTACCTTGTGTGATTTGAATGAATGCTCTTGTGTGATTTTGACAATTAAGAATTTTAGATGAGTATGTTAATTGGAATTAGAATAATTGTATTCTATTGAAATATCCTAGTAAAATTGATCTATAATTTATTTTAGAATATGTGTGAACATGTATGTTTTAATGGTTGTTTAAGCTATGGAGTTTTATGAATATATTGATGTGTGAAACAAAGTGTGCAGGTTAAATTCCATGGACAATGGAATTAGAGGTCTCTTAAGGAAACCTAATGTGACTACACTACAAAAAATCCCTATGATTAGCTCCCTTTTTTGCTTCCACCCACTATTTCAATGTATTTTTCTCCAATTTTTTGACAAAGTCAACACTATTTATCGGGTCAGTGCTATTTTTGGCATTTTTTGCACTGGCTAGAACAAGCAAGGACTAAAATCAACACAAAGTAGCACTAAATTTTATGCCATGTTTAATGTTGGGTTCCACGCCAAGTTCAACACCAAATCAGCACCGAGTCTAGCGTCGAGTTTTCCCTAAGTTTAGCTTTGAGTGTAGTGCCAATAATAGCGCCTAATTTAATGCCTAATTATGCACCTATTTTGGATCATACTTTATCTCACCTAGTCTATCGCCGAGTTTAGCACCGAGTGTAGTGCCAGAATGAGATTCATCGGAGTAAGAAACAAATATTGCTAGAACACATCTTGTTGTCTCCCCGATAGCCCAAGCAAAGCATATCAGAGACACCAAAGTATATCGGGGAGATGACATGTTGTCTCACTGATGGAATGATACAACAATATGATGAAGATAGTTATTAATAAAGTACACAGTGGTAACAGTGAGGCACAAACCTATCGGGTTGACAAAAAACATAGTTTCCCTGATACAACAATGAATTGTTAGAAGAAAAGGGTATCGGGAGGACCGATTGCTATCTATAGAATATAAAAAAAGTTGCCCTGATGAGACGATAACACAAATAATGTCATAAGTGATTTTAAATTACACGCCTAAGGTACGATATCAAAGAGACTAAGGGGTATCGGGGAGACATCATATGATATCTCGTTGATGCCCCAAAGGAAAAATAATGACATACATTCGCGTCGATGGGAAATATGGATATCGACTAGAGTAAAATCATGGTTCCACTGATACAACAATAATGATTTATTTTGAGTGATTTGACAACCTGAGATATCGAGGAGATATTCAAATTTAATGTTCTCCCCGATGACAAGACTGAGAGAAAGTGGGAAATTAATGAACCAGAGCCGAGCAAAATATACCTCAGAGTTTATTAACAAGAGTTGGTGGCATCAGACTTAGTAGGGTGGCATTAGATTGAGAAGGGTGGTAGAAGTACAGTTCTCCAAAAGGAAATTAAATGCCACCTCAAGGGAGCCATATGAAATTAAGAGGCATAAAAAATTAATGGAATTAGTTGGCTTTTCGATCGTTACAAAGCCAACCAAATATATCAAGCAATGAAGCATCAAGAATCGAGCAGATAGCCTCAAAAATGGACACTTCGATTAAGTTACGCTGCTCAGAAAAGAAATCCACTTTCTCAAGCATCATAACGGATCAACGACTCAAGAAGATATGCTTGAACAAAGACATCTTGTGTTTGGAAGCTGTGCAGATGGTGATTGGGAAGAAGTTTTGCTTCTCCAATAACCAAACAAGGGAAAATTTAGACATTGCCTCTCATTTTCTGGCACCATTGCTAAATATAAACCTACCGAAACTAAGGTGCTTAATCTTGCTCAAGATGGTCTTCAAGGCAGCAATTCTGCTCGATGATGTGGATGTGGTGGCAGTGGCATAGTTAGGAGTTGGAGTTCCATTATTGGATGACATTGAAAAAATGTTTCTACAAGGTGTAGAGGTGGAGTGGCATCCCTTCATCATGGACGTGAGAGCTAAAGGTCTGGAGTGCCACAAGAGATGGGCAACGGTTGGCTACAACTTCCTATGCAAATGACTAGGATTGAATGAAATGGAAGGCTTGGAATGGTTTCATGTGTTTGCAAACTTGGTGGAATTCACTAGATTCTACAATGAATAAGAATGAAGGATGGTATTGTTAGCAGATGGTCAATGCTCCCCTTGGGATTCATGACATGGACTAACAGCCTATTGTGGATCGGTTAACTCTGGTAGTTGTATCAGGCATTAACAAGTCGATCTTTTGGTGCAACAACAACTGTGGGCCAACAAGTGGTATCAGAGCCAAAGGTGTTGGGTTTGAATCTCCTCAGGTAACATTGAGGGGGAGTTTTTTGGCAAATGGTCAACACTCCCCTCGAGATTTGTGACATGGACTAACAACCTCCTGTGGATCCGTTAACTCTGGAAATTGTATCGAGCATTAACAAGTCGATCTTTTATTGTAACGACAACTGTGGGCCAACAAGTATTGGGTGGGGTGGCTGTTGGGTGTTTTTTCTAGTGTTTTGAATTAGTATAGACTTGTTTGGCTCATTATCGAATCCACAGCCTATGGTGGATCTTGTTAATTTTGGATTTTTGTAAGGGTGGTTGTGGGCACTCAGTGCCATTCGAACTTTCCCAATTTACTAGCTAGGCTAAAAGGATGTAATTTTTTGCAGTACTCAATATAATGCATGCAACTATGTGTCTTATTACGAATAAAAAAGAGAGGAATGCATAACAAAGGAGATAACACGATTTGACTAGTATTCTTTTTTATGAAATTTTATAAATTTTATTTAAAATTATTTCTTAGATAATTTTTTGGCTGAATTCATGATTGATTGGTCCTATGTGCATATCTTAGGGATTAGAACATATTAAATAAGTAATATCGGTAGTGCTAGAACATGTCGCTGGAAGGGAACACGTCCCATCGATGGAGCGATACATTATACAATAATGAAGTTCAAAATGTGTTGAAAGTATATCGAGGGAACAAAAGGCTATTAGACCAACATAAAGTTTCTTTCCCCTAATGCAACGATAAAAGGTTGAATGCATCAAAGGAAGTGACACTTATTGGTGGAAGGCTAACAAGGGTCTCCTTGATGACCCAATAAGACCATGAACCATCAAGTACATGTTAAGGAAGGATATCAAAGGAACTAGGGCACGTCGGGGAGACATTATGTGGCGTCTCGTCGATACCCCGAAAGGAAGGAGTTCATCGATGAAGAAGGTGGTTATTGGTGAAAATGGAATCATGGTCTCGCCGATGCAATGATGATGATTTTTTTTGACTGATGTGTTGTCTCATTTATATCGTTGAGATATTCAAAATAAATGATCTGCTAGATGACAACATTGATAGCAAGTTGAGAATTTATGAGCTAGAGCTGAGTGAATTATACCTCAATTTGATCACATATTTTCATTAAGACTTGAAAAGGATTCATTGGATGTGGGAGTAGAAGAAAGGAGGTTGGGAATTCACCATTATTGCGCAACTCAAAACTAGTGAAAGAGAATCCAAGTAAGTATACGAAAACTGACTAAGAAGTTGCTTCTATAAAGACATAAGAAAATTGCACAATGGAAGAAAGATCAGAAACACCAAAAATTAAGAAACAAAAAATAGAGAAAAGACTTCTAAACCAGGACTTAATTGACCAATGCCTAGGGTTAGGACTGAGACCTAAAAGGAGTGCACATAAAAATCCTTCCATGGATAAGTAATGGGACAAGCACAAAGGTTTAGGAGATTTGTGGACACCACAATAGGGATATGAGCTATTCGTATACCATTATAAGAAACAGTATATGCTTTAACCAATCTGCAACCCGTGGAGATTGAACCTAGGAAGATTAGTGGTACCCAATTTATTTGTTAATATAGAGCTGGGTAAAGCTCTAGCCAACAAATATGACCCTAAAAGAAGAGCTATTCAATCCCACGATGGGTCTAACATTCTCATTATCTCCAAATATCTCATATCTAATGTTTTTCAATTGGAATTCTCTTTGAATTTACCATTTACAATCAAAGACCTTGTAACAGAGTACCATCACATGGACATGAGCTATAAAAGATGGAAGCTACCACTTCACAAGCCTAAGGATGTAGGTATCCAACTCATAAGGTTTTCTAGTAATGAAAACCCTCCATTTCCTGAGGATTTATTTGAAGAATATTTTCAATATACATATTATTCAACTGGACAAGTGTTAGGAGTAGAGGTCCCACCCCTCATGTCAATTGCCGCAATGGTCCTGGTTGCAGACATACAAATAAAATATGCCAGACCATTTGACTATTATGGTTATTTAGCCAATGCTCTAGACCAGGGGATGGGAAGGATCAAAAGCAACAGTGATATCATTCATGATTTCAAACATTACTCTTTGTTTATGCATTTGCTTCTACATGAAGGACAAGTTAGAAGGCTCCGGGGAGAAGAATTAAGAATAAGAGATGTAGATGAAAGTGGGAATTATAAACTTGTACAAATGTGGACTTCCATATGGGATAACAGATATGGTAGATCACACTATCTGTACTTTGAGGAATATTTTGTCAAGCCATTGTTGAAATTGTTGGGACATCCATGTAATTAGAACTTGTCCCTTGAAATACATAAATTCTTGAGACCAAAGGAAAAGGACCTCGGGAAAAAGGTAAATCATAGCTGGGGGGATTGGTATGCATTTCTTGATTACGCTATGATTAGAGTCTATGGGTTTGAAGGAGCCCCACATCTATTGCCAAAAATAGTTCCAAACAAAATACCCTATTTGGAAATTATGAGACAATTGGCTAAATCTGATGCACAACATCTTAAGAGATACAATAAGCAGTCTATCATGCCTAGCACTTTGTGCTTTGGAGATTTTACAGTAGTCACCAGTGAAGGGTATGAAGAAATTGATACAAAATTGGCAAAATACAATTTACCGTTGGGTAATGAAAGAAAGAATTTTGATACATATGGTTTTATTCACAAGGAAAAATTGTCACAAGGAATATCAGGGTATGAACACCAATTCTCTATTGATGATGTAATAATAAATTATGATGAGGCCTCAACAAAAGACAGGATGACTACATATAACAAAGTTGTGCTTGCTGAGACCTGGAAGAAAGGAAATATCCCATCCTATTCAGGGGAATTTAATGAAGTACATGATCCTATGGAAATAATTGAGTAGATCATCACTCATGTGGACGAGCTAATAAAATATGTACCCCCAGATGTCTTTGAAGCATCTCAAACAACTTATTTAAGAATGCAAGCTGAGGACATAAATCCTCTTGATTACATACCCTCACAACCCACTCCATAAATGAACTTATTTGTAGATACAACTATGAGTGAAGTAGATGAAAAAGAGAGTGATGCGTATGATGATGAGGTCTAATAGATAAGCGCCCCTGTAGTTACACAGTATGAGCCACCTCCAAAATGAAACATTGTAAAATTTGAAGCATCAAATGAACTCTCTTATGATGTGAGAGTCAAGGTCAGGTAATAATTTATTTCTAACAACGATTTTATCAAGACTTCAGAATTTGAATCATTTTTTTATGAGCATAAAGGAAGAATGCTAAGACAAAGGATGAAGGATATCACTCTTGAGCAGGAGGCAACTGCCTTGGAAGAGTTGAGAAAAGAAATAGACAAAGAGTTGGAATCTATCAACTCTAAAAGGGGAAAATAATTACTTCAAGAGGTTGGGGTACTACTCTTACCAGGATGGGATATCAGATCTACAATAGTGTTTGACTGTTTGTTTTAGGAAAAGAGGAGACAAAGCAATGCATCTAATAGAAGAGGCAAGTGATAAAATGTACTCAGGATCAGGGTACAACCCAGATGAATCCACCTTGCTAATTTGGGCATTGTATCCTCAAGATAAAAGTCATGTTGTCATCAGTAATCCAAGCCAAGTGTTTGGAAATATTTTGGTCCATAGGGTAGGGGACACTAACCTCGTTGAAACAGTTGAGCTAAACATAAATGTTGCAAAATTCACTAAGGCACAAATTGAAAAACTGATAAAAGAAAATGATAAATTAAGGAAGGAGGTGGCTAGTCATAGAGATAAAAAATCTTCCTCTTCCAGATCAAAATTATATTCCCCATGGATAAAGAGTGACAAAATAATATTGGATGCATTAGCAGATGTAGCTTACTAGAAACATTGTCATCAAAAGTCTCAAGAGAAATGCAAGGAGCTGGAAACAAGAATAAAAACCACTAAATATAATGTTGTGTCTGAGATAATGAAAGAAAGATTCAACAGGATGATGGATCAAGCTGATGAATATTGGAAATTGTTTAAACAAACACACACAACACTTGTGGAGAATGAAAGATTGCAAGGACGGATGATTGAAAAAAGGGAGGAGCTCCTAAATGAGAAAGCCATGAAATGTCAGACATTGTAGACATACAATAAGCTGGTGGAATCACACAACAATTACCACAATAGGCTCAAAGAGGACCTTGAATATTCTGATTTGCATCTTGCACTCCATGATAGCCTCGAAAATCCTAGGGAGCAAGATGATTGGAAGGATGAGCTTGCCATGTATCTACCTACTGCATTGCAAGAAATAAACGACGAAGAGATGGTGTTACAAAATACACATAAACAACTTGAAAAGATGATGTATGTGGAATATGATATGAAGGGTGCAATTTCCAATGTGGAAACTTATGCTGAGGAGGAATACACTCATCATCTCTTTGCCATCAACTTGTTCATCAACCAAACCAGAGATGCAACAAATACATAGGGGTAGCCATTGGATCTTAAAGACTGACTGACATCATAAGGAAGATACACTCTGCAAGTGGTGCATTATCATGGAGTAGGAGCCTTGAACAGATCTTAAGTGGTCAAAGGCACCTTCTGGAAGATTAACTAATCAATGCATTCACATGTTGAAGTGTTATGTTTTCATTTATATTAATTAACTATTTCTCATCAAACATCATAACTATTTGTTATAATTTATATTATTTAAAATGCAATATAATGGAGATGACTGATTATACTTTGTAATCCATTTTTAGTGTTCAATTTTTGTGTCAAATTTTCATGCTTATTTATTGCTTTGTTGTCTCCAAAGTGATATTTTCAAGTTATTCAAGTCTGCAAGATTTATCAAGGCACATTTTTTGTTACTGTGTGGATTCTTTGACTGGTTTCTATTTAGGTGTGAATTAAAGTCCTTTCAAATAATTTACTTTAATTGGCTTCTATTAAAGATTAAAAGTTCTTTTAGAGAAATTGTTTTGATTGGTTTCCATCAACTTAAGAATTAAAATTCCTTTCATACTTCCACAATAACTTGAGGGGATAACACTGGGATTATTAAAGAAGAGCATTGTAATATCAATTTAAGCAATATAATGGAGAACATCTTATTATCAAAGATTATCCATGAATGTGTTATCATTCTATATTTTTCTTATGTTTTCCATACTTATTTATTCTTATATTTGAATGAATATCAATTATTGAGCCTTAATACTGTGCTTATGTGAATGAATATGCTGATACAGTAAAGCATTTATTGTGGATGTTGGTAGAGCTGCTAATTTTTTTGAAAATTTGAGCTTATTTTGCCTTATTACATGTTCAACTTAAAAATGGAAACTATTTAAAAATATTAAAGTTAACAAAGTTGCTTATTTAAATAATTGTGAGTTACGTGCATTAATATTTTATTAACTTGTGTGTCTTCATGAACATATGTTGATATAAAATGAATGGAAGAAGCATCCAAGTAATCACAATTTTTTATGCCAACAATTCATACCAAAGATTGAACAATTTAAGGATATTGCAATAGGTAATTTGTATCGACACAAATAATATTACTCAAGCATTTCAAATTTTGTGCCATAATAATCATCCTTTTTTAAACATGGATTGAAAATAATTCTAAAAATTTAGAAGTCTTGGTCATTAATATTATTGTCTACTACAATGTCATCCAGTGTATGATTGTCAATGTTCATATGTTATTTCAAGTATTTAATATTATCATCATCCTCATCTTGACCTGCATCATCTTCATCATCATTGAAATTTGACTGTACACCATCTATATTGTTAGCATATGTATTTGGATCATCATTTTCTATACCATCCATATTGTTGTCTCCCATAAAATCATCTAACTCTGTATTGTTGTCTTCTTGTGCCTAAACATAACCATCTTCAACATCATCATGGATGTCAATTTCTTCAATGTCCTCTAATCCTTCTCTCTCATTTTTTTTTCCTTCATTTTTTTGCTTAGTATCCACTAATGTTTCGTCAAATACATGCCTTAATATTGGATCATAATGTATGACAAACATCCATTTCGGGTCCAAAATATCTTCATAGAAAAATACCGCACATGAACAAAATGCATATATTAGACGTATGTTATAACAATTTTACTGATTAATAAACACGTATATATTCACAATAAACTATGAATTAATAGATTAATGATCACTACCACTTCTTGTTTGAGTTAAGGAAATACCTGCTCACAATTAATTGGTAGAACATAAGGCTCCTTATCCTCCGATAGGAAGCATGAGGAATCTATAGAAAATAATCCACTATGGGTATCATGTCTTTGTGTCCCCTCAAATGATTCATACCATCTACACTTAAAAATATAACATTTAAAAGAGTGATAATCCAACTCAATAATTTCTTGTATTTTACGAACATATTGTAGATTCCCTTCAATTATATTCTTATCTTTTGAGCTTGATCAACTGGATTGCTTGAATTCAACCATGATGCCACAATCGAAGGATCATCTCTTTACATCTACACTTTCTACACGATAATGTTGACCATATGCCCACATTGCTAGATATTTCCTAGCCTGTGAAAGACCATTTATTTTAGTTAAAAAAAATATAATGATGAATATTAAAATAGTTAATAGTTTCAAAACTCTAAGGAAACAACATTTTGTAAAATTCCAACCGTACCTTTCTTTCACATCCTCTAGACATGTTGATTTTGTCTTCTGTTATGTTTGAATCTATATGTGCATCTTCTATTTGATTTTGAATTTCTTCAATAACCCATTCTAGTGTGCAATCTTTGCCCCATTCCCCAAGCAAATCAGTGGGAAGTGGAGTATTATTTGGATTCAATCTCTTAAACTGTCTCCTTGCTTCTAACACTTCTTCTCTCTTTTTATCATACAGATCAATTCATTTGTTCATAAAGTCCATGTGGTATAGAATGAACTTGTTGAGTATAGAAATTTAATTTACACCTATTACATGTCAACATGTTTATTTCAAACTCCAAATGTCATGTTGTTAATTTAAAAAATAAATTATAGAGTAAATTAATGATTGCAAGAAAAACAACCACACTGATCATGAATTTACTTACTAATTTGTACTTCAACACCATTAGATTGTGGTTTTTCTCCATCAATAATGTTTGATGCTCGTTATTCATCCCAAATGTGTGGCCCATCTTCAAAATCCTTACCAAGGAATTCACACAGGAAGAAAAATGCTTCATTCAATACATACCCTTCAACCATGCAACCCTCTGGATGTACCTTTTGTCGAACATATCTTTTAAGAGTTTTCATATACCTCTCAAAGAAAAACTCGTTGATACAAAATTCACCAATTCAATGTCATCGATTAGGTGTATAAGTAAATGGACTTGTAGGTCCATGAAACTTGTAGGGAGCTCCTTCTCAAATACACATACAATTTCTGCAATTTCCTTCTTCCACTTTGGCACTTCAGATTCGTGGATCTCCTTGGAAGTCACCCATCTAATATAAGAATAGTAAATTAGTATGAACCTTTAGTCAAAAATTAAAATGAAATATAATATCTCTATGTCTCTCACACATGAACATTTTATATAACCACATAGCTTGGAAATGTTGACAATTGACTTATAGCATTCCTTAAGTCAACTATAAGACAGGAATCCCCCCTAACTTCCAATGACATGATATGCTATCAAACACATTTATGAAAAGATCATTAGTAATTTTTTATCACACAACAAAATATCAAAATATATTTAGTACTTAATCAATGTTACCAGTAAATTTTAAATGATGATATATAATACCTTCATAAAATTATGAAAATCATGTGGTTTAAATCCTGTGATATGTCCATCAACTATAAAAGCTTTAGCCATGATGACCCATAACTAGTAGGTTTCATTGAACGGATGAAATTTTTTAGTTGGTCTAGCTCTTTTTTTTTCAAAATCCATGGAGCTTCTACATATGTCTCATTTTCCCTATTTGGCCACAAATTCTATCAATTTTGGTACGCAAAAGAGCAATATCTCTCCTTGAAGACAAGGTGCCATTCTCTTTGCCTGATATATGTTGAAATATAGATTCTAGGAAATTTTTGAAGATGTGCATAGGATCTAATAGGTGAGATATTAATAGATCCTTCTAGTAAGGGAGCTCATAAAATATGGATTTCCTTTTCATTCCTTTTGGCATATTAACTACAATTTTTTTTGGTTCTTGAATTGAATCACCCCGATCAAAAAATTCCTCCCAATATTTCAATTCAACATCTTCATACTTCTTAATCCAATCACCTGGACCCATAATCATGGGAGGGCCTCTATTTTCAACTTTTCCATCAAATTGATTCTTCAGGCGATTTCTAAACCTATGATGTAGTGGTAGAAAAACCTTGTTGTTTGAGTAAATAAATTTATGTCAATCTTTAGAATACTACCCTTGAAATATTTCAGCACATCTTGGACATGCAAATATCCCCTTTTTTTGAAGCCCTTCAATTCAACAAGTAATGTTAATAACATCAAAAAAATAGTATAAAACTAAGTATGAAAGTTGGGATGAAAATAAATTATGAGTGTAAATACGAAAATATTTTATCTTACCAAAACAAACTCCAAGTCTTGGGAAATCATGTTTAGTCCAATATAACACACCATACAACATGAAGGACCTATTTGATGGAGGACGTGATATGTCATACATTCTTATGCCTTTCCATAGCAGTTGCATCTCATCAATAAAAGGTGCAACATAAACATCCATGTTTTTAACTTGATGTTTTTTTGGAACAATGAGAGTCAACATAAGGTGCTCCTTTCTTACACTCATCCATGGGGGAATATTTTATACTATCAATCTAACTGGCCAAACACTATAATTTGAGCTCAAGAAAGAGAATGAGTACACTCCATCAATTGCAAGACCAAACCCGATACTACAAGGTTCATCTTTGAATTTTCTTGGCCATTTTTCCTCTATGTGTTTCATTGCTTTGGAGTCGGCCAAAATTCACATGAATCCATCTTTACTCATGTTCTTTGCATTCCAATCCATCAATTGTGCAAGTGACTTGCAATGAAACATTCATTGAAGTCTAGGTATAATTGGCATGTGACATAAAACCTTCTTTGGAACTGTAGGACCTTGTACATTTGTATGATATCTCTTCTCTTTCCATACAGGGCATTCTACCTTGTTTTGATGTTCATCTCTATATAAAATGCAATCATTTTTACATGAATGAATTTACTTATATTCAATCTCCAACTCAACCAACAACAGACACACCTCTCTGCAAGTTGATGGCAACACATTCTCTTTAGGGAATACTTTAGTTTTTAGTGCCCTATAAGATTGCCAGAGATTAAATCAATTGAATGTTTGACTTATGATGAACATGTTTGATATGTCAATATATACTAGGACTATTTATATACAATATATGGTTTTAAAATCCCCTTAAAGAAATATAAAAAAAGTCGCTGAATGTTTATAAATTATGTACACCAATTGACAATGCAAAGTAATAAATAGATTTCAACTCACTTCAGTAGGGTAGTGAATCCTTTGTCCGACCAACCAAATAGTGACTTGATTTCTAATAATATTAATGTGCATGCCAGTTGTGAGGTTCTACTTGCACCCGATTTGAACACAGGTGTCTTCATTACTTTCTTGATGGAGTCTTTCAGGTTGTTATCATCAATATTACATTGGTGGTAATTACCCCTTCTATCATTGTTACTATCAGCCATATGATCATTATTGTCATCATTGTTTCCATCCCCAAAGAAACCTACAAGCATTTCATTCAATCCTTCTTCATGCACTGCATTTTCACTATCATGATCATCATCATTAAGGCTAGGTGGCATCTCATCAATGTATGCACATCTCATTAACTCTTCAAATTTCTCAGGTGGTAGTAATCTCTTCAAACTTGCTCTTTTCACCCTGGTATTGTTTAAAGGATGGTTTGGATCATCCCGTCCAAATATTAATAACCCAATTGGATCATGGGTATTAGTATGTGTTTCATAAACATCTTCTACCTATCAACAAACACAAGCATTATTTAATGTTTGGCAACAATTGGATAAATCATAAATGTATCAATTTCAAAGAAATATAATCAAATATGGCTTAAAAATAAAAAATATAAATTCTATGAACATATATACATCAATTGAATAATGGAACATTATTTTATAGACTACCTTTTTTATACAATAATGTAAATAGAACACAATTTTGACAACATAGTTTATAAAACATCAGACCACACTCATTTATTATTATTTGGTTTTTTGCCCTTAAGAACATCCTTAGGGAGACCTTGTTCCTCCCTTTTCTTTTGCGCAGGAGTGCATTTTAAGAAGGGGTAATCAATCAATAACTCATCCCCAATGGTAAGGTCCTTAATATCCTCAACCATTATCAATCTATCAACCTCTCTTTCCATATCTCCATCTTTATCATTTATAACCTTAACAAATTGACAATTCGGTCTTACATTAGGGTCCCTTTCCTTACTACTATTTATAAATCTTGCAATGTTTTTGTGTGTGTATGCATGTCCATCTATATAAATAAGATTACCTCTATTAATTTATTTTCCACTTTCCAATTGGAGACGATGTGTATACATTTTTGAATTTAGACCATATGTTGGCATGCTAGGCTTATATTCTACTAGCCTTCTCCATTAACCACTATAATATGATGGAGCATAATATGGCATTAATCTCCTAGTGATTTGTTCTTAATTTTTTCTATGTTTAGATCCCACATGTATATTTTGGACAATAAAGAGGCCTAGATTCACTCCATGAATATTGGAGGGTCGTATCATGTAGTTGCATCCCCAAAATTGAAACACCTCGTACACTCTAGGTAGTTGTTGATCACTAGGCAAAGCACAATATAGTCGATGATAAAATTTCTCTTTGTAAATTGATCTAAAACTCAGGGGCAAGTCATCGTCTCCATCACATTCATTCTCATAGGGCATGTAGTCCACCTTCCCGCTGTCTTTAAGAAAATTATGCATCTTTAAACCAGTTCTTGTTCTGTGACTTGTTTTCATCAATTCCTCATCTTTTGAGCTAGTATATTGGCACATATTTTTGTTAGATGTATCATCTGATAAATGATCATTGCCCTATAGGCTGGAAGTTGGTGATCTAGGAAACTTTAAACCAGGAACTTTATCTTGCAGGTATCCATTGAGAAAAAAATTAGTTATTTAAATAATATAAAACAATGTTTAAATGAAGTATACATGTTATTTATATCAGATTGGAAAATTCCTTACCACAATTCCTATTGGATTTGAATCAATTGTAGGAGGCATAATACCAAATGGAAGCTCATCATATATGTAATGTCTTTGTACAATTTCCTATTTGAATTGTTTCTTTCCACGACATACAAAACATCCACAAACACAAAATTTCTCAATGTATTCATCCCATGTACTATAGTCCTAATCAACCTCTTGTTCAGTGCAATCATTTGTTGTGTTTGGAAGATCCATTGTCATATCCTCTTCCACCCACTATCATTTAGGTGATTTAACAGTTTTAGGTCCACGTCCACGTACATATCTTCTTCTTTTGCTAGTTGAACGCTTAGGCTTTGTATTTGCTCCAATCTCCATCTAAAATAATCAACAACATGCATTGATTTATGTCAAGATTGGATAATACATTATAAATTTCAATAATACTGTGAAAAAAGATGGACGTATCACAAAATTCCATCAGATCATGTTTTCCTAAGTTAAGTCAAAATTTGAGTACCTGATGTTTCGCTTCATCCGGTTTTTCCTCATTTGATATGACACAATTTGTTGCCATGGCCTTGTCTTGCCCCTATAATACACAAAACTGTAAATAATGTTTACTACACCAATTATATCATTTCAACGAATATGCTATCCAACACAAAACCTCACTTTAGTCATATATTTTCTCAAAGTATTCATCCCATGTACTATAGTCCTGACCAACCTCTTGTTCAGTGCAATCATTTGTTGTGTCAGCAAGATCCATTATCATATCCTTGAACACCGACTGTCATCTATGTGATTTAAAATTTTTAGGTCCACATCCACGTACATATATTCCTCTTTTTCTAGTTGAATGCTTAAGCTCTACATTTTCTCCAATCTCCATCTAAAATAATAAAAAATATGCATTAATTTATGTCAAGATTGGATAATACATTATAAATTTCAATAATATTGTGAAAAAAGATGAACGTATCACAAAATTCCATCAGATCATTTTTTCATAAGTTAAGTCAAAATTTGAGTACCTGATGTCCCACTTCAGCTGTTGTGTCCTCATTTGACATTACACGATCTGTTTCCATGGCCTCGTCTCGCCCCTATAATACACAACATAGTAAATAATGTTTAGTACACCAATTATGTCATTTCAAAAATCTATGCTATCCAGCACAAAACCTCACTTTATACATATATTTGACATATATTTCATGCTTTAGATAACTCATCTAGTTATATAGGGGTCATTTCCTAGTTCACAAATCTAACCTCTATTAGTTTTGTACCCACAAAATTGACATGGGATAAGGAATAGATAAAATTGGGAACCATGATTGCTCCCTTGGAACATATGAAGATGAAATCATTTAGGATCCATTTATTTATCAACTTCCAAGAAAAATACATCATTTTGCATTGCTTGGTGCTAAATTAGGTTCACTTTGCACTGCCTTTTGCATCCCAAACAGATTACATTTTTAGCTGAAAGACAGCGCTAAATTAGGCGCATTTTTCTACATCGACTATAGCACTGACTACTGAACCAAGAAGATAAATTTAAAAATTCCTATGTCAAGAAGGAAGATATGGCAAGAGAAAAAATCCACGCAAAGGAAGAGAGGGAAAAAATGGGAAAAATAGAGCGAAGGAGGGCTACAAGAAAGTAGATCAAAAATTCGATTTAGTTTGCGACACCATATGTAAGGTTACAATTTGTTTTTTTGTTCCCAAAATTTTTTTGTTTGGATTAAATGGAGAGGATTGTGAAGAAAAGGTTTTGAATATTATTTTGTTTACATGTGAATCATTCAAGTCTCATGTGGTGTCAAAGGAGGAGGGTAAAATTGTAAACATTGCATTATTTCCTTCTCATCCAAGAGCAGTGAATGTATTTTTGAAACCCCAATTCCCTGGTTCTCTTATCATTCCCATCCCAAGCTTTTATTCTCAGACCTTCCTTCCATACTTTTCTCTGAAGACAAATTTCTCACTTCCTTCCTTAAAAAGTAGTTGAGTGCTTTCAAGACAAGTCATTAAACTACATCTACCCCACTGTAGCAAGGTCCTATGAGAACAAAGGTTAGTCGAGACAATACGAGGAGATAGGGCTTTTGAGATGACAGCTGAATAATAGATCATTTCCTCAAATTTTTGAGACCTTCGAGCTTAAATTAGTTGTTACTAATTTTCACTTATTCTTTTACAGAACAATGAGCTCGTGGTTTCGAATTGATTGTGTGCACACATTCATTTTCTTTCTAATCAACAGATGTGACTCGAGCATGGGACCTATCTGTGTTAACTATCAATAAAATCACACTCTGCACCCTTTTTATCCCCCAAAGATCACCATTCTATATAGGTGCGCAAGCGTTGATTTTTTTACAATAAATTTATTTCATTTTGCATATATTTATATCCTTTCAAATATATTTATATTCTATATAGGTGTGCAAGAAATTTATTCATAGGCATTTAAATCTAGAAAGAGAGTCATTTAAGGTAAAAATTTCATACCTGATAGTGTGTACTTCATTTGCCTCCATAGACTAGATGAAAATAATTTTCCCTAAGTCACCTCAAAATATCAAGCGATAGAGGGAAGAGAACAAAGGGAGCAAACTCTAGCCATGATGAGGTAATTCATTGTCAATTTATAGATTTGTAAATGTTTCCCTTGTTTCTTTCATTTTTACTTTTTACTTTTTTATTTTTAAATTTAAAAGAAGAAATTTATTTTATATATATATAGGGACATGTGACTAACAAAGATAAAGAGGCATTGGCTTCCATATTGGGGGTAGAGGCAGTGAACAAATTGGATGATGTGTGCTGGACACTTCTTTTTAGATACATAGAAAATCGATCTAGTGAATCCCATGAAACATTGCAATCAAATTAACCATGTCAAAGGGAATCAATTGATTCCCTAAGCAGTCCTGGATTGAGAAAAAGATCCAAGAGGAAATCAATAACAATAAACTATAGGAATGTAGAACATGGAGCATTGGCTTCCACTGTCCCACCCACTCCTGGGACACAAACATCTTCCACCATGACAAGTTTTCAATATTGCATTGGTACCTTCAATACCCAGATAGAATACAATGTGGTTTCAGGGGAAGTCCGAATGATAACTGCTAGAAAAGGGTTTGTGAATAGGTTGAAGGAATCATGCCTTCAATGGTTCAAATACCATCTACATTTGTCATTCTCAAAGATACCCATACACCTGCAAAAATTAGTTATCAATGACATGGAGACTGAATTTGGCACAGGTTGGTCTGTGAAGAAGGTAAAGCTACAAATGTCTCAAAATTGCAAGATATTTTGGTGCAACCAAACAAAGAAGATAAAAAAAATCCCTCCCTAGCTAAGGCTCCAAAAAAGGCCAATTGATGTAAGTGTCAAAGTATGGAAAGATCTTGTAAAAGCATATGAGAAGTCTAAAGCACAGAGGAAGTCCGATGAGGAGAGTATGCAGGTATTTGAATTTGCTCATAAGATTATATCAAATTCATTAAACGATTTTTAAATTTTATTTGTGCATAGTTAAATTGATCTAGTATATGTTTCAGGACAAGGCCTCCAAGGCTAGGCTTCAAAAACTTCGTGCCATGCATCACAGTGGCTAGAAAGGTTTACAAACCTTGATCTGTAAATTTGTAAGTATATTTAATATGTTAAATGATTTTTTTTTTAATTCCCTAGGAAAAAGTAAACGATTTCATATCAATTAGTTTATCTAGTCCATGTTCCATGTTTTGACAGGAGGAGAAATATGGTCGGCATCCAAAGCAATTTGAAAAGGAAAAGTTACAAAGCAAAAAGTAAGCTAATTTTTAAATTTGGATGGAGAATGAGGTATCAATAGTTAACTTTTAGTTTCAATAACTTAGTTGGATATTGTTGTGTTAATATGTCAATTTGCATTTCTTGTGCTGAGTTGTTTATTGATGTGCAGGATGAGTTCTAAAGTGCTTCTTTGTGGGCACTAGATCCCACTCAATTTCCCCATTATTTCATGTTGAGGAAAAAAATATTGTTTGCCTTAAAGGGTAGTGGGTGACATTCATGACTTATTTTCATCATATCTTTTAATTAATGACCATTGTATTTTAATATCTCTTAGGTGTCCTTATTTAAGTTATGATTTGTATCATTTGAGTAACTTCATCCCATGTTGATTTGATTTATCTTCTTTTCTCTCAAACATTGTATCTCAAGGAGTGCTTCCTTGAATTCATGTTTCTATTCTACTAAGTGATCCACATGCATCTTTGCCATCCTTCCTCATGATTCTACCATTATTTTAACATATAAGAATGTTTTGATGCATCTTGGTTAGCATCCTATAGATCTAAGACATCCTTGTAGTCTACATCACTTGGCGTAGCTAACCAGCCACTTAATTTGTCCATCTAATTTTAAAAAGGCAGTAAATTCCTGTCTTCCAAGTTAATAAAACTCCATAAATAAATAAATCAGTAGTAAAAACCCAACAACCTGATGTGATCGACATAGAGAAGCATTTAATACTAGATTCTTAACAATCAAAATATAAATGGAATGTCCTTAAAACCCAATAGAGCTATCCAAAAAATCTAACTAAAAAATAAAAGTGCTCTTGCACACAATGGCCTAATGGTTGGTTGTCATAGAAGTCAAACTACCAAAGTAACAACACTGATCAAGTTAACATATATGCATCATTTGCATAGACAGCTGAACCATTTATGTGCATGAATAAATAGTATAAGGATGTAGATAAGCTCAATTCATCTAACTTCATGCCTCTTGGCAGACATTCCTCTTGAATCTCTAATATCAGGTGCCTGAGACTTCCTTGTAGCTTTTAACTTTCGTCACCACTTTTCCTCTTCACAATCAGACTCGTCTCCTTTTTCCTTATTTGCATTTCTGGCTTCAACTTCTAATTCACCCCATGTTTTACCTTCCTCCTCTTCAGAATCTTCTTCTTCATCATCCTCATCTAACTCCATAAGAGATTCATCTTTTGAACCTTCCTCATCTGATTCTAATTTCTCTTCTACATCAGAGGGTTCATATCCTTGATCCGACTCTTTGAATTATCATAATCAGAATCACTAGCTTCCATATTCAAAAACTCCCAATCACCATCTTCAATAAATTTATCTGGATCATCAGTAATAGTCTTCAAACTTGGCCACTAGTTCAAGTTCATTATGCTTTCATAATACTTTATATCCATGGAGTTCAGACATTCCTTGATGCCATCAAGCAAAGATTGAGGAATGGTGTCAATTCAGAGTACATCTCGCTTGAAGTCTTTGAAAACTGTAGCCATATCAAATTCCTTTTTCCCAAGTCCTAATCTCTCAAGGTTAACAATCTCAATCTCACTAATAGTGATAACTAAGAAAGGTAATTCCACCAACTCTACCAAACAGTTTATCGTAGGAATAATAAAATCAAAGGCTTTGAAAGGAACTCCATGAAAACCAAGCTCTCTAAATGGTATATCAAACTCTAGTTAAAAATATTTTAGACGAGGTTGTTCCCATAGCTCTCTTACTCACTTGACAAATCCTTGAAACTCCGCATTAATTTTATTTTTCTTGTCCCCCTCTTGTTGTTCTTCCTCAATTTCATCAAGATCATACATTGACCTTCTTGCCCCTCCTAAATTTTGGACCACATCCATTACCTCCACATAAAACTGGACATCCTTGGTCTTCTTGGTTCCCACGTGATGGTATAGCTATGCAAATTAAAATGAAGCAAAATAATCATCTTTCTTCCTCTTCCATGAAAACCAAGCTCTCTAAATGGTATATGAAACTCTAGTTCAAAATATTTTAGTTGAGGCTACTCCCATAGCTCTCTTACTCGCTTGACAAATCCTTGAAACTCTGCATTGATTTTATTTTTCCTGTCCCTCTCTTGTTCTTCCTCAATTTCATCAGTATCATACATTTACCTTCTTGCCCCTCCTAAATTTTGGACCACATCCATTACCTTCACATAAAACTAGACATCCTTGGTCTTCTTGGTTCCTATGCCATGGTATGGTTATGCAAATGAAAATGAAGCAAAGTAATCATCTTTCTTCCTCTTCCATGAAAACCAAGCTCTCTAAATGATATATAAAACTCTAGTTCAAAATATTTTAGATGAGGCTACTCCCATAGCTCTCTTACTCGCTTGAAAAATCCTTGAAACTATGCATTGGTTTTATTTTTCTTGTCCCTCTCTTATTGTTCTTCCTCAATTTCATCAGATCATGCATTGACCTTCTTGCCCCTCCTAAAGTTTGGACCACATCCATTACCTCAACATAAAACTGGACATCCTTAATCTTCTTGGTTCCTATGCCATGGTATGGTTATGCAAATGAAAACGAAGAAAATTAATCATCTTTCTTCCTCTTCCATGTAAACCAACCTCTCTAAATGGTATATCAAACTCTAGTTCAAAATATTTTAGACGAGGTTGCTCACATAACTCTCTTACTCACTTGACAAATCCTTGAAACTCTGCATTGATTTTATTTTTCTTGTTCCTCTCTTGTTGTTCTTCCTCAATTTCATTAGGATCATACATTGACCTTCTTTCCCCTCCTAAAGTTTGGACCACATCCATTACCTCAACATAAAACTGGACATCCTTGGTCTTCTTGGTTCCCACGTGATGGTATAGCTATGCAAATTAAAATGAAGCAAAATAATCATCTTTCTTCCTCTTCCATGAAAACCAAGCTCTCTAAATGGTATATGAAACTCTAGTTCAAAATCTTTTAGTTGAGGCTACTCCCATAGCTCTCTTACTCGCTTGATAAATCCTTGAAACTTTGCATTGATTTTATTTTTCATGTCCCTCTCTTGTTGTTCTTCCTCAATTTCATTAGGATCATGCATTCACCTTCTTGCCCCTCCTAAATTTTGGACCACATCCATTACCTCCACATAAAACTGGACATCCTTGATCTTCTTAGTTCCCATGCCAAGGTATGGTTATGCAAATGAAACTAAAGCAAAGTAATCATGTTTCTTCCTCTTCCATGAAAACAAACCTCTCTAAATGGTATATCAAACTCTAGTTCAAAATATTCTAGATGAGGCTGCTCCCATAGCTCTCTTACTCGCTTGACAAATCCTTGAAACTCTGCATTGATTTTGTTTTTCTTCTCCCTCTCTTGGTTTTCTTCCTCAATTTCATCAGGATCATACATTGACCTTCTTTCCCCTTCTAAATTTTGGACCACATTCATTACCTCCACATAAAACTGGACATCCTTGGTCTTCTTGCTTCCCACGCCATGATATGGTTATGCAAATGAAAATGAAGCAAAGCAATCATCTCCTTCTCTACTGGCTGGAATAATGCATGCTTAATGTTTTGATACATGATATCAGCTCTCTCTTTTGCTCTCATGGTTGAATAGAAAAATGCATTATGGTAGGCCTCCAGAGTTCTAGTCATATTTCTTCCTCTTCCACCAAATGTTGGCCTGATCCACAAGTCTACCAGCCTAATTGCCTTTTTTTTTTTAAGTTGAAGTTTCTCTTGAGTCACCAGCATAGCTCTCTCTTCCTTTTTAGACTATTTCATTGTTGCAGATCGTTTGTGGGATTTAATCATTTGTACCACATGGTTGATGTGCTTTGAATCCTTGGATCTAAAGGAAATTTCCTTAACATAAATACTACTAGGGAATTTCAATGCTGGCATGTAGTTGGAATTAAAGCTGGTACCTGGAACATTGAAAATTATCCTTATATAAGAATTCCCTCCATCTTGTTGGCTTGTAACACTCTTGATGGTTGCTACATGAAATGGAACCATGATGCCATATATGGGTACCAAAACAACATCATTTTTTGTATCAACCTGAATCATGAGCTCTCTAGAAATGGGGATACCATCCACATTTTTGTACGAAGCCATATCAATGGATAGCTTGGAAGAGCCATGTCCATCTCCTATACCAAAGCCCCCTGCAGCCAATCTTCTTGCAGTCTCATCATTCTTTTGCAGAGGGTTGGCACTTAAGGTTATGTAATAGAATTTACAGTTGATAGTTAAATTGTATAAAAAGAAATTTATGATCTTTACTAATGTTTATTAGAATCGTTGCATGTTTTACATCATTGAAATCACATATTAGCTATAACTTTTTTTGAAATTTTATAATGGTATGTGCACTTTGATATGATGTAATATGATTATGGTTTCGTCTCATATGTTTCAATATTAGATATATAAGAGAAAAATAAATTATTGCATGAAATAAATAATAAATTTTCATTTTCATTTTTTTTTTGCAGAACACAGGTCTTCCAGAAGATCAAGATGATCCTTACCATGATATAGATCCAAAAAATATTGGTTTTATCTATATAGATCACATGTCAGAGGATGATGATGACGTAGATATAGAAGACACCGAGGCCAATGACAGTGATGATGACGACGATGGTGATCATGATGATGATGATCACAATGGCGATGATGATGATAGGGCAGTTGTTGGTAGAACCTAGCAACATTCATGATCATATAGGCCGCACCATGGATCATTGTTGGTATATCGTTATGATGATCATGATCATTATAGTGGTGATGATGATTAGGCAGTTGCTAGTAGTACCCAGTGACATTCATTATCATATAGACTGCATCATGGATCATTGTTGATATATTGTTATGATGCCTATTTTCATGGTTACTATCATATGTATCATTTTCATGGCCTACAGTACCATATTATTGAGTTGTATCACATTGGCATTTATCATTTTCACTTATATCATTTGGACATGTATCATCTTGACTTGCATCAATTTGAGCTACATAATTTATCATTTTTACTTATATGATTTGTACATGTATCATTTTGACTTATGTTGACTGTTGGACATGTATCATTTTGGAAGTGATTTAACTAGCAAAAAAATAAAATGATTATCTTGTTTTTTTTTTTGATACGTAATTATCTTGTTATTTAATCGTATGAGTTAAATAATTAAATTACTTAATCTATAATCATATGAGTTATTTAAGAGGCATCATATATTTAACTAATTAAATTGAATTAAAACATATTAAATTAATAAATGGAAGCAAAACAAGAAGCATTTTTAGAAGAAAAAAAGGAAGCAACAATGGAAACCAAACTAGAAGCAAACCAAAAGCAATCTGGGAAGCGAAATTGGAAGAAAAACTAGAAGAAAACCTGGAAGAAAAACTGAAAGCAAAGCAGGAAGTAAAACTGAAAGGAAAACTAGAAGGAACACAGGAAGAAAAATTGGAAACAAATTTGGAAGCAAAATCGGAAGCAAAATCGGAAGCAAAACTGGAAGCAAAATTCAATGCAAAACTGGAAGAAAAAATGGAAGCAAAATTGGAAGAAAAACCAGAAGCAAAACCAGAAGCAAAATTGGAAGAAAAACTGGAAGCAAAATTAGAAGAAAAATTGGAAGTAAAATCGGAAGCAAAACCAAAAGCAAAACTGGAAGCAAAATTGGAAGCAAAAATGGAAGCACAAGTGGAAGCAAAACCGAAAGAAAAACTGGAAGTAAACCTAGAAGAAAAATCTGAAGCAAAATTGGAGGCAAAACTGGAAGCAATACTGGAAGCAAACATGGAAGAAAAACTAGAAGCAAAAGTGGAAGCAAAAGTGGAAGCAAAACCGGAAGAAAAACCGGAAGCAAAATTGGAAGCAAAACCGGAAGCAAAAGTGGAAGCAAAACTGGGAGCAAAACTAGAAGCAAAAATGGGAGTAGACATGGAAGCAAATACAGAAGCCAAATTGGGCGCCAATTTAGGCGCTATTTCCAACGCCATTTTCCAACGCTATTACTGGCACCAAATTTTTGGCACAAAAAATGATGCTAAAGTGGATGCTAAAGATAGTGCAAAATTTGGCACAAAATTCGGCGATGAAATGAAGAAACGCTTTTGCGCTAACTTTCGCGCCATGAGATGGCTCCAATTGATGGCTCCAATTGATGGACTCAAATACACTAAAATCCGACACAAAAGTCGGCACTAATTACCTGTTGTGTTGTTGTGCTACACCAATGATGCCTGATATAGTCCATATGAAGAGACTAAGACTATAGTCTTAATGTGATGTATTTTGTTTTGTAATGTGGGTTGAGTATGAATGTTTGAAATGTTGTGTGTCAAAAGGCCACTAGGATTGACTTATGTATTGGGTTGGCTTCCTAGTTGGCCATTTTTGGATTTGGTCTTTAGGGAATTTTGAAAGGGTTAAGAAATATCTTAATTTATGTATTATTGTGCTTTTTGGAACCCTAGGGTGGGTACCTATGGGTTAAGTGTATTTTTAAACCCGGGTGAACCCACAATACTGGTTTATAATTTTTGGCCAAATTAGACATTGAGGTGATTTTTTTTAACTAAATCCTCACTTCCGGGCGCCTATAGTAGGTAAACCATGAGTAATTTGAAGATGACGCAAAATAGTGTTTTGTGACATTTTTTTTGTAGATTCTAAATATATTTTTTTCAAAAATTCTGGAATCAAATTGCACTTATTTTTCCATCTCCTTAGAAAACTAGTTTTTAACAGTAAACACCATTTTTAAAGAGTGACATTACTGGATAACACATAACTTTTTTCTATGAACGATAAAATTCTTTTTTTTTTTGAATTTAGATTCATAACTACGATATATAAAGCATGGAATTGGTTTCATAGCATTTCATTAAATATTTTTTTCTTAATTAAGTTTCAGTGTCAAACCAGTTACAATTTAGTCATGATTCACTGGCTAAAGCATAACTTTTTTTTGTATATATCAAAATTCAAAAAAAAAATTGTTGGATCAAGGACATCAATATCTAGTGCATTGATATTTTTCAATTTTTTTTTGATAATATGCTATTTTTCCACATGCAGAATAGAGAGCTTGATTTTCAGTGAAAAACCTATGTTTAATCAGATTAAAAAATAAAATACGTAATAAAAATAAAACATATTAAAAATTATATTTGATGGATAGGTCGTTCCGAGGAATACCATCATCTAGTTAGGTCTGTGAAGTCTCCTCCATTTTCATCCTCAACCAGAGCTTCAAAAGGCAATTTTTTGCAGAGATTTGGTAGAAGGGGGGGAGAAGGGGGTTTTCTGAATCCCCTTTAGCGAACCCCTTGACCCTTCAGTGAAGGGTTTGCTTGAAGGGGGGTTCGAGTGAACCCCCTTTTTTTTAAATTTCCCTTTGTCTTCCATTTAAAAAATGCGCCAAAAGGTGGGTCCCATCATTTAATAGGGTTCGCTCAAAGGGGGATTTGAGCGAACCCATTAAGGGTCCATACAAACCCTCAGTTCATGCGAACCCCTAAAAACCAAAAAAAATTCATGGGAGCATTTTTACAATTTTTCTTCCTCAACGGAATTGTAAACCAGTATTGTGGGATCACCCACCCTTATTTTAGACTTGGGCCAAGATGTGACCATACTAAATTTTTCATTTAATGGAATGAAGAATTTCAAGCATGGAGGCTTGGGATAGTGACTTATTACTTTCCATGATCCCCACTCTCCAAAGTTCATTAAGAACTTCGTAAAATCCACAAGATCACTCGTGCATTTATGATCCACCTTATAAGGCTTTCATGGGATTAGTGTAGAGTATACTCTACTATCCCCAAGGTCTCACACATGTGTGATAAATTATGGGGAGATGTGCATAAATTATGAATGGGAGAGTGAAAAGTGTCACTCCCCCCATTTAAAGAATTTAAACCTTGAAATCCTATCAATCATCCATTTTGGGATGAAGAAGGGTTTCTTCTTTTCTTTTGTTCATTTCATTTTTTATGAAGTGGAGAAGTATGAGAGAGGGGACTTGGGAAAAAGATTAGATTGGAGGATTGTGGAGAGAGCACCACCAATGCTTCATCAATCCCTTGTAATCTTGAGAGGTAAGCTCTCAAATCCCTTGAAACATTGACTTTTATGACCTTTTGGTTTTCCAAATATATTTGGGTTTCTTGGTTATTTGAGCATGTATTGATGTCCTATTTTATGTGATTATGGGATTTATATTGTTAAGGATTTGTTATGCTTTTGGGTTAATGTGGTTTATATAGTTTTATTATTTTAAGTTTTGTAGATCTATAGGCAAGAAGAGATGTGATTATTGAATTTACCCTTTTTGAATCTTGTTAAGGATTCTAGTATTGTGAGTCTCCTTTAGTTTGAGTTGGGTCGGGTGCTTGGGTTTGAGTTTTGCATCTTTTCCAAATTTGTGTTGAATTTGGGTTTCTTAGAGGACCTCCTAGATCAAGGGAAACTTGCAAGAAAGCCAATGGTTGGGAAATGAGCACATCCATTGGTCCATGTAGCGGGTTCTTGTGCATTTGGTTGTAGATTCGAGGGAGTTACTTGAATAACTCATTTTCATAGAGATGGAATTCTTCAACTTCTCCTTGCACTCATGAGTAGGAAAGAAAGTTATAGTAAAATGCCTTGATATAAAAAAATTGTGAAGTACTTCTCCCAAATGTCTAGATGTTGTTGGATTTGTACATGAAAACTTGGTTGTAAGCATGGTTTTCATTATATTTTGATGAATGAAAATTTGCATTGGCTTGTTGTAAACAAAATAAAATTTTAATAGACTCTTTGCAAATACATTGTGCAAATTATTGAAGTTTAAAATGTATCTAAGGAAATAATAGGGTGGTTGTAGTTTTCCCCTTTGTTGAATTATTATATATTCAGAGCAACAAATAACTAACATAATATATTTATATACATTTAGATTTATACATACTTCTAGAATATGGGTTGTGGAAAAAATGTACACTCAAGCTTGTGTAACAATTTTGTGTAGTCCATTTGTATCCCATTCAAGTTGTAAGAATATTTTGATGAAAAAAGGATAACTAGCTTTGTTTTACCTCTAATAAGATTTTGGCTTTAAGAATATGATTCTCCATCTTAAAAAAGAGAGAAAAAAGTTGCATATTCTCGTTGTCATATTGTCCTATTAGATTTACATGTTATATATATAGATAAATCCATTATATGGTATTTACCATATTTATAAATATGATTATGTTATATAAATGAGGGGTCTAAGTGTGTATACTTTCCTTTCAAGTGAATGTTGGGTTATATAGTTTAAATTTAAAAAAATAGATACTATAGAAAACATGTGAGTAAATTCATGTTTATACAATTAAATTTAATAGGAAAGTGATATGGTAACATTTAAACATGAATTTGGGTACTTGGATCATAGTTTTATCATTCCATTTATATTCTAAATAAAATATAAAATAGATAAATAAATAATGTAATTTTTGATATTTTCAATGGTCAAAATTCATTTGGTGCATCACCTTATTAGTCTTGGGTTTCAAGTTATGTTTCCTTTCACCATTTTCTCAACATGCAACATTAAGATAGGTTAACTAGGTGAAGTATTAAAGGGAACTAGCCCTCTCTAGAGGTTGATCTCCAACATCTAAACCCATACTCAGGGAGATCATCCCATTTTTCACATGGTAGTTGAGTTCTACACTCAACAAGGGTGCATAATTTTAGTGACAACAATTTTTGGCATACTGATGGGAGTGTTTGAACTATCATAATTCAAAAATTGTCTATTATTGCTGGTATTTGGTGTGTATGTCAGAAATTTCTACCTTTGGAGGAAAAATCTTCACACACTTGGTGACTCCAAGTTCAATCTACTGGTTTCAAGTGGACTAAGTGTTGGTATGTGCTTAAATTTTTATAAAAAATCAGTCCCAATTATTATTGTTTTAAGAACACTTCAATTAATTTATAACTTTTTAAAAAGTTGCATCATGTTTTCATTTCATGGAGATATGTTTCATCACCCTTTGTTCCATGAAATTACTACTTATATCACTTCCTATTAGCCATATCAAATAGAACATGTTGTTGGTTTCATCCTAAATGACCTTGTGACAATAGGTTATCGACATACTTGTCATGTTTGCCACCCACCCACCCCAACTCAATCTTTATGGAATCCTTTCAGTTAGTCTCAAGAAGTCATTTTTATGCCAAACTAGTGTTTTTATTTTCTTAACTAGCCCCAAAATGCTCACACTATGGGGATTAGTGACATAAAAATAATATTTCTAGAATTCAATAAGTAGGTGGTTGATATCAAGAGACAATAAGGATTCGATTTGCAGCAAGAAGATTTGGCTTACCAAGCCTACCAATACTAGTGGGATATAGATACATAGAGGAAGCAATAAGAGGAGTCTCTTGTAAAAGATATTTCTGCCAAACAAGAACATATAAAGTTGTTACTTGCCCAAGTAAAAAGGCATGAATCTCAATCATCCTCTTACATTCCAAAACAACCTGCAAATGAGGAGGTTCCTAAGTACTATTTTCCAAGCTTCAAGCAAATAATCCTCCTCTATACTCAAGTAAGTGTTCTACATGAATGAAATATCCAAGTTTTGGAGGTACTTTTCCTTTGCAATATTTTGTGTTTGAGAAAAGTCAACCTACTATTCCTCAAAAAAGATCCCCCTCAAGAGCTTTTCCTACCTCAATAAACTCAAAAAAGTTCACAAAACTATCCACCAAATCAGCCTTCTTTTCCTAGCATCATTTCCCTTTATGAAGGAGGACCTATTGTTTATCAAGGTAGTTGTTTTAGCGAGAAAAATGAGGATTTTTTTGAGGTAAGAAAAGAACAACTTGTAGTTGATGAACCTGCACATGATGAAAAAATGAAAAATTAGACTTGTTACAAGAGGGTGATGAGAATAATCAAATAGGATAGTAGGTTGAAAATAAATTTAGAGGGGTTGAATTTGAAGTTTGGATTAACTTGTTTTATGAACTTCCATTTTTTGTTTAAGGTGAATAAAATGTATCTATGCTTATATCAACAAATTAGATAGGAGAATAATAAGAAATAAGGGGTGGTGAAGAAAAAGAGTCTATATTTTGGTTTGATGAGTTGTCTTCCTTCATTAAAAAAGATGAATAATACATACACATACTAACATCAACAAAAATGTCAAGATAGCTAGAAGATACAAATACTTTTGATAAGGTGTTGGTATACCAAGAGAAAAATGGGGAACAATATTATTTTGAAGAGTGTGAATATTGACATACATGAGGAGAATATGTTGAAGTTGGGAAAATCAACTCCACAGATCCCAATAGCTATTGATCCAAAAAAACATGAATCATATTAATGTGCATCTTCTAATGATAATAAAATATATAATTCTTATAAAAGGATATTTAACTTAAAAACCCTAGGTGAGGATAAAACAAGATCATGACATGTGTCCTCATCCTATGACATGAGACATATAGAAAACATGACCCTAAGTAAGCTTAAGTAATTAGAGGAAAAGGAACCTAATAATTAAATAAACAATTAATTTTGAAATATCTTTTGCTCTAACACCCCTTAATTGAAACTTAGGGAGAAGCTCAAACCACTAAAGATGAATGCATGATGGTCCCGAAAAACAAGGCCTAGTGAAGTACCCATGTACAAACAAAAGATCTCTCAAAATTGAAGAAAAAAGGAGAAAAATCCAGTGGGAGAAAATTCCTCTCCAACAAAGAGAAATAAAAGTAAAATATTGAAGAAGCCTCCAACCAAGAATTGTGCCAAAAGATAGCAATAAAGGATGAACATGAAGAACACCACTAAAGCATGAAGAAGCTATAAAATTTGTCAAAGAATGACTTTTATAGCATGATAAAAGAAGAAACTCTGCTTAAAAAAATGATGATCGGGATTAAGAAATCAAGAATTTGCATGAGTGCCCGAAATGACACTAATCGAATCAAATGGCAAAAAAAGGAAAACATTTGGACTCGAAGATACAAATGGCACAAGTACCAAAAGTCTGAAGAACACCGATCAAATGAAAATGGAAGGTCACCTCCAAAAATAGGAATGCAAGAGTATCTTGTTGAATGAAGAAGACAACTGAGAGGGGGTGAATCAATTGTAGAAAAGTAAAACATCAAAACCCTCAATAGTAATCAAATCCGCAAGCATTCATTAAATCCTTATTTTGTTAAAGTGATTAATCATGAAATGTAGATAACATAAACTAAAATAACAAAACCATGCATAAGAGAACACCATATTTATGTCGAAAAGAAAATGAGGGAAAAACCACGGTGAGTATTAGATCACAATATAGGTAATTCTAAAATTGACACAAGGGCTCACTTCCAAAATAGGACACACTGTCCAAAAAGGCTCACAGTTGGGGCTCACTGCGACCGAAGGAAACACAAGAAGATAGAAGAGAAATGTTACATAGAGAAAAAATTCTTAATGTAAAAAGTAATCCACAACAAATACTCCAGCACTTTCACAACCAGGCATGAAATATTGTAGACACCTTCAGCTCACTGCATTCAGAAATCCAACACTTTGAAGTTCGCACTATTTTTCTCAAATTTGCATCAGCACTTCTATAATTCACATCACATTTAACACTCACATCTATCTCACATCTATCTTGACTCTCTCTTTCATCTTACAACAACATCACTCTTATTTATACCATCCTCAACCTTGAAAACCTTCTCCAAGGTCGGAAACTATTTGTTACATTTAAAATTTAAAATTAGTTCAGTACCTAAACATTCATGCGGTGGATTGGAATGAAGGTGACCCATATAAATCCTTAATTAGGACCCAAATAAATCCTAACATACCTCAACAATATTTTAGAAACATCACATGTAGTGTTAAAACAAGGTCGGCCAATACCCATGCTAAACACCACAAAACATTAAATACACACTTCCTTAAATAATTCCAAAAATTTTAGACAACAAAATTCACTTGAACACAATCTAGAATAATCCACGAACCACCTGAGATCCAACAAATACTTCATCCAAACTTGCATCATAGAAATATTTCAACCCAAGACATCCAGTTAACCTAATTCACACATTGACACATGAAACACACATTGTACTACACTAAATCGGGTGAAACCTTGAATTTTGAAAGTACAAATATTTTAAGAAAGTTCCCAGATCCACACAACCTGAAGCCAAACTGTGGATAAAATACATTTCTCCCAAACCATAGAAAACACCACTGAAAAACTAGTTCACACACTGGTGAAAATATCTCACATTGCATAGTGATCCAAAAACCTAAATTTTGGATATAGCAACTACTAATAACCTTGAACAACATATCAGATCCACACATGCATAACATCAACACAGAAGAAATGTCAATCACATCCCGAAGCATTTTCTGAGCACTTGCACAACATTGTTTTCTTTGTTTATCAAATTTTCTCAAAAGCACTTGTAAACCAAGTATCAGAGACATCATCCCAACACATTACTTCATTCCAACATATATCTAGACACTGCTATATAAAGATAGGTCCATGTACTCATAACACTTCATCAATATCTCAACTACACATGCACAACCTGCAATAATATGTTTTCTCTTTTTCATAATTTTCTCAATATCCTCGACATCTTCATCATGCAAAAACCTTCCTTAACACATAGTTGGCATCAATGAAAACACCAACTTGTTGAAATCTTTTTGACATCAATGAAAACACCTTCATACTTACAAAAATCTCCCCCTTTGTCATTAATGGCAACACATGATGTGAAAAACCATCAAAGACAACACAACAACTCTAAACACACACTCTCATGATTTACTTTTCTCCCCTTGTGAAGATAGAATTTTCCACATGATTCTCTCTCCCCCTTTGACATCAATGGAAAAGGATAAAATGATTTGCATTGTTCTCCCCCTTTGACACTAAGCCGAGATACTTTCTCTAAATACCCCCCCTTAGGATTACACCTAACCAAATCAATAACTCTACAATAATGACAACATTCCTTACTGTAACAATGACAACACATGACACTACCCACTCCCATTGAGAGGTAGCCACTAACATCAGTCTAGAAAAGAGATGAATCCATAGATCCACTAGATTGATGCGTCTCCATATACATCTAGTTCAAGAAAGGAGAGGCAATAATCCCCAACTTCTCCCAAATATACTCAAAAATATCCTTAGGAAGAGCCTTAGTAAATATGTCAACAATCTGATCCTTTGTAGGTACATATTCAAGCTTCACCTCATTCTCCATAACCTTCTAAATCTCAAAAAGTGGTACCTGATTGATATATGGTTTTTCCTTGAATGCATCACCGGATTCTTTGAAATTTTAATTGCACTTTTATTATCACAAAAGATAGATATAGGCTCATCATACACTACTCTGATATCTTTCAATGTTTGTGTCATCCATAATACTTATGTACAACAAGATGTTGCAACAATATACTCAGCCTCTATAGTGGATAAAGAAATTGAATCTTACTTCTTACTTTACCATGAAACCAATCTAAATCCAAGAAAGAATGCACCACCATTTGTACTTTTCTTTTCATCAACACAACCAACCCAATCTCCATTTGTGTAAGCACTTTATGTGAAATTATGATGGGTGATCCCACAATAGTGGTTTACACTTTTTGGGACATCCTGATTTTTGCTAAAATCACATATTTTTAGAAAATATAATGATTTAAGCCTTGAAAAGTTTCATTTAAAGGATTCCAATTAAAGAGGGTTTAATCAAACCACCTTAGATCAAACCCCCTTGGATAGAACCTTGCTAGTTTAAACCATACCTATAACAGAGTCTCCTTTACACCTATCAAAATGTTGATAAAAAACCACTTTTGATTTACCTTTTGAGGGATCAAATGAATTAATTTAGATTTTTTTTTTGTAAGTATGTAGTTCTTATTATAAGCTTCCCAAAAAGTATAATTTTAAATATATTTAGTTTTATTATTATATTTATTTTTATTTCTTGTGAATGTAGGTTTTTCACCGAAAATAAAGTTCTTTGTTCTACACATATGGAACAATATTAGATTATCAAAAAAGTTTCTAAAAAATATATTTGTGCTAGGTATTGATGTCTTTGATCCAGTAAAAAAAAGAATTTCGATACATACAAAAAAAGTTATGTTGTTTACAGTATGCCTATATCTAAATTGTAATTGGTTTGACTTCAAAACTTGATTAAGAAAAAAAAAATTCAATAAAACACTATGAAACCAAATGAACATGCTATATCATAGTTACAAAGTTAAATTAAAAAAAAAAATTATCTTTCATAGAAAAAAAATTGTGTTGCTTACGATGAGCATCACTCTTTAAAAATGGTGTTTATTGTTAAAAACTAGTTTTCGAAGGAGATGGAAAAATAAATTCAATATAATTAAAAATAAATAAAAATATATTTAGAATTTATAGACAAAATTTCACAAATCACTAGTTTGCATCATCTTCAAATTCCCCGTGGTTTAGCAGCTACAAGTGCCTAAAAGTGAAGATTTATTTTTAAAAAATAGTTCAATGTCTAGTTTGGCCAAAAATTGTAAACCAGTATTGTGGGATTACTTAAATCAATATCCTTAGGATACCATAAGCCATAATCCAGAGTGTCTCTTAAATATCTGAATATCCTCTTCACTACTACAACATGTGTTTCCTTAGGATCTTCTTGAAATCTAGCCACACGACAAACTACATGCATGATATATGGTCTATTTTTAGTTAGATATAGTAGTCCACCAATCATATATCTATATTTTCTCTGATCAACCTTAGGTGAATCATCATCTTTTCTCAATTTGCAACTAGTCACCATAGGAGTTCATACCGGTTTGGATTCTTTCATTCCAGGCTTCTTTAACATCTCTTTGACATACTTAGATTGTGAAATGAAAATGCCTTTGTTTATTTGACTAATTTGTAGCCCAAAGAAGAAATTCATCTCCCCAAACATTGACATCTCAAACTCTCTGTGCATCTCTTCAGAAAATTTCTTACACATAGCTTCATTTCTTCCAAAGATAATATTATCCACATATACAACCACTATCAAGATTTTATCTTCCTCAATTTGAAATAAAGATTACTATCTGTGATGCCTTTATAGAATCCTTGTTGTATCAAATATATGTCCAACCTTGCATACCAAGCTTTGGGAGCATGCTTCAATCTATATAATGCCTTCTTCAATTTTCACACCATATCTGGTTGATCTGATAACTGGAATCCTTTTGGTTGTTCTATGTAAACCTCTTCTTCCAATTCACCATTCAGAAAAGTAGATTTCACATCCATCTAATAAACTTTGAAATCCTTGTGTGCTGCAAATACCAAAAACATTCTGATAGCTTCCATCCTAGCCACCAGAGAATTTTTTTCCTCAAAGTCTATTCCTTCCACTTGTGAGTAACCCTTACACACAAGTCTTTCCTTATTTCTTGCCACTTCTCCATTATCATTTAGTTTGTTTCTAAATACTCACTTAGTTCCAATTATGTTCTTGTTTGCTAGTCTAGGAACCAGTTCCCAAGTTTGATTTTTCTCAATTTGCATAAGTTTTTCTTCCATTTCCTTCATCCAATGTTCATCTTTGTATGCCTCAATCATTGATTTAGGTTTAAATTTAGAAAGTAAACACAGATTTACCTCAGCTTCAACAACTCTGCTTCTTGTCAATACTCCTTTCCTCTTGTCTCCAATGATTTTTTCTTCACAATGATTCTTTTGCACATACTTAGGGGTCCTAGGGGTCTTCTCCAGAGCTTCTTCCTCTTCATTTTCTACTTCTTTTTCTTCAGCTTTTTCTTCTTCTTCTCTGCAATTAGGTTCATCTAACATATATCCATCTACTACAATTGAATTTTGCAAATTTTCATCAACCTTAACATTTACACTTTCAATAATATTTCTCAACCTTTTGTTGTAACATTTGTAATCTTTTCTTTTAGTAAAATATCCAATTAATATACCTTCATCATACCTTGCATCAAACTTTCCTATGTTATCTTCATCTCTCTTGATATAACATTTGCTTCCAAATACTCTAAAGTACTTGAAAGTAAGAATCCTTCCATACCATAACTCGTAGGGAGTCTTTGTTTTGTTAGCTTTGGTTTGAACTATGTTAAGTATGTAACCAGTAGTATGAATTGCTTCTCTCCAGTAGAGTTCCGATAGATTTTCTTCTCTCATCATAGACTTAGCAACTTCTTGAATAGTCTGATTTTTCCTTTCAACCACTCCATTTGATTAAGGAGTTCTAGGGGTAGACAAGTTCCTCTTTATTCCATAAACTTCACAAAACATGTTACACTCATTGGAGGTGAATTCTCCACCTCTATCAGACCTCAAAAAATTGATTTTCAAATTGATTTCATTCTCAGCCATAGCTTTAAATGCTTTAAAATCTATCTAGTGCATCAAATTTCTCTCTAAGAAAAGTAACCCATGTCATTCTTGAGTAATCATCAATCAAAATCATGAAATACCTATCACCTTGAAGAATTCTCACCCTTGCAGGACCACAAATATCTATATGTATTAATTACAGTAGTCTAGTAGAAAATTATTCCTTTCCTTTGAAACTACTCCTTATTTGCTTCCCAAACTAACAATTCTTGCAAACAAAATTGATAGGCTTTGTAATTATTGGTAGGTCTCTCACTGCATGAACATAAATGATTCTAACTAAGTTGTCAAAGTTCATGTGACACATCCTCTGGTTCCATAACCAACTATCATTATCTGAGACATAAAACAATGACCATCAACACCCTTAAGCTGATAGATGTTTCCATCTATCCTCTTACAAGAAGCAATCAAAGTTCCAGACCCTTTTCTGATCTCACATCTTTCATCCTTAAACACAAGATTATATCCTTTGCTACACATTTTTCCAACACTCAAAATATTATTCCTTAAAATTTTAACATAGTAAACATATTTAGTATTATGCTTGCCATCAAAACTGATTGAACCTATTCCACAAATCTTAGCTCTTGAATCATATTCAAATTTAACTAATCCCCCATCATACTTTTCAAGTTTAAAAAACTTACTTTTATCTCTGGTAATGCAATTAGAGTAGCCATTGTCAACAACCCAGTAGTTGTTATCTTGTTTTACATGAAAAGAAAAAATCAATGTAACTTCAACCTTCTCCAAAACACTCTCCACACAACTTTCAAAGTTAGAAAAAGTAGATTTATCTTTTAAAGCTAAGAACAAGAATTCATTTTCATCAGCATCTCCATAATCAAATTCATCATCAGATATATGAGCATATTCTTTGACATAGTAACTTCTTTTAATCATTTTTCCTAGATTTTCCTTATTTTTATTGTTCACAGCTTTGTTTGGACATCTTGAAACATAATGACCTATATTTCCACAGCTAAAACATTTGAAAGGTAGTTTACCTTTGTACTTATCAGTGCACTTTTTCACCCTTATTACAAAGTTATCTTCCACATCATCAAGATCTTTTCCATCTAAATCTTCAACCTTTTCTAATTTTCCAGCCTTGAAAGAAAACTCCACTTTTGTACCATTTTTCAAACCGAGTTTTCTCATTTCAAATGATGTTACTATACTGATCAATTGATCTATAGAATAAGTATTAAAATTTGAAACTTCCTCAATATCAGCTACCTTTTCATTGTGTGAATGAGGAAGAGTTCTGAAAAATTCTTTACCACCCTAGGTTCTTTGACTTGTACACCAAGCCCTCTAATATCACTTACCAACTCATCAACTCTCTACATTTAGGTTGTAATTTTTTCATCTTTAGACATTCATAGGTTATCACATTGTGCCTTCATATTCAACAACGTTTCTTGTTTAACCTTGTCATCTTCTTCGTAAATTCTCTCTAGATTATCCCAAACTTATTTAGTAGTCTTAAGATTCATAACTTTAACCAATTCAGAATTTGAAAGACTATTCACCACAATAAATCTTGTCTTAGAATTTACCTCATGTTCCTTGATCTCATTACTTGTGCTTGTACCATTTGAAGGTGCAAAATATTGAGACTTTATTTCCTTTTCAATCTCAAATCTATGAGATGCTAGATATCCTTCCATCTTTGTCTTCCAAAATACACAGTCTATTCCATCAAATCTAGGGAAAACAATATGTTTCACCATCCCAAATTTACCTCAAGTGGTTAAGCTCTTCTCCAAGGAACCTTGCTTTGACACCAATTATTAAATGGAAAAGACAACTTAGAGGGGGGTGAATCAGTTGTAGAAAATTAAAACATCAAAACCCTCAACAATAATCAGATCCACAAGAATTCATTAAACCCTCAACAATAATTATATCTACAATAATTCATTAAACCCTCAACAATAATTAGATCCACAAGCATTCATTAAACCCTTATTTTTTTAAAGTGATTAATCATGAAATACAAATAACATAAACTAAAATAACAACACCATACATAAGAGAATACCAAATTTATGTGGAAACCCCAATTGGAGAAAAACCATAGCGAGGATTAGTTCACAATATAAGTAATTGAAAAATCAGTACAAGGGTTCACTACCAGAATAGGACACACTGTTCAAAAAGGATCACTACCACAAAAAGAAACACAAGAAGATAGAAGAGAAATGTTACACATAGAACAAATTATCAATGCAACAAGGAATCTGCTACAAATTCTCCAACACTTTCATGACCTTGCATGAAAGATTATGGACACCTTCAACTCACTGCATTTAGGAATCCAACACTTTGAAGTTTGCACTGCTCTATTCAAATTTGCATCAACACTTCTTTAATCCGCATCACACTCATCACTCGCATATATCTTTCCTCTCTCTTGCATCTTACAACAACACCACTCTTATTTATATCTTCCTCAATCTTGAAAACCTTATCCAAGATCAACAACTATTTGTTACATTTAAAATTTAAAATTAGGTCGACACCTAAACATTCCCACAGTGGATAGGAATGAAGGTGACCCATATAAATCCTTAATTAGGATCCAAATAAATCCTAACATGCCTCAAAATTCTTTCATAAACTTTGCATGTGGTGTTAACACTAGGTCGGCCAGTACTTGTGTTAAACAACATAAAACATTAAGTACACACTTCCTTAAATCAATCTAAAAATTTCAAAAAAAAAATCACTAGAACATGATCTAGAATAATCCACCAACCACCTAAGATCTAACAAATACTTCATCCAAACTCGGACCATAAAAATATTTCAACCCAGAACATTTGGTTAACCTTATTTGCACACTAACACATGAAACACACATTGTACTACACTAAATCAAGTGAAACCTTGAACTCTTAAAGATACAAACATTGTAAGAAACTTCCCATATCCTCACAACCTGAAGCCAAATTGTGGAGAAATGTGGAGCAAATACATTTCTCCTGGAACACGACAAACACCACTGAAAAACTAGTTCACACACTAGTGAAAATATCTCACTCTGCACAGTTATCTAGAAACCCAAATTTTGGATATAGTAACTACTAACAACCTTGAACAACATATCAGATCCACACATACATAGCATCAACATAGAAGAAACATGAAGCACATCTCAAAGAACATTTTGAACACTTGCACAACACTATTTTCTCTGTTTCTCAAATTTTCTCAAAAGCACTTAGAAACCAAGTACCAAAGACATCATCTTAACACATTACTTCATTCCAAAACATCCTCAAACACTGCAACATAAAGATAGATCCATGTACTCACAACATTTCCTCAATATCTCAACTACACATGCACAACCTGCAACAACCTGTTTTCTCTTTTTCACAATTTTCTCAATATCCTCGACATCTTCATCATGCAACAAACTTCCTTAACACATAGTTGACATCAATGACAACAACAACCTATTAACATCATGTTGACATCAATGATAACACCTTCACACTTGCAACATATTCATATGGTAAGTGCTCCATCTCATTGAAATACATGTAACTAGCCACTGATGTATGCTGCAACTAAAAGTACATACGAAAAAATATTGTATATGTTGATGCAGTATTTTGCATGTAGCAGTAGTCTCATGGGAAACTTAGCTATTGGGGGACATGGTGCGCTAGCTAAGTGACCTTCAGGATTTTATTGAAGCTGACTCTTCATTTAGTGGGGGGAGTAAAAGGTGAGAAAGATAGCAGAAATATAAAATTTACACTATAGGCGATGTGCCAAAGTCTTACATAAATCTACTAGAGCACAGTGTAGAATGCAAAGGCCCGAACCACTAAATTGTTGTTTGTTAAGCTAATCTTCTCAAAAACACTTAAAGTGTAGGAGTACCCTCTAACTTGCATGACATAATCTTAGCATAACTTTGAGCTAACACATAAGATTCAAAGAAAAACATGATCTGCATTTATTAAGTTATGGAGGATTATAGAAAGCTGAAGAACAGGCATTCATACAATAAAAGAAGATAACGACATAGTCCAATAGTATCACGAAAAACATGAATAAACAGAAAGGCCGAATTTATTTTGGCACAGTCTGGAGTTTTTAAATTGAATAAAACTATTACAAAGGCCTACTTCCCAGCACTCGGGAGTTCTTTACAAACTTAACCAACCCCCATAAAAAGAAACATGGTCATACATATAGGCCAGCCCATCACCTGAAAATGCATCAAGAGAAAAAGAAAACCACGAGCAGAGACCAACAACCCAGATCATCTCGAGATGCCATAGCAAACATCAATCGGCTAGGAGCATGCCAGTGAAGCCATGACATGGAATGAAAAACCATGCAACAACAGGTGAGAACACGTGGCACCACAGCAAGAAAACGCGGCAACAGATGGCTACAAAAGTTTTAGCGGCATTTCCAAGGTAACAGGCACAACAGCAATCGCCACGTATCGCTTAGATAGAGCCTGACAGAAAGTTGAAGAAACACCTAGCGAAAAGCTCCGAGAGGGAGCCATGTGGGGCGCTCCGAGCAAGATTAAGTACAAGGCGGGCCCAGCTCGAAAAGCAACCAGAGAAAACCACGCGGCATGCAAATGAAGACCAGAAAAAAGCGAAGCAATACGAAAAACAAAAAGCTTTGAGAGGCAGCCACGTGGAATGTTTCGAGGTCAGTGAGCAGTTGTAAATTAAGGTGCAGCCGCAAAGGTAAATATAAAACCGTAAAGGCTTGGCAATTTTTTGTTGAACAGTTTGGCGACTCACAGGGGCATTTCGCTCGTGGAATGAAGAACCCCAGAAACTTTGGTTCAACATCCCAAAACTGATCACAACCTTGAGAGGGCGGCCTACAGACTAGTCCAGACTTCATTTGATGGCGCGGAGAGAGCCCACAGATTCTTGTGAGCCAGCCTGAGATCAATAATTGCCTTGAAAGGCAATCCACCTAAAACCTTTGTTTCCAATTCTAATTGGAAGAGTTGCGCCAACTGATGCACGATTCCCTCGATTTCCTCGGCGGTCGGAGATTGATCAAAAGATTGGAAGACCGAAAGGTCTCGCTTCTTTTCTTCGATCATTTCAACAATGTGCTCCACATTTGCTACCGCTTGATCTGCAATGAAGGGTAAGGAAAAGCCTCTTTGAGTCAAACGGGAAAATTTTGCCCACATATCGCTGGTAGCCTAGTTCAACCAAGACCTGCATTTTGCTACCTGTTGAACGACCTCATGCATAGAGATGAGGACACTTACGCCCATGGCTTCTGTCCTTCGGTCATTGAAGCCCACGCTACTCAATGCTTCATTGGAAGCTGTATACAACTTTCCCAATAAAATCCTAGCCTCCGGAACCTTGTCAGATGTTAACTCCTAAATTTGTTGTATTGATTCACTCACTGTTCCGTAAAGGCTAGCCGTTTGCACCATAAATTTTAAGGTGGGCTGAAGAGTAAGGCACAAAGCCTTCACCTTGTCCTAGTATGATGCATAAAAATCTTTGGCAATCACCAATGAGTTTATCTGGGGTGCAAGAGGTTGGGTCCTTAGGGTAGCCAATTCTGCCTCTCTACTGCTCAAATTTTCCCTCAGCTCCAACAAGTTTTTGTCCAATGTGGACATCTGCTCCTTCAGAGTGAAAACTTCTTTTTCTTTCTCTCCCAGGGCCAATTCAGCCCGCTTTTCTTTTTGAGTTTCCAACTCCACAATGGCATTCATTTCACTAACTTCAGCATCCGTGCTTTGTCTGAGCTCCTTCATTCCTTCGCTTAGCTTCTCAGATGCAGCACGAAGTTTTTCTTCACTTGCTCGACTCAGCTCAACTTCCTGTTGGAGAGTTGGAATGATCTCCATGCTCATTTTTTGTAGCTCCTTTATTTTATTTTCAAAGGCACTCCTCTCCTTCTCAAGGCGCTTTATTTCATTCTCCTAGGCCTTAAACTTGTTTACCCAGATGTTGACCTTGCCCTTGAGCTCTACTATCTGATCATCCTTTTTCTTCATCTGGCAGTTAAACTTTAGATAATCAGTGGTCACTATTTTTTGGGTCTCCTCCATTAGCTCAACCTTATCTTGTGAGCAGGACTGCTGCAAGTCTAGCCTGACAGCATTCACAGAATAATCACTCGGTAGCATTTCTCCTACCGGTTTAATCACATTAGGAGTGATTTTTGCAAACATTGAGGAATTTTGACTTTCATTGAATACGGTTTGCAAGTGGGGCTCTACCTGCTTGGTTGCATCCTTTTGTCTTCTTTTGTTTATCCGGTTGGCATGAGCACTCTTATTTGCATCAACCTATGAAAATAATTCCTAGGCAGGGATGCCTAGGCCACTAGCAAAAGGGTACTCCTGAGGGACGACCAACGGGAAGGACACTGTACTCAATGCATCAGAATTCTTGTTGGGTCTCATTATAGTAGCCAGGGAGAAAGGTGGAATATAATGGCCACTCGGAGGGGATGAAAACGCGGTGTAAGGGAAAACTGGAGACACACCAACTGCAGGGATGGGCCTTGGAGATGAAAATTTCTCGCCCACAAGCCTAGTACTTACACCGAATTGTGTTCCAGGCAAGGGATGGAAGGTGGAAGATAAAGGGGGAAAAATGGGAGGGGTAAGACTGGACTGCCCGGGAAATCCAGCGGCAAAGAAAATTGGTGTAGATGAAAAAGTAGGGGAGGGGCAGATGAAGAATAAACTAGAGGCATGGTAGAGAGAGAAGAGGGATGAAATGTTACCTGAGGCTCATGCGGAGCTATAGACGTTTCGACCACTTCCTCCATCAACCGCTCTTCTTCCCCACCAGACTCTTTGGTTCATTGTCGCTTTTCGTCTAGAGAATCATCAAGGTCAAGAATGACCCACCTCTGACCGCTAGTAGTCCTTGCCCACTTCCACATTGATTTAGAGGAGTTGGATGGATTAGATGCTTGCACATGTGGATCCTCCTCCATGAGCAGTTTACTAGTATCCTTCTCCTGCATTAGATTCTCGGCAACGACAAGGGAATTATGAGTTACTTCCTCCCCATACTCTGTGGCAATCTCTTCTCCTCCATAATGCTGCATGGATGTTGAATGGTTTAGAGACCTTTCTATGTCTGGATGCTCATTCTCCCAGATATCATCAAATCTTTCATCAGGGCCACTTCTTCATGAAGCTTTCCAGTTGCCAGAGTCTCCTATCAGTATACCTAGAAGTTTTGAATCTTCTTGGGCGTCCAATTGAGCTTACTCAATTGGGTGTTCAGAGATGGGTTGATCTTCTGCTTTGGGTTGGCTTTCTCGATGATGTAATAAAAATTTAGCCATGGCGGTCGATCATCCTCAGTAGGTAGATATTCAAGGCTTACGTATCTACTTAAATTACCCTCTTCGGCATTTCTCCGAAGGTCCCAGAATGGATGAGGCGAATGTGGGATTTTGATGCCGACCTCTGATAAATTATTGTCGGGGTTGTAATGCTAGGTGTCTTCTATCAATACCAACCCGAGATTACCCAACTTAGAAAGTAGAATCTTCGAAGTTCTCTTCTTGATTAGCGACACGGATCCAAACATGATTGGCAGTAGCAAATGGGAGGTTAAGTGTTTCTCCCCCCAGTAATCATTATCAATGGTACATAGCTGTCTCATTACTTCTAGGGCTAGCACTCTATCTAAAAGATAATGGGGGAGCCAGAAGGGCTCTTGGGTGAAACTTGGTATGCAGAGTATGGTGAAATCCATGCCAAAGAACCAATCATAGGGCGGGATCAATTTCCCCAATCAAGACCTCTGTCGGGGCAATATGCACTCGGTCATATTGATGCCAGCTCCATCCAAAGCCCTCAGATTTGGGGCTAAGAATAAATTCAAGAATGCATAGAATTCAAAGGTTTTTGACATAATAAGAGTCCATGTCGAAACTGGCTTTCTCATACTGTCCTCGTCGAAAATAGCTAGAGACATAAATGTTGAAAAATAATCTGGATTCTGATGTAAAATCAAGTAGGCCAGGAAGGAGGGATACCTGAACCTAGAGCTGGCCTGGAATTCTTGCAGCTGCTACCAAATCCAGGAGCGAAGCCTCATGATTCCTCTTCAGCATGAAACTGAGGCACATTTGAAACTCAAAAACGTGTTTGTCTGTATCTAGACCGCACACTAGCGCCAGCATAGAAGCAATAAAGGAAGACCCACCCTTCAGGGCCTTCAAACTAAAAGGTAATTTTGGCTGTACCGAATTACTTGTTGGCTGATTGATCTCAGAGTGATAAAATTGTTGCGCCTTTTGGAGCTCTCCCCACTTTTGTTGCATTCTTTTTACTTCAAAAATCTGCACCTCCCTAGTCAAGGGAAGTGGGACGCACAACATATCCTGAATAGCTTCAGGGCTAATGACCACCCTGAACTTATTACCGCTTATCACTCCAGTGTTTGCATCAAAGCGTGTCACGCATGCTGCCACAATTTTTGGACACGGGTGCACCAAAGGAACCATGTACTATGGAAGCCCACAGAACCACAAGTGCTTATTAAATTGGTCTGTTATATGCTTCATTTTTTCACATGCGGCCTCCCGAAAGCTCTTAGGATTTTGGGATACCTCAGGATCAAAGACGTTATCCCAATCCTCTGTAATCGAAGTTTGATATCTGTGAGAGATTGCATTTAATATTCTCTGGTCCACCGGATGGGTGAATGGCCAGCAAGGCTTTGTGGGGATGCCTGGAGTAGCATAAGACTCCTGGTCATAGAGTTGCATGCAAGGCGCTCTTCTCATTTGCTCACTTAAACTTGTTGGATCCAAGGCTTGTGTTGGGTTCTCTGCAATCTTAGACATTTCGGTATTCGCAAGAACTTTTGTACAAGCCTTCACAAACGGCTCGACTTTTCTGTAGAATTCTTTCCCTCTTGTGAATTCCTTAGCTATTTAATCCTTAGGTAATGCTTTGCAATAAATGCATTTTTACATGCCCAACCTTGCCTTTTCTATATTCGAGAAAAATGGTCGAAAAGGGTACATGTCAGCTGCTCATACCAAGTTGCCATTATGCGTCGCCAGTCTTTCATACGTGCGAAAGAAACACCAACCTACTAAATTGCCCTCTTTAATTGAGAAATAGTTTTTTACATGTGGTGGCGCCTAATTTTCTTGAGAAACAAACCAAGACAACCCTGTAAAAATCCCTTTGCAGGCTTCATGCATTTACTGCTTCGTTGAATGTACTTGGGTACGTCACCCAATAGCCTTTCTTTAAGATTTTGCCTTGATTCGGATGGGACGGAAGCTCTTTCTGCTGACACCTGGCCAATCTCTAATGAATGTGGCAACTTAACAGAGCAAGTTGTACTTGTACCTGCATATTCCCATCATCTCACACGCTATAGCGCTGAAAACCAAGGAAAATATGACACACCTTGGCTCAGTTGGAATTATGGCTTTCCTCGGCTGGTGAACCTTGGCCGGTCTATAAATAAGACCCTCGACAACATTATAAAATCATAAAGTTTTCTAGCATTCCTAGCTCAGCAAGCTTCTTTTAACTTAGCAACTTCATTTTTCTAGCTAGGAAAGTAAGCAACATGGAAACACCAGTAAGGCTTGTCTGCAAGAAGACTCATGCTGCCTTCTTAGGCAAAATTAGATGCAGGTGCTTAAAGTGCATGATAGGTGTGAAGAACCTGCTGTATGTGAAGGCAATCAAGTGGGTCCTGGGGAAAGACTGCGTGGAGTATGAGGAGCAATATCGGGTGAATACTAGCATATGTTCCCACTTTGTCGCCTCACTGCTAGACATCAACATTTCCAAACGCAAAATCCTAAAGCTGACAAAGCGGATTTTCCCTCGACGCTACCTTAGAGGCTTGGAGCAAATTTTTCACACGGCTCAATTTTATCATGGGATTCCCTCAATTCGTAACATTCGCCTGCAACAACTGCATGGAGGAATTGTTCCAACTAGGCCCTTCCTCTTCGGCTTCGAGTTGGAGACTCATGAGGAGCATCATGCCAAGGTCCAAGCTAGCTGCTACTTCCTCATGCATGTGCACTACATTGAACCATTCCAAAATCTTCAGTGGTAAGAATATTTTGAAAGAATGGTGTTCCCCGATCTCGCGTCGCCTGCTGCCATGATTGTTGGTCCTTCCCACTGATAACTTGAGAATGAAGATAATCCCCATTTTTTTTTCAACTTTCAAGCTCTGTTCTATGGCAGGTATATGTAAATATTGATACAAGGCCTCTACCCCAAATATAATGTAAATTTTTGGCTATTATATATAATATATGTCTTTTCAAGAATCTTGGCCCATTTACAATATTTATTTTATTTTATTGTACCATTTCAGTTATTAAGAAGCACTGAGAATACCCAAAACTTAAAGCAGGAAAAATTAATTACATATTTACAATTTACACGGCCTTCACATAGGTAGGATTAATAAAAAAAATTAAGATGTATTCCATTGACTGGAATATTGAGGGTGTTACCTTCTTCGTCTTCCAACTCAAAAGAGTTGAACTGTTTGCACTGGGTAATTTTGAAAGGCCCTTCCCAGAGGCTATCAAACTTACTATGCTGACTGGGTTTTGCTCCGCGCTCATTGAACTTGAGCACTAAATTCCCACATTGTAACCCTTGATCCGACACCCTTTTGTCAAACCATTTCTTAACCACCTGTTGGCGGCTGTTCATCACCTCAAGGGCGTGCTCTTTTTTTTCTTGTACCTCGAGTAACTCGGAAAACCTCACCTCCATTGCTCCATTTTGCTCAATTTCCAGAGATTTAAGCAACTGCAGGGCAAGAATTTTCGTGGCAATAGGCAGCAATGCCTCTTTTCCGTATACCATCTCATAAAGAGATGTCTTCAGTATCTACTTGGGTGTGATTCGGTCTGCCCATAGCGCTATCCGGAGGTTCCTATGCCATTCTTTCTGGTGTTCCGAGCCTATTTTCTTTATTAACCTGATGAGGTTATTGTTAGTAGACTCTGCGAGGCCATTCCCTTCGGGGTAATAATTAGAAGAGGTTTTCAAGAAAACCCCATTCTTCAATGCGAACTGGCTCATTTTTAAGCCGAGGAATTCTTTAGCATTGTCAGAAATGATTGTCTTAGGTGGGCCAAATCTGGCTACCAACTCCTCTAGGAAATTAACAATCTCCACCTCTGTAGCATTTTTTAATGGCATTGCCTCTGCCCACCTGGTGAAGTAATTTGTAGCTGTCAATATCCACTTATGTCTGATTGAGGAGAAAGGGTTAATCATCCCAATGAAATCTAAGCCCCATTGAGCAAAAGGTTCTTCTACTACTATAGGCCTTAATGGCATAGCATCATTCTTTCTCCTCCCGATATGAAACTGACATTCATTGCAAGACCTAATCAGTAGAAATGCATCGTTGAAGAGTGTCGGCCAAAAATAACAAGCACATATTACTTTAATTGTTGTGGTCCTTGCAGAAAAATATCCTCTAGCAAGGCTATTGTGATATTGATCTAATATTTTCTTGGCTTGTTCCTTATTTACACACCTTAGCAGAATACCATTAATTTTTTTTTTAAATAGGACACCCTCTAGGAGAACATAATTACTATTTTGCAAATGATAGAAATCCCTTTTAAAAGAACAAAGATTAATTAGATACCTTCCTGTCTGTATGAAGACTATTCTAGCTTCTAGCTAGTCACCCTGGGAATTTTCTTCGTTCAAAAACACAGGTTCCGGAGTCTCAAGTTTTGTTATTGTTTCACTATTTTCCTTGAGATACTCACACAGTCCTTTTCCTTTGACAATCTTGACAGTTCCATCTTCAATGTCATATTCTAGGATCTTTGCGATCCAATTAGCTCTCTTTTCTATGATTTCTCCCTCCATGATATACTCCTGCACACTAGGGTGCGGTACACAAACAATCACCTTGTTATATGATATAAATTGTCAGAACTTCTTAAGCCCTTTGAAAATGGAAAATGCATGCTTTTCTATAAATTTGTACTTTACTTCGTACTCTTTCAAGGTTCATGAATAGAAAGCAATAGGGGAATCTCTTTTCTCTTCATCATTCTTTTGCATAAGTACTATGGCAATACTATTGCCACCACCAAAAATATACATAATAAAATCTTTTGATAGGTCGGGGTTTACCAACACAGGAGCAAAAGAAATAGCCTCATTTATAAGCTCGAAATCTTTTCTGGCTTCTGTCGTCCATTTGAAAACCTGGTCCTTTTTTAGCATTAAGGTAATAGGCCGAACAATACCTACAAAATCTACAATGAATTAGCTAATGAAGTTGACTTTACCCAGGAAAGACTGCACACCCTTCTTGTTGACAGGTAACGAAAGTTCCCGGATCACATCAACTCTTTCTAGATCAATGGAAATACCTTCCTTAGAGACAATATATCCCAATAGTTTCCCCTGGAGGATTCTGAACACACATTTCTTTGGGTTTAAAGAAATCCTGAATTCCTGGCACTTCTGTAAGACAAGCTCCAAATGATCAAAGTGATCATCAATAGATTTTGAAAATACTGTCAAATCATCTAGGTAGATGAGTATAATCTTATGGATTAGATCCTTAAAAGCAATGTCCATGGCTCAACATTCGAGAGTCCAAAAGGCATCTTAGCATATGCATAAGTTCCCCACTTTGTGGTGAACCCTGTCTTGTGTTGGTCCTCCTCTTTTACATGAATCTAGTTGTAGCCCGAAAAACCGTCCAACATTGAAAATATTTCGGAGCCAGCTACAGTTTGCAAAATTACCTCCATTGAAGGCAGGGGGTAATGATCTTTTAAGGATTCTCTATTCAAGTCTCGGAAGTCTATGCATAGGCGTATGTCCCCATTTTTCTTCCAGACTGGCACCAAGTTTGACACCCAAGTGTTGTGTTTGATCGGAAACACTATTCGGGATGCGATCAATCTATTTAACTCATGTGACATGAGGGACTCTATCTTTGGGTTCACAGGTCTCTACCTTTGACGAACTGGCTTTGCCCTTTCGATAACTCAATTGTATATTCGATGATTCTGGGATCATATCCTTTAAGATCATCATATGACCAGACTACTACACTCAGGTGTTCTTCATAGAAATGTTTTAATCTGTCCTGGTTCTTCTGAGAAACTTATTTCCCGACCTTGAGCTTTTTTCCTTCCCTGATATGCAAATTGATGTAATCACCCTTGTCATCCACGAGCTTCCTTTTGTCTCTCGTCGCATCATCAGAATCAAACAGGCTCTCTAAAGTGACTAGTCCCCTCAGAAGCTTATTGGATTTTAAATGGATAATTTGATCCCCATAAGCCTGGATGATCTTCGGTTGCAGTTGATCAGAAAATTCTCCAGATGACTGGAGGAATGATGCAATATGAGCATCACTATCGAACACTTTCCAGTCTTGATTGTTATTTGGAATAACGGGTCTTACAATTACCTTTAACGCATGCTTATTTCTCAATAATTCAGAGGCTGGTTCAAACTGAACCCCGATACTTGCCATTATGTCGACTTCAGAATTCATCTCTCTTGGAATATCCTAAATATTGAATGCCTCAAAGCTGTGAATCAGATCCCAGACTCTATGTCGATAGGATCTTATATGGATATTCTTTGCAGCAGAAATTCCACAGATTTGGTTGACCACCAACTCTGAATCTCTGAACACACTTATCTGCTTTGCACCCATTTGTTTCGCAAGGCTTAAACCATGGACAAGACTTTCATATTCTGCTTCATTGTTTGAGCATGCAAACTAGAAGCGATATGACCTCAAGGTCCTTTCCTTAGAAGGGGATATTAAACAAATTCCCACTCCAGTTCCTACTCTACATCTTGTGCCATCGAAGTATAAAGTCCATATTCCTGAAGATTGTTCACCTTCAGGATTCTTAGTAACTTTGGGCATAATCTGCCCTTCTTCATGTATAACATAGGTTCCAAGGCTAGTCGCATGGTAATTCCTGAAAGGGTCTATATCAATAAACTCTTTCAACAAATTTTCCTCGTTTTCTGTCTGAAAGCTAGTAGCCTCCTCTTCTTCCATAAATTCCACATTGTACCTCTCCTCCTGAGTAATTGAAGTGTGTGATGCTTCAAAGTTGAGCAGGGCCTCATCAGCAACATGTTCAGAATGCAAAGTTTTCGACAATAGTTTCATCTTGGCTCCATGTTTGGTCCTCAGGATCAGGTGTGACTAGTCCAGTGCTAGATATCCTCTGACATTTGCTATGAATTCTTGAGACAAACAAATCCCAAATAGAGGAGGAATATCAATGAGTATAGTATCTTGATTTACAATGATACTAGGGCAGGCAAACAAATTCATAGGCAATCCCTTGATTATCCTGATGGTATCAACCTTATTTCTATCCAACTGCATGACTCATTTGTTCAGAGGCTCATATTTTAAGCCCAAAGCATCAGCTACTTGCTTTGGCATGACAATGGTGCTAGCACCAGAGTCGATCATACAATTGTGTAATATCTTGTCACCAATAATAATTTTTAGAAAGAAAGGTCTAGGTTTAGGCTTACTTTCTTTTCTGAACTCGAGCTTCTCCTCCGGTTCAATTGTCAGCACTTTATCCAAGTCGGGCCTGGATACTTTCTTGTCATTTGACTAAGTAGGTATCTTCGCGTCCTCCTCTCCTGAAAAATCCTTTTGTAGTAATACCTTTTGCTTTGAAATAGCTAAGACATCCCACAGAGAAGCATTGGCAGATGACTTCTTCAGTTGTTCCACCATGTTAAACTATACTCTCAACTTGTGAGTCATGATTGCTTGTTCTTTAGGTTTCGCAGTTGACATTGGCTTCGCGGCTGATGCGTCTGGCTATTTGGTAATAGCAGGGGTGATCGATGGAGCCTTTGCCTTTGGAGGAAGTGGATTTAGAGAGATAGGAATAGCCGCCTTAGACTGTGGTGGGGTAGGCAATAGGCCTGCCGCTGGGCTAGGCGCCGGTTGCGATGAAGCATTGGTAGGCAAGGCTGCGAACTCTCCAGTGAATCTACGCTTTGAACACATGTTATAGTTAGATTGTACCTAGGGAATTTTATCCATAGGGATGTCATTCAAAAATGCTGACTCTTCTCCCTCCATCTAAGAAAAGATTGCTTGATCAGGAACGATGTCTGATTCCTGTTGAATAGACATCCCTTGCATTTGAGCAACAAGGATAGCATTGTCCATCTATTGGGAGGCTTATGACTGGTTGCCAAGATCAGATGTGTTGCCCTGGCTCCATTGGTCTGCAATCTTCTGTTGTAAATTTCTCTGCAGACAATTTCTTGGCATGTGCACATCATTGCAAGGAAAGCACCATGAATTTAAGTCTTTAGCTAAATTGTTCTGCCCCACGACTATCTCTTTATTCGAACTAGGATGAACAGTCTGCATTGGTAGGGTTACCGGAACTATCTGGTTACTCGACTGAGCCGAGGTATTTCCACGTGACCTATCCTGCCATTGATTTGATTGGTACAGAGCTTTTCCACCTTGGTAACTCTGGTAAGCTGACTTCTGATAATTATATTGTTGCCGCTTCATAGTAGTTAACTCATTGGTCATAGCTCGCATCTATTCTCTCATCTCGTTCATCTCGACAGCCAAGGGATTAGGCACAAGATCTATCATCAGAGCTGTCGCCAAAGCTGTGCTCGGAGCACTTCTGAGATACACGTACATAGATTGGGCGAAGCCATAGGCGCACTAGTGGAAAGCACTTCGACCTCCGCAGCATTGCATTTGGGAAACAATGGCATTATCGGTCTTGGTGCCAATTTTCTAGCGGCAATCAAATTATTTCCGCAGTGATAGCCAAGGCATAAGCATTGGGTAGAGTATCTCCACCAAGAGCTTGTAACATCATGGAGATTTCAGCATTGATCAACTTTAGGTAGAACATGAATGCCAGATCCAAAGGTGGTCAGCTACCAATAGGCACTCTCTGCCAAGTCGAATGGAACCTCGCATTGAAATCGGGTAGAGCTTCATGAGGATCTCTCTTTATATTTTCCAGTTGATGGTAAAATGATGATCTATCGCTAGCATTGGAGAAACGTTCATAAAACAGAGTTTCGAGCTAGTCCCAGGTTGCAATAGTACTAGCTCCAAGAGTCTAGTACTAGTTTAACACCTTTCCTTGGAAGGAGGCGGCAAGAAGCCTAAGAGCTACATTTTCATTTGACACACTGTGTACCAGACATACGTCTGCTACGTCTTGTAGATACTTTGTTGGTGTCTTTGACTCATCCTCAGAATATTTAGGGATAGCTTTTAGAGCGGAAGCAAGGATGGGAGCCCATATTGTAGGAGGCACAGGTGCAATTAAAGGACTACCATAGTCCCAGGCTACATAATTTCTAGCAGTCATAGGTACAAGCAGAGCAGGTGACGATGGAGATGGATGAGATGGAGGAGGTGAAGGGCTACCTCACCGACCTCTCGTGTGCACAAAAACTAATGGTAGTATGAGCTGACCAGGGACTCTTGCAGTCTGTGACCTAGATACATGCCGATGGCTCATACACGCTTATAAAATTAGGCGATTGTGGGTTCAAGTCCCACCGGGCATGCCAGAAAAAGAACTATTGACATAGTATTTTGCATGTAGCAACAGTCTCATGGGAATCTTGGCTCTTCATTTAGTGGGGAGAGTAAAAGGTGAGAAAGATAGCAGAAATATAAAATTTACACTACAGGCGATACGCCAAAGTCTTACACAAATCTACTAGAGCACAGTGCAGAATGCAAAGGCCCGAACCACTAAATTGTTGTTCGTTAAGCTAATCTTCTCAAAAACACTTAAAGTGTAGGAGTACCCTCTAACTTGCATGACACAAAAGAGTCAAAGAAAAACATGATCAACATTTATTAAGTTATGGAGGATTACAGAAAGCTGAAGAACATGCATTCATACAATAAAAGAAGATAACGACACAGTCTAATAGTCTCATGAAAAATATGAATAAACAGAAAGGCCGAATTTATTTTGGCATAGTCTAGAGTTTTCAAATTGAATAAAACTATTACAAAGGCCTACTTCCGAGCACTCAGGAGTTTTTTGCAAACTTAACCAACCCCCATAAAAAGAAACATGGTCGTACATATAGGCCAACCCACTGCCTGAAAATGCATCAAGAGAAAAAGCAAACCACAAGCAGAGACCGACGACCCAGATCATCTCAAGCCACCACAACAAACTTCAATCGGCTAGGAGCATGTGAGCGAAGCCACGACATGGAATGGAAAACCATGCAGCAGCAGGTGAGAACACATGACACCACAACAAGAAACACGGCAGCAGGCGGGTACAAAAGTTTTAGCGGCATTTCCAAGGTAACTAGCACAGTAGCAATTGCCACGTGTCGCTTAGATGGAGCCCGACAAAAAGTTTAAGAAACACCCAGCGAAAAGCTCCGAGAGGGAGCCATGTGGGGCGCTCTGAGCAAGATTAAGTACACGGCGGGCCCAGCTCGAAAAGTAGCTAAAGAAAGCCATGCAACACGCAAATGGAGACCGAAAAAAAGCAAAGTGATATGAAAATCAAAAAGCTTCGAAAGGCAGCCACATGGAACGTTCTGAGGTCAGTGAGCAGTTGTAAATTAAGGCGCAGCCGCAAGGGTAAATATAAAACTGCAAAGGCTTGGCAGTTTTTTATTGAACATTATACATACCTCACTCCAACACAAACCCAAGGAAGCATTAGCACCAACACTAGAAACCCCCCCATAATGCTAACAAGGGAGAGGCATGGCATGTACATTGAAATTGAATGCTAGAAAGAAGTGTTTGAAGAAGAATCAAGAACATCTAAATGTGCAAACATGAAATTATCAACACATGTAAAGGGCGTGCAAAAAAAATTCATGCACACATGAGGTTGTTATCATGGAAGGGACACTCACTTGACAAAGGTATGATGGAAAAAAAAAAAAAACATCAACCCCACATGGCACTTTATATCATAGTGTGAGTATAATAAGGCACAAAATAATGTGCAAGATCCCAATAATACACCAGAAATATATAGGCACTTTATTTCAGTGTGTTTACATAATAAGAAGTGCATAGAGTGGAAGTCCATAATTTCCAAAAAGGATTACATGTTGAGAATATAGTTCTCTAATAGAAAATGAGGAATTGGTAGCACCATGACAAAGTACAAGAAAAAACATGCACTTTCAAAAAAATGGCACCCAAAAAGGAGTCTGGATATAGAAGGTATGGCCCATCAAAGTCTCCAAAATGAGAATTGCACAGCAACAACACTGAGAAAAAAATATTCTGAAAAAAAATAGAAGTCCAAACTACAAACCACTTCCATCACTATGAAGAGCACAAAATTCTACCCCACTTCAAAAAACAATTGCACTAGAAAAGACCATCGTATCACTGAGAGATGGCCTCTAGAAGATAGGGTGCAAAAATTAAAAGCCCAATGGAGAGGGGCTGAGTAGGGAAAAAAAAGAAACTCTGCCAAATTTGTCAAAAATACCTCCAAAGATAGAGTTTTTCCAAATTTAGATCTTGTGCTAAAAAAGAAAAAGAAAAAGAAACCCTAGCCTAGGCATTGGTCGCCCATGTGACTAGGGGCAGGTAGAAGCTGCTGCAATGTTTTTTATTAAAAAAAGGCATGCATAATTTTTTTAAAAAATAATTATTAAAAAACTTCTAAAACTTCTAAAAAAATTTAAAAAATAATAAGTGGGGTAGGGGAAATAACCCCACTACCACTCCCCTTACTAAAGGGGGTGCGGCCTAAGGGTCATCATTCTTGTTATGGCGTAGGTCGTAGTAGGGCAGTGGTACCTTAGGTACCGTGCCCATTAATGGGTACTGAAGGTACCCTGTGCAACAATGTAGGTACCTTTGGTGCCTTATATTAATTTTTTTTTTAACTTTTAAAAAAATAATAACAATTTTAATATATATATTTTAATGTACCTCTATCGACGTGTTGGGGAGGTCGTACGACTTCCATGGCAAAAATAATTTGTCTCAAATGCTCCCAACATGGATTTTTATGATTTAATAAGTGATCTTAAGGTTTTTGAACCTTTTGAGCACAATGGAAACATCCGTTTTGGCTCAGAATGCACAAAAAATGTAGCTACCCTCTGAATCCGGAAAAAAGAAAATGCTTCAAACCCTCAAAAATTTGACCTCAAGAGTCCAAATCAAGCCAAACAAAAGATAAATATGACTTGTTCAACAGCATTGAATCCAATGCAAAACTCCAGTTTGGTCCTAGATGTGCCAAATGATAGCCCAAGGCACGAAATATCTCAAGAAGAGGAGAGGGAATTACAGGTTTGTAGAGAAGGGGGATTCAATGCTCACAAGTCTCTTTATTCTCAAGAGTATCCCAAGGAATACAATTCCCTAAACTACCTCAAGGAACAAATTGAGAGTTTGATAATCAAAATGAGTAGGTCACAACAAATTTCTAGACAAACTGATGAATTATCGGCCAAAAGATGACAACGTGGTAAACAGACGATAGAGCGACGTGTTGGAGTCCCAGAGGCACATTAGCATCTCGTATGAACCGAAAATCAAGAATACCACAAAAAACAATAATATGCCTACTACGATTTTGGCTGTTAATAACTCTAAAATGTGGGGAAGTAACAAAGTATAATAGAATTAAAATAGAGTAAGATAAATTAAATATTGTATAGATTAAATAATGATAAAATTAAAGAAGAGGAAGAAAGTGATCACAACCAACCAAGCAATGAAGCCTCTAGCAAGTAGATATCTTTGACACCTACACACATAAGATTGAGGAAAAATATTGGGGTTGTGTAGGGGCTTGCTTCAGTCAAACCCCCATTTTCGTGTTTCCACCTCCATGGATAGCCAAATAGATAGAGAGGAATTATAAGTAGAAATTAAATGAACACAAGAGTGATAAAATCAATACCCGCTCAAGGAGGAGAACCTGTATCACAAAATAGAAATGCAATAGATAGGGGATGTGAGAAATCCCAAGATGCTCAAAGACAAGGCACAAGATAGATATCACCTATAAGGCTTGAGGAAGCCAAAGGGAGAAAGAGACAGTTGTGAGAGCCAATAGAGTTGGAAAGAGCATTGTAAGAAACTTGAGGCTTGAGGCTAGTGTAACAAGCAAGAGATTTGTGCAAACAAGAGAGAAAGAGAAAAGAGAGTGTTTTCAAGAAGGAAAGACCAAGAAGAAGCTAGAGAGAAGCTAGAAGACCAAATGAATTGAAAAGATAGCATTTAAAGAGAAAACAGGAGCGAAAAGAAGCTTCTTGAGCCATTACAAGGCATCCCACATTGTTACCACTAAAAAAAGTGGTTGACAAGTGGCAAGACACTCATAAACAATTATTTGAACATTAAAATGTCACAGGACGTTAGTGCGGCACACAGACGTCTATGCAACATGCTATTGTCTAGACACATCATGCTATAAAAAGACAAGAACGAGAAAATCACAAGGTTTGACACAAAGTTAACACATAAGGGTAGCTACTGAAAGGGGTCTTGAGCATCCTGAGAGAGAAAAAGGCTAATCTAGGGGCTAAAATGAGCCTGGACACTAAAGTGGCTACAAAATCTAAGTGAAATTGCAAGGGGTGCAATTTTACACCATTACATTTTTCCCCCACTTTAGCAGGCATATGAATCTACATATGCACTCTAAAGGAAATATACTAAACATAAATAACATCATGATACCAAAAGGATATTGTAGAGGAAGTAGAAAACTCTTTGAACCAAGGAAGCATGCCCCCAAGTTGAAGGCCTACAAAACAAATGCATTAGACAAGAAATACCTGCACTAGACAACAATGTTAGAACACAAAAATCTATTACATCATGGGGTTAAAACATCTACATAAATAACATACACACAAAGGAACATAACAAACTAAAGGTTTGAGTTAGCAAAGTGAAAAAGACCTTGATGTAAATGGTTGTATTACTAATATGCATTGTCCCCAAATAAAGAAATAACACATAGAAGAATTCTTAAATGGAGAGAAGAATATAAGGATCAATTTCTTCATGAAAAGAACACATACAAAAGACAGGGAAGCAACCAATGTCGAAGAAAGAAAGAGGTATATACTTAGGGTGAAGAAGATGCAAGTTTTCGATCCGGTATACACAATTGAGAAGAGAAGAGAGAGATGGTTCCACAGGTACTCAATCTTGTAGAGATTTGAACAAATGCGTCATAGACCCTCAGACCCATGAAGTGTGAAAAAAATTCTTTGTAGGTACTCGATCTTATAGAGCTGAACAAAGAGATCCTGCAGGATGAAAGTGCTTTATAGGTCCTCAAACTTGCAAAGGAGGCACCCTAAGTGCTTGGTCTTGAGGAAAGTTCGATGTGAAAGGCTTTGTAGAGTCTGATTGGTCCTCATAGGTGCTTGGTCCTACAAGGAAAGCTTGATGTGAAGAATCTCTACAAGTTCTTGGTCTTGTAGAGTAAGACTAATCAAAGAAGCTAGTGGTTGTTACAAGCTGCATTGTTGGACAGTCATAAAAAATACAAGTCTAGTTGGGTTGCCCCCAAGCTAAATGCCAAGATACAAAAAAAGTCTAGTTAGGTTTCCCACAAGCTAGATGTTAATGAATTCATTTGAAGGAGATTATTTCCAAGGGGGGGTCCTTTGGAAAGGAACCCTTCAAGACACAAAGGGTCCCATTCAAAGGAATGCTCCAATTGAAAGCTAGAGAGAAGAGAGGGGGTCCTTAAGAAGGACGTGCATCTCCAAAAAAATTTATCACTACCCCAACATATAGGGGAGGAGAACCATGTAAGATACTATAGAAGTGAGGTGTGAGAACCTCATGATAAAATTATTCGAATGGACAGAATAGAGGTAGGCCTCAATATCACTTGTCATGCAAAGTAGATGTAGGTGCATCAACAAATAGATGAGTGATGACATCAAAATCAAGAAGTTGTTGTATTTTATCCTTTAAGGCCTTACATTCACTAGTGGAATGACCAAGCACTCAATAGTATGTATAGAAGGAATGTTTTAATTTATCAAGCTTATGAGATTTCTTATGTATAGTAGGAAAAGTAATTAAGCAGGCTTTAAGAAGCCTCAATAAAATATGATTTTTCTTTGATAAAGAATGAAGAGCAAGAAGAAACCCTTTCTCTTACGGAGAAAATATTGACTTCTCACAAGAAGACATGAAGATAGAAAATAATGGAGGATGAATCCATTTAAGAGAACGAGGTTGAGAAAATATCATGTTGACATTCAACCATGGTTTCCATTTAGATCGTTCATTCAAGCAACCAAGCCCAAAGTTACACTTACAAGGTGAAAATTATATATGGATTTGAATGCCTTGCTTGTTATTCCCATAAGCTTTATGCCCATAGCCATATTTAGAGACAAGTTTAAAACCAAGGCCATAACATGTTTGCAAATCTTGAGGAGGATCTTCATAGAGAGCATTATTCTAGCAATGGAGATTATACTCCTCTACAAGATCGCCATCAACCTTCTTGATAGGATTTCCAATATTAACCTCTTTAACAAAGGTGTGATCATCTTTCTCAGAAGGGGTAGGATCAACATTAAGAACATTACAATTTGTATTCACATTACCACACAATGCAGAAGAATAATCATCTTCGATAGCAGGTTTGGATGATGTTATTGGAAGGTCTAAGGGGATCAAGTTGAATTTATATTATCTAATGAAGTATTTTGTAAAGTCCAGAGAACCCCAATCATCACCAAGACATGCATTCTTTTGAGAAGAGGTAGAAGGATCAAACTTATGTTTTCTTGGTTCAGAAGGATCTCCTTCAGGGACATCTACCTCAAGTGTATCCTTTGTAATCGATATTTTTGGAGTAGACATCAACACATTGGAAGACACTGAAGGGATAAGAGTAGGCACAATTGAATCTTGACCAGCAGCTACCATCTCACATAAGTATACAACATCAGGGTCAAGCCTGATTGTGACTACTTGATTGTTACAAATTAACTTAATAGATTTATGCAAGGTAGATGGGACTGCACCCATAACATGAATCTACAATCTACCAACAAGAATATTATATGGTAACTTTTATAACATAATGTATACTAGAGTGGGTAAAATAACGGGTCCAAGCCACAAAGGTAATACTATTGTACCTAGATCTTGTCACCTAACATTATCAAACCCACAAATGACAATAGAAGAAGTTGCAAGTGAAGCTGAATCAATTTTAATTTTATCCAACAGATCAATGCTACATACATTAAGCGATCAATCAACATCAATGAGAGTACGCCTAATGCCAATTTTATTGATTTTAACTATGATTGTCAGAGGGTCTGCTTGCTTCTGTACTTTCAGGGGTGAGAGTTCTTGTGGATAGAATGTAATATTCAGAGAATTTATACGAATATGAGCTATCAATGAATTAACATTTTCTAGCCTAGTGGAAGAAGACAAGAGGATATTTTGCAAGGCTTCTTGAAGAATACCTTGATAAACTAGAGCATACTGAAGCGATTTCCACAGTGATATCTTAGCTAGAGTAACACAAAGTTACTCAACAAGATCATAATCACTAGGTGCTTTAGTTGTGGGTTTAGGTATTGAAGGAAGATTTGGTTGAGAAGGTGGTAAAGAAGTAGGTTGATTAACATTTTTTATTCCTTCTAGTATTATAAGCATGGACTACTGCTCTATAAGAGGGATCCTTAGAAAGATCAGGAGAATCACTATCAAATGGAACAACATTAATAAAACAAATTCTTTTAGGAGAAGGACTAGCTAGATTCAGATAAATAATAGGTCTCTTAGGACTTTGAGGGGTAGTAGAGACATAGATTACATTTACAAATTCATCATGACTAGTGGAATAATTATTTAAAGAAATATCCTCAAAATTGATTTATCAAGAATCAGATGTGAGACAACATTTCTAGTTCACTAAGGAATCATCTCTAAAAGAGAGTGCATTGGAATAAAGAAGATATTCATCATTCACTAATGCATTATCTCTAGAAGAAAGTGCATTGGAGTGAAGAGAAGGTAGAGTAACATTAAGAAAAGTATCAATGATTTCATCTTCTTGCAACAAAATATCCTCTAAAGCAAGAGAAATTTTATGAGAAGGATCAAAGATATTGAGTGACACGGACAAAGCTAAGTCACCATCACATGCATGAAATGAAACATCATTAATTCTTTGAATAAAATTAGAAACTAAACTGATAAAAGAAGATATTAGATTCGTTTTGAAAATAATAAGTTAAATATAATAAACAATTCCTAAACAAGTCGGTCAAAGGCCGATGCATGTCTTTGACAATATGAAATGTTGGGGAAGGTGTTTTCATGTCGATTTCACCAAAATGTAGAGAAAGGGGATTCACTACTCACAAGTCTCTTTATTCTCAAGAGAGTCCCAGAGAACAAATTTCCCTAAACTACCTCAAGGAACAAGGTGAGAGTTTTAGAATCAGAATGAGTAGGTCACAACAGTTTTTTGGACAAACTAACTAATTCTCAACCAAAGTATGATAGCATGGTAAATGGATGAAAACATGGTGCACTGGAGTCCCAAAGGCGTGCCACATCTCATACAAATCAAAAATCAAAAAATTAAGAATATCACATAAAAAAATAATATGCCTACTACAATTTTGATTGCTAAGAACTCTAAAATATGGAAAAGTAACAAAGTATAATAGAATTGAAATAGAGTAAGATAAAATAAATATTATATAGATTAAATGATGATAAAATGAAAGAAGAGGAAGAAAGCGCTCACAACCAACCAAGCAATGAAGCCTCCAACAAGTAGATATTTTCAACACCTACACACATAAGATTGAGGGAAAATATTGGGGTTGTTTAGGGGCTTACCTCAGTCAAACCCCCATGGAGGTATAGATAGAGAAGAACAATAAGAAAAAATTAAATGAACACAAGAGTGATAAAGGAAATCCCCACTCAAGGAGGAGAGCCCATATCACAAAATATAAATGTAATAGATAAGGGATGTGATAAATCCCAAGATGCTCAAAGATACAAGGAACAAGATAGATATCACCTATAAGGCTTGAGGAAGCCAAAGGAAAAAAGAGTTGCAAAGAGCATTGTAAGAACTTGAGAGCTTGAGGCTGGTGTAACAATCAAGAGAATTGTGCAAGAAAGAGAGCAAGAGAAAAGAGAGTGTGTCCAAGAAGGAAAGACCAAGAAGAAGCTAGAGAGAGCTAGAAGACCAAATGAATTGAAAAGATAGCATTTAAAGAGAGAAGAGGAGGGAAAAGAAGCTTCTTGAGCCGTTACAAGGCATCTTAGGTCGTTACCACCGACAAAAGTAGTTGACAAGTATCAAGGCACTTAAAAATAGTCATTTGAATGTTAAAATGTCATAGGATGCTACTGTGATGCATGGACATCTACATGATGTACTAGTGTCCAAACACATCATTCTACAAAATGACGAGAACGAGAAAAGCACAAGGGTAGCTATTGAAAAGGGGTCCTTAGTGTCTTGAGAGGGAAAAAGGATGATGCAAGGGCTAAAATGAGCCTTGACACTAAAGTGGATACAAAAATGTAAGTTAAATTGCAAGGTGTTTAATTTTACGCCATTACAAGGTCTAGAGCTTTGATACCATGTTCAAGTTGGGAAAAATCAACTCCACAACTCCCAAAGATCACTTGCAATCAAACACCTGTCACAAAAAGAAAGAATAGCAAAGCTATGGAGGCCAAGAGTTATTGATCCAAAAAATTGAATCATATTAATGTGAATCTTCTAATGATAATACAATAAATAATCCTTATAAAAGGATAATTAACCTATAAACTCTAGGTGGGGATAAAGAAAGATCATGGCATGTGTCCTCATCCTATGATATGAGACATAAATAAAACATGAACTAAGTAAGCTTAAGTAATTAGAGGAAAAGGTACCTAATAATAAAAAATAATTAATTAGGAAATACATTTTACTCTAATAGAATAAGATAGAAATTGATAGATATTTTCTCCAACATCATAGAATAATTTTGTTCAAATCTCGATGCCAAGATAGTGCTTTCTAAATCAAAAATTTATGAGCAACACAAACTAGAGGAGAATGCAACCATGTTGCCATTTGAACAACATGACCCAAATCATTCCAATCTGCATAACGTTAAAGAAGTAGTCTAGAAAGAAGAAGCCAACAATGAGAATTTGAATTTTTTTCTTTCAAGAGGGTGTCCTATTAGACATATAGCTATGAGGTAGGCCAAAAATTATCGCAAGTCATGCTTGTACCTAAGCATGAAGTTACAACTGAAGAAAATCATATTCAACTCACTTACCTATCTCAAATAATAATTATAAGTTAGTTTATTTACATCATTCATGAAGAATTGAATTTTTTTATTGAATATCTATAAATGTGTTTCATCTCCTCTCAATGATTTCTGATCATGTAAAGCATCTTATGTTGGTCAGAAAAGGAAGTTATTTTTCAAAACTAGTTAACGAATTTGTTTGAACACTACCACTGTTGGTTAGCATAGGATATGATAGGTGTTCTTTCTATTCAATTAAAGTGTTGTTTCACATAGGTTTTAGGTGTCTTTCCATTCCTCCAAGTGTTGTTACACATTTGGTCAGTTATGTTTCAGTAATTTTTTTTATTTTTTTTCTTAGGTAGTTTGGGTGAGTTGGTTGGTGTCAAGCATTGTTTTTGGAGTGTTTCAACAATGTTTAAAGTCTAATTTTTCAATATGCTTTCAAGTTATTTCATGACTCATGTGCCCAATAGATATGCAAGGATACTGGTATTATCTGTTTTAATAGGAAAAACACCCTTAGAGGTCACCAAAGATGTTGGTATTTTTGGTCAAAAGTCATTTGGTGCATCACCTTATTAGTCTTAGGTTTCAATTTATGTTTCCTTTCACCCTTTTCTCATCATATAGAATTAGGATAGGTTAATTAGGTGAAGTCTCAAAGGGAGACAACCCTCTTTGGAGGTTGATCTCCATCATCGGATTCCACACTTAGGGATATCATCTCATGTTTCACAAGGTAGTTGATTTCCACACTCAACAAGGGTGCATAATTTTAGTGACAGTATTAATATTATTTCTAAGAGAGATTATATATATATATATATATATATATTGGAGGGGTCAAGACCCTCATGCAAGGATGACTAGAGAGGTATTTCCCCTATTAGGTGTGCAATCACCATCCAAGGGAGCCACAGATCCATGGAAGGTTATGGATCCCTCTCCAAAAGGGATAGAAAACCTACTCAACAATTAGTATTTCAAAAGTAATGTAGACACTGAAAAATGTCCTAAAGTCTACAAGCAACATTTTTCCTTAGTCATCATCCTCTAATAATTAAATAATTTTAATTATTCAATTATTCTTGATCATATTCCTTTATTAATTAAATGATTTTTTAATTATTTAATTAATTCACTTTCAAATATTTATTCTATCCCGATCAATTAAAATAAATTAATTGCGTCACTAATACCCCTTTCTTCAATAATTAGATAAATCATTATTTATTTAATTATTTATATTTTATCACATGTCCATAGTCAAATAATAATTATTATTTGACCTTTTATTCTTCTATAATTAAATAATTGACGAAATTATTTATTTATGTGTCTTTCTTCTCCTTTAAATAATTGATCCAAATCAATTATATATATTCAATTTCTATTTCTTCCTTTAATTAAATTTATGAATTTAATTAAATCTCCTTTTCATTTCCTCCAAATAAATAATTTAAAATAAATTATTTATTTGCCACTTGTCATCCTCTTCCATTTTCAAGTAAATTATTTATCCCTCTATTTTGGTCAAAGATCCCCTGTCATTATTTCATGTCATAGTCTGCATGTCCTGCATGTCTGTCATAGCCGTCAGGCGTTATAGCCGTCAGCGTCATATATTTTTCATGCATGGCATATTCAGGTTGCATCAATTCTCAACCGTAGATCTTGGCATCTTTCTAGAAACTCAATCTTGGCCATCCATTTTGTAACCTCCCTCTCATGAATCCTCATCCGTTGATCTTAGAATCTTTCTAGAAGATCAATCTTGTTCGTCCATTCGAATGGTTGTCTATTAAAGCAACCCTTCCCCTCCATTTTCAATTTAACAGCTAATTATCTCCAACTTTCTTGCTTACTATTTGCAAGTATTTGCACAACTTCAACAACAAATCTGAGGACAATATTGGCATAAGAAGAAATAGGAGAGACAAAAGAAAGAATCAACTTTAAAGAGGAGTGTTTTATTTCATTTGCTTTCATTTTGATTGCTCTATTTATTTGTATTCTCTTGTTTAGATTGAGATAATAGTTTAGAAGTGTTGGCTATCACTTAATCTATACTATTTGATTTTCCCCATTCTTACATTGGTGAGCTTGACATGAATCGAATAATATTGCAAAAAAAAAAATCATTTGTTTTTTTGTTTGTTTGGTTGTTTTGTAGGTTACAGCCAAGAAGTTGCATAAAATCTCGTCATTTTCTTTTGAGCATAGAAAAATGGACGCGTAAATTCTTTTAAAATGATCATTTGGGTTTTGTATCCCTCATTTTCAGCTTTCCGAAATTTCAAACGGTTTAAAATTTCGTTAAGATTTGAAAAAGTTATGGCTATTTTAGTATTTGCTGTTTTTTTAGTTCAGCGGTTAAAACCTGCGTTTTCTTTTGTCTATAATATTTTTTTCATGCAGAATCTTGGAAAAAAAATTTCTGGGTTTTGAAGGTTTGAGTTTTAGCTTTCCATGGATATAAATCAATTGAAATTTTGTTAAGTTTTGAGAAAGTTATGATTATTTTAAGTTGTTGGTGTCATTTTCTTTTGAGTTACTAATCTCTTGTTTTTAACATGCGGCACAGCTTGGAGGGAGTCTAAAAAAAATTGTTTCTTTAGAAACAAAAATTGAGTTTTTCATTTCTTTAGGCATAATTAATTTTATTTTTTTTCAACAACTACAAAAAATTGCATGCACACTCATTGGTTAAAATGAACATGCATTTCATTTCATGGGATTAAAATGAACACAAATTGCATGCACACTCATAGGTTAAAATGAACAGGCATTTCATGTCATTGGCTTAAAATGAATTTTGTTTGTTTCACATCAAGTTAAATTTTTAAAATGAACAAAGTTTCTTGTGTGTCCTCCTCACATTATCATTCGGTAATTAAAATTTATAAGTGTCTTCAATTTTGTGTTACCCTTTGATGCAATAATCGAAGTATCCTCTCCCCTTGCGCATTTATGTGATCTTGGGTGTAAGAGAAATGGTTATTGCCTCTAGAACTTGGGCCTTCCTTGGTGGGAAAAAGTACTCACCCCAAGGCGACTCAGACTGGCAACGGAGCTCTTTGGCCGAGCTACCCCCGACCAGTATATAAATGTGAATCCTAAGGGAAAGCCTAGGATTACGAGTGCAGATGTGTCATACGGACCAAGTAGTACTCCCAAAAACCCTGTTGAGCGTAACCTCTTCAGGCTGGAGTGTCTCCTAAACGAAGCTTAATCTTGTGCCCCATGTATGGCCACTCGAACGAGGGTCCCGAACTAAAAACCTTTGTGTAGTTGCCAAAATCCTTTTATTTGCTAGAGCAGCAACGGTCATTGTGAAGGCATCCACATTCTCGCAATTCTTAATAGAGGTGATCAACCTGCCATGGGAGTTTTATGGGGGTTGAAAGCTTGGTTGGCCTGAGAAGTGAGTGCAATGTAAGGGGGAGCTCGTGCGGCCAAGCTTCTGGATTCACACGCTAAGAATAAGTGCGGTTGAGGAAACCCACATGGAATCTAATGAATATTGTCCTTGCTTAACCTAGGGTTGTGTTTGTCTTCATTGTGCATGTTTTCAAATTTTCAAAGACAAGATATTTTGTTTGCCAAGTGTTTTTCTAAGACATTGAGACAAATAAACACCTTTCACAGACTTGGAAACAAACATTCAACTTGAAACAATTCCAAATTTTGTAGCCTAAAACCCAAGACCAAACTTGTCCAATTTGATATCAAACAACATCTATCGAAAACCAAAAAACAATAAAAATTGCTCAAATCTTCCATTAGTGACATCTTTAGTTGCATTCACCCATAGGTTCATCCTTTCATATCATATCCTTGGTAATAGGGTCATTATCATTCCACCATTTCTTAATCTTGGTCTTAGGTACATTGGCACTTTGCATCCTTATATCCTTGAAAATCTCTAAATTTTTTTTTTAAAAATAGCATAGTTTCATATCCATTTTGCATTAGAACCTCGCATTGCCATCCAAAGGTCACAAGTTTTTTTTATGGTCTTCAATAAGTTTTCCTTATCCATCATAATCCAAATTCATGACCATGTCTTCACTTTATCTTGATCTTCTTCGTAGTCAAGCTGAATACCAATCAATCCTCAATCGTCAATACCAACCACTTACATACCCTTCTTACCAAAAATCCATAAGCTTCAGTCCTTCATCCATCTACCCTCACTATCAAGAGTCACTTGACACAATCCATACCATTAATCCCCCAAAAATGTTCATTAATCATCCTTATCCTAGCCTTGACAAGGGAAACCAACCTTCCACTAGTCCATTCCAATCCTCCACATCCTATCATAATCCATCATCCACTAGTCCATTCCAAACCTCCACATCTTATCCTAGTCCATCATCCACTAGCCCATTTCCATCCACTCCATCCCAAGCTACATTTGGTTAGCGTCTCCAAAACCACATCACATTGCCTACACCTTGGGATACATGTCAAAATAAAATTCCAAAGCATGACATCATAGCTTCACCTTCATGTCAAGATCAAAGTAGTTCATCCCATGATCCCATTCTTAATTCCATCCAAGAAGTCCTTCTAGATAATCATGGCATCCAAAATACACCTATCCTTGTTCAAGAGTCTATTCACAACCATGTTCTCCAAGATACACCTATTTTTGACCAAGATCCTACCATTGAACAAGAAATCCAAAATGATCCTTTTATTGACCTTTATGCCATTCATGATCAAACATTTGAAGATGATCCCATCCAAACATAAAACACCTCTATTTCCCAAAATGAGACACTTGCCTCCTTTGGACACATAAATAATCAAATCAATGATATGGATAACATCAAATAAGAGCATAAAGCAGCTACTATTGATCAAGTCAAAGGAGAATACAAAGAAGCTACTATGGATCAAGTCAAAGAAGAAGATACAAAATCTACAACAAATCAAATTGATATCCCAAATGATCGAGAAGAAACAAGCATGACGAATGATAAATCCAAAACATCCTATCAATTAGGAGCATCCACCTTTGTCAAAGCAGGATTTCTTGTAGATGAGGAGATTCCAAGTAACAAAAACCACATACAAAATGATGGGTTAGCATCTTGTTTTCAAAATAAAAAATACCTCATCGAAAACAAAATCTGTTAGAGCATGCAGTATCAAGGAAGAGGACTAGGTCTACATGAGCAAGGCATTATAGAACCAATAAAATTTTATGCAAATCCTAGACATCAAGGTCTTGGTTATTCTTCAATTAGAGAATCAAATGATGTTAGTGGTACCTCCTTGATATTGGGGGCAACTTTATCTAATATAAACATCAAAATGGGGGCCATGAGTAGTCCTTTTCATAAGGTTGTTGCCAACACTCCTTCCATCCACACCATAAACCATCATTCCAACATGAATAAATCTTCCATTTGGAACCAACAAAAAGAAAATTATTATAAATCCAAAATTCAAAATCAAATGTCAAAGGCCATTGAATCAAACAAAAATTCAAGTGGACAAATGAAGTTAAAATGGATCCCAAAGAAAAATGGATCAAACAAAGAAAATATTTCAAATCCAAAAGTCAATCAAAATATGGAGCCACAAGAAAAGAGGACTCTCGCATATAGTAAATGTCCACCTCTTTTAAAATGGTCATCAAGAAAGGCATATAAAAATGTTGGTTCTAAACACTATCCTAATCAAAATTCCAAACTCCATCATCCACCATCCCAAGTTTGGAAAATAAAAATTGCTACATCCAAAACACCAAATTGTCCATCCACACCTACCATCATCCATCATAATCTTGCATCTCACCTAAAGTATAAAAATCCTACTTCAAAAATCCATCGCATCTTGGCAGCAACCCTTTATCATAAGGACTCCCATGGTACTCTATCACGATGTGCATATTCTGATAAGGCCAACACTAGTATCAGAGAGGATCACAATGACATCGATCAGTTGTATGCAAGTGCTATGATCTTGACCAGATAGTTACTCCATAAAGGTCACTATTGGCATATCATGACACTAGTATCTACATCAACACCATCAAAAGATTCAGAACAATCAACAGTCATCCAAAATATCAAATCGATATAAAAAGTCAAAAAATATGTCACCTTGATGAAAACTTGGCAAGCAGGTGTCTTGTGTGACATCATCAAAAGGAAAGAAAAAAAAATAGTAAAGAGAAAAATTTCGTCCAATAGTGATAACCATTTTTATGGCGCTTTGGATAGGTACCATGATGAAAACCTAGCAAACAGGTGTCATGTGTAAGAGAAATTATCTATGTGGATTATTACACTTGGGGGCAAGTTGTCTCATCTCCCATACCTTTCTCATAGAATTTCCATCTATCTATCCAATCCATATCATTTCCATCCATTTTCCCGCCTACCTTGATCTTGATAAGAAATGGGGTACAAACATAAATCATGCTTTGAAAAAAAGTTTGGACATGTCTATCCTTTGGTTATACACTACCCATGAAATATCATGTCATTTCCTTCATAGAATTTATCCAAACCCATATCTTGGAGAAAAAAAATTGTTCCTATGCGAAATAGTCCTTGGAGATCATATCCTTATTCTTCCATCCAATAGTCCTCATGTCTCTTATCCTTTGCCAAAAGCAATCCATTATCTCTTCATACCTATTGTTGGACTTGGTTTCCCTTGTTATTGGTTTAAGGATTATAACTCACTTATCCAAGTGCCCTCCATAATCCCATCTAGTCCTAGGGTTAGTCATTCCAAATGCAATGCGTCTAATCCATACAATCTTGCTATGCAACCTAGCACATCATCCAAAACATTCCTTGGATTTGTTCCTAGCCTTGCTGCAAAGTTTGATCCTTTAGTCACATAATCATCATCCTCATGTTGTTTCGGGATGTGTCCTTCCCCTATCAAACAACATTGTCATCATCATCATCATCATCACCTATCAATTGGTTTTCAGCTTGACTAGGGGCAAGATCATGTTTGTCCTTAGATTCGTGTGCATGCCTTCCTGGTTGATTGTCCTAAAAAAATCCAAAAAAACCATAAAATGTCATGAAAAAAAAATCCAAAAAAAAAACATAAAATCTTCAAAATCTGAAAACATCAAAAAGCTTCAAAAATCCCAAAAATAGAGTGTAAGTCTAAGTCTAAACCAATTTTTTTTTAGAATGGTTGAACTACGTTGCCTTTGCATGTTTGCTACCTAGGCAAGACTCATCTTAAATGAGCCCCCAAGGCATTAGGTCAGTCCCTTTAGGTTGTCCAAATAACATCATGACCCGGTATTTTGTCGAATAAGACAAAGTCAAGTCGTGTCGAACTACGAGGTCTCTGTGCACTGCTACGTAGGCAAGGCCATCTATCAATGAGCCCCCGAGGCCCCCTAGGTCAAGTCTTTTAGGGTTCATCGAGTTGGGTCACATCCTTGATTTGAAAGAAATCATCATCCAAACCGCTTCAAGAAACAACAAACAAATTAAATCTTTCATCAATCAATTATCTTATCATCAACTCAATCAGGGCACTAGTCTTATATCAGAATGGGGCATTATGTCATTTGTCTCATTTGGTCTCATCTCTTGTCTTTTATCACGATACGTCCTTCCTGGGATTAGACTTTGTCAACCTTGTCATTTACCTTAAGCAGGATGTGTCCTTGCAGTTAGTTGTCATGTCAACACTTGTCACTTGGTCAACTTTATCAGATGTGTCCTCTACCTAAACAGGATGTGTCCTTCCTGCGGTTGGGTATCATCACATCGCTTGGTCATATTCATCAAATATTTGTCAAACAATCAAACAATCTTGTCAACTTTGTCAATCAATATTTCCTTAATCAGGATGTGTCCTTCCTGAAACCGAGCATTATCATTATCAATCAATTTTGTCACACCACTCAATCTTATCAGCTTGGTCAATCAATCTTGCCTTCATCAAGATGTGTCCTTCGTGAGGCTAGGCGTGGTCAATCAAATCAATTTATCAATTCTTATCAACCTATCAATCAACTCGATCATCTTGGTCAACCTAATCAACCAACCAAACAATCATCATTATCATTGGAAAACACTCTCTTGGCAAACACTTTTTTGGTCTGGATTTTCTTATCTTTTTTATTGGTTTTGGGTCATGTTACTAGTCTCCTCAAGGATGTCCTATCAATGGATTTAGAGGGACGATGATGGATCATGGCCTCTTTTCTTTGTTTGCTGCATGTGGTTTGTCTTGGCAAAAAGATTGGGACAATCGGGTCCCTAGTATGAGCTGGGGTATTCCTTGTTTTTTTTTTTTTGATTGATTGTCTCTCCCAAATGGTCACCTTGCACACCTTGGTTTATGTCATACCATGGTGTTTGTGGTCCATTTGTGACATTTTGATGCCCAATGATGATAAATATAACAATGTAAACATGAAAGTTGGTTCCCTTATCATTTCATGTCTATCTTCTTTCCCCTTTTCATGCTAACATCCCATCTCCCTTATTTTTTTTCCATGCTAACATTCATCTCCTTCATGCTAACATTTCTTCCATCTTTCATCCTCTAGTCTTCTCTTCCATTTCGAGAGCACATCCATATTCTTTGAACCCGCATGTCCTCTCGAGGGGGCATGCCGCAACCCTCTTGGTCACCCTTCCCCTTTCTCTTTACACTGGGGCATATTTCAGAATTAAATTTCTTTGACACAACGTGATGAACTACATTATGTCAAAGAGGGGAAAAATGTAGACACTGAAAAATGTCCTAAAGTCTACAAGCAACATTTTTCCTTAGTCATCATCCTCTAATAATTAAATAATTTTAATTATTCAATTATTCTTGATCATATTCCTTTATTAATTAAATGATTTTTTAATTATTTAATTAATTCACTTTCTAATATTTATTCTATCCTGATCAATTAAAATAAATTAATTGTGTCGCTAATACCCCTTTCTTCAATAATTAGATAAATCATTATTTATTTAATTATTTATATTTCATCACATGTCCATAGTCAAATAATAATTATTATTTGACCTTTTATTCTTCTATAATTAAATAATTGATGAAATTATTTATTTATGTGTCTTTCTTCTCCTTTAAATAATTGATCCAAATCAATTATCTATATTCAATTTCTATTTCTTCCTTTAATTAAATTTATGAATTTAATTAAATCTCCTTTTCATTTCCTCCAAATAAATAATTTAAAATAAATTATTTATTTGCCACTTGTCATCCTCTTCCATTTTCAAGTAAATTATTTATCCCTCTATTTTGGTCAAAGATCCTTTGTCATTATTTCATGTCATAGTCTGCATGTCCTGCATGTCTGTCATAGCCGTCAGGCGTCATAGTCATCAGCGTCATATCTTTTCCATGCATGGCATATTCTGGTTGCATCAATTCTCAACCGTAGATCTTAGAATCTTTCTAGAAACTCGATCTTGGTCATCCATTTCGTAACCTCCCTCTCATGAATCCTCATCCGTTGATCTTAGAATCTTTCTAGAAGATCAATCTCATTCGTCCATTCGAATGGTTGTTCCATAAAAGCAACTCTTCCCCTCCATTTTCAATTTAATAGCTAATTATCTCCAACTTTCTTGCTTACTATTTGCAGGTATTTGCACAACTTCAACAATAAATTTGAGGGCAATATTGGCATAAGAAGAAATAGGAGAGACAAAAGAAAGAATCAACTTCAAAGAGGAGTGTTTTATTTCATTTGCTTTCATTTTGATTGCTCTATTTGTTTGTATTCTCTTGTTTAGATTGAGATAACAGTTTAGAAGTGTTGATTGTCACTTAATCTATACTATTTGATTTTCTCCATTTTACAAGTAACATAAACACAAATAGATAATCTATCTCTTGTTCAATTTTTTTGTTTAAAAGTAAGTATTTGGTCATTGTTTTAGTCTTGGTAAGCTATGTAAACTTGAAAAAAAATATAGTAATATAAATACAAAAATAAAATTAAAAATTTACTATGTTTATGTTTAAGGTTGGCACCCAGGGAAATCCCTATTACTCGTATCCCTTGGGAATGTGACGCCCATGGGGGATGCACCCATATGGGTTGCAACCTCCATGGAGGGTCATAGCCTCCCACAAAATAGGTTGAATCCCTCCCCATTTCTTTTGGTTGGTGGGCGACCTGTCATGCCCACATTTTAATGTGAGACAAAATAATTTCTCTATTTTTAAAAAAAAATTAGTTCTCAACCAATCACTTACACATCATGCACTCCTTGCAGAACACAAATTCTAACATCCAAAACTTATTGGATAATATCATATTGGACGTGGGAGACAAGATAGTTTACTTGACTATAGGCTCTTATTGTCTGACTCACTCGGTCAAGTTTATAAACGTTTGATTAAAGCTCCCTACAAATGGTCGGGTGAGATAGTGTTAATAATAATGCTTTTATTAAATATTTGATTTAACATTAACCAAAGGTCCTCATTAACCTAATGTTAGTATTAAAATTATCTCTCCATTTGATGTATTAACATTCTTCCTTCATTTAGCCACAATAATACGATTATTTCAACTATCAGTTTGGCATCATTGTCTTTATTTTACCAGAATAATAATGATAATTTTATTTAATTGGGTAACCTATATTGCCTAATAGCCCTCACAACTCTTGTATTGTGACATGTGACCGCATTTCTATCATAAGATAATATTAATAATGAAATTACTTATTTATTACCAAATTAACTCTTCTCTTTTTGTTGAATACATCAAATCAATCCCTCATTATCTAACACTATTATCATGTGCTTTAAAAAATTACCATATATCATATTTAAGTTACATATGGTTAATTTTGTTGAAGTGGTAGAGGCCAAAAATTTATATGATGAAGATGAATGACAAAGGCTAGTGGAGTGTGGCGTGTCGTAGGCAGGGGTTGTCTCACTTTCAGTTGTTGGTGACTATGTTGGGGTTTTGCGGTTAGGGGTTCTTATCAAATATTATCTTGATGGCCCCAATTTTAGATTTTTGTATACATGTACAAATTTTCAAATTAATATAATCTATGCAACTTCAGTTGTGTTTTACAAATAAAAAAAACTACATATGGTTAATTATAAGATTTTGATATTTCTCTTGACTATTAACGCTACTAGTATTATCGCTAATAAAAAATTCTTATGTAAACGTTAATATTATTTATTAACATAATTTTTTATCTTACCTTACAAGTGTAAGTCTATTATTAATTACTAACTAGACAATCATATGAGATTTCTTAATCAACTTTCAAACAATATCAATGATGGTGTCATCCTTTAATCAATAAATTATTAATAATAAATATATCTAACCCTTAATTGTCCAATGGTAATAGTATTTTTATTTGATTCACGCTTAGACCTTAATAATGATATTATTATTATTTGATTGATAAAATGGTAATAATAAAGTTATTATTTATTCATCTGATCATAAATTATTAATACAAATGTATTATCTAATTATTTGATGCCCCATATAATATTATTTAATTAACAAAGATAGGATCAATAATTTAACTCTAAATAGTATTATTATTGATATTACATCATCACCTACACATTGGCCATATTATCATTGTTGTTTTTAAATTGTTGACTAGACCTTAAATCAAGAAAATATTGATTAGATAACGTTGACACGTTATTAATAATATAATTAAACTTGTTCTTATTATTCCACCATATATTGTGTACAAGTCCTTATTCCTCTACAACACTACCCTATGTAATGTGTTTCCACACCCTAGTATTTTTATTAACTCCCATCATAATGTCATGTCTAATTATTATTACACAAGTGTTACTAATGCCTATCACAAAAATTATCATGTGTAATTTTTACTAGGATATTAAATGTGTCTAGATTAGAATTGGAAAAAAATAGTGTGACATAATAACTTGACAAAGTGGGTCATAATTACATGTTTCTTTCCACCTAACTTAAAGAGTTGAACCATCCAAGAATTTTACACAAGCATACAATATAGGTAATGGGAAAACACATCTTCAATCCTAAAACATGTTATCTATAAAAATAATATACATTGGCTTTATGCTACGGACCTACGAGTCCTTTGTATTTTAAAATCTTAGGCTTAAGTAATTTTATTTATATTTTAAAAACTTAGGTCCAACTGATCATTTATGATTCTATGTAGGCTAGCGTATATTTTCAATTTGTAATAGAAAGAAAATAGCTTTTTAAAAGATTTTAAATGCCATCTCTCAAGAAAAATATATTACAATAAGTCTAATTTTTTTCATACTATATATATTCCAAGGTTATAATAGTATAAATTATATTTAATTAATATTAAATATAAAAAATATTATTTGGAATTATGGCTTGTGAATCCAATTAATGATTGTTTGGTTGAGAATGTCTCTCTGAGTGACTTCTTGGATAAGGGTAAAAAGTATATTGTTTCTTTGTCTAGTAACTCTATCAAATATCCTCTAGTTAGTAATTTTCCCTCATCTAAGTCCTAGGCTCTAAATATTGAAGGGGTTAAGAACTTGTCTAAAGGAGGCATAACCAAGAAGCATTCCTCTATATTGTATAAAATAAAACCTATGACACCTCTAAGAAAATTGGTTCTTCAATTGCTACAAGTTATCTTCGTAAGGGCACAAAAGGTAAGACTTCCATTTGTGAGGAAAGTGTGGTTGTGGGCCTTTACTCCCTAAAACAAATCCCAACCCCTTCAGCCAAATAAGGATGCCATTTCTAAAATTAGAGGGGGAAAGAGGAAGCCCATAGGTCTTATAAGTAAATGCATGACAAGAAATATTTATAGCAACTAATTGGGCAAGGGGATGCAGATTTGGGTGGGAGATATCAATCATTAGGGAAATATTTGACTATACTTCAACCCTTATTAAGACCAAGAAGGATGGCATGAAATTGTTAAGGCTTTGGAGCAAAAATTTGATAAAATGGAAAGGGTGAGGAGATCCTATAGACTTGAATTAAATCCCTAGATTTAAAATAAATTGATTTGTCTAGTGATCCTTTGGAGATGGAGAAGGACAAGATTAGTGAGGATAGGGATTTTGAGGACAACACTCCAACTTAACCCCCTATGAAATTGAAAGTTAATATTCATTCTTATTTATAAAAAATTTAAAAATTAAAAAAAGTATATTCATTTTGGAGAAATAAATTCCCCATATTTTGATTATAATTGTGATGAGAGTCTATAGGCCCCTACTATTATGATTGATGCTCAAAACTAGTGCTCCATTTATGTTGAGACTACCAAATAGATGTTTGATGTCAAAAAAAAAAGAATGGATGACTTATAAAAGAACATGAGTAATAGAATTAGGTTCAATACCAAGGTTATATTCAAGAGTATAGAGTGTTATGATGAGTTGTATAAATCCTTAATTAAGGACTAGGGGAATTTTTCCTCCTAGTTGCCTTTGTGTCCCTATGTTGTGTTTTGTTCTTTTTGTTATTTTTGGCTAGTTTTTTTAAATGGTCAAGATGTGTAATGTCCCTTTTCTCCAAATAGTTACTTAAGTAATAGAAGTAGATTTAATATAATGAATACTAGAATTAATATAATTTGAGTTATGTAATGTTATTGGAATAAATGTGAAATTAATGTAAACTACAAACATGTGACAATTAAATGATTAACACAATAAATGGAATAACAACTCCACACAGATTAATCATATTAACATAAAACTCATATATAGACAATGTTCCCAATATTGTCGAATCAATGGTTCTCAATACTTATATCAAAGTCACAAAGAGGTTGCTATCTGGCACTCAAAGGAATGGTTACACGTCTAGGCTTTTCTTAGCATAAACACCGTTAGAGGAAATTGGTTAATGTGACTCTCACATTGGCTAAGAGATTAGTTGTTTGATTTATTTATTTTATTGTGATTTTGATATATGGAATTGTTTTAACCAAAATACCTCCTTAAATACTTGAATGGAATACAATGATTTGTATGTGAGTCAAATAGACTCTTCTAAATTTTCTTTTTATTAGTTAATCAAGATGATAGGAGAACTAACTTCATTAATGAGAAGGATTATCAAATAATAAATAATGTTTTTTTCTTTAATTGTGATAGAAGTGTATTAAATAGTATTTAATTTATTTTATATATACAACTTATGTTATAACATAAATGTTCAATTTACATGATTATAATCAGGAGTATGTAAATAACATGTCCTACAAGTATATTATATCTTTTGTATTGTGCAAATAGGATCTGAAAAGATGAAAGGAGAGAAACTAATCTTTTGCCTAGTAGGATAAGAATGTTAAGTTGTTTTACCATGATTATCAAGTATGCTTTTGTATTCTTTATCTTATGCACGTGTGGGATTTTATAGGAATGTATACACATAAATATAAGGAATAAGACTATAATATATGCATCTATATGCATACATGTGATATACCTTCTTAAATTATTAATTTCATATTCTTACATTATTTGAAATCTCTATTCTACGATTAATGAAGTATGAAATTTATTATATTTGCATATGCTTGCTTGCAGTTTAACCATGTTGGCAATACAATCATTCAATATCATTGGAAATCAAGCTAAGATTTTGTATTGATTATTATGAAAAAGGGGTTGAACCAAAAATGTTAGAGCTAAATTGTTAATTGTTGAAAGTGATTGATCTCTACATAGGCTTTAAACATGAATGTTTTATGGTGAAGTCACTAGATTCTAGATATATCTTGTTTTCACAAATCCATTACTCCAATCAGATTTGTATTGCTAGTTTCCCTTGTTTTGGGTTGGGGATTATTCTTTAGGAAGAATTCTAGGGAAGTGAATCACTTTGTGGTAGGGTGGAAACATGCTCCAACAATGTTTTTTTCCCTTGTTGTGGTCGAAAAAGATTTAAATATTATAAGAATCCTATCAAGAAGGTCCAAGTTATTTTATATTTTATAATCTTGTTCTTGACCTTGAGGTCTATTGTAAGGAATACATTCCTTTATGTTTCACCATAATGTTGGTGTATGTACTCTAAACTTTATGAATTAATGAAATTCCTTGTTAAATTTCTTATATATTGTACATGTGTCATGTCTCATGTTTGATTATGTGGAATATGTGTAATTTATTAATTTTAAAGTGTGGAGGTCATTACAATAACATAAACACCACCCTGGCCAGGACACTCCTGGGTGTATATCATACCCCGAGTTAGACACACATTGTGTGCCCCTTCCCCAATTTTTTCAATGCCAACCCATGACCTTAACCTTCACTCTTTTGTGCCTTCTAAATTCTTGTGTTTCTCTCTCTTTTTTTTCTTCTCTCCTTGAACGTTCTATGTGCCTTTTCCAGGTCTCACACAAATGCTATATATAAGCCTTAAGGGGTGGTTTCCAAACCATCACACTCTTTAACAAAGGTTGCCTTTAATAATTATTTAAATAAATAATTATTCTTACCCTTTTTAAAGAATGTTTATACATATTCTTTATTAATATCTCTTTTATTCAAAGGATAGTAATATCCTTTATTTTTTTATCTCCTTTTCAATTTTAAAGGGTTATTTCATAGTTTTCTCTTCTCTTGGGGAAAAAGTCACATAACAATTCTCCCCTTGTAAATTAGTTGGTGTCCTCAGTAGCACGAGATACATCTGCAACACAACTCAAAAAACACATAATTAGTAATTGAATAAACTCATACTATATATAAAACCATTCTTCATAATGTTTCTATACATCCTTTTCTTCTATATATCTCTCTCCTTTTAATTTTTATTAACAAGTAATTTCAAGAAAATCAATTTTCTAGTCAAAATTATAACAAGAAATACATACAATCAAGAATATAAAATAAAATAACTAATTAATGCTATTCTACATGTTAATCACATATATTTCAATTTTATCAATCTTTCTCTCATGTAACCCATTATCTTTAATATAGATTCTTTGATCACTTATGTTCAAATATTCAATAGTAAATTTACAAAACTATTATCATGTGTTGACATAACATTTACCTAGTAAATAACATGTGCATATCACATACTATGTAGTCACTCATCATTGAGCTATATAATCTATACACTCAAAATATATTCCAAGATGATAATCATGCATTCTGGACTACACGAGTATCATCTTTTCATTTACAATACTTTATTAGCCACATGTACAAATTTATTGGGCTGATCAAGTCCAATAAAAAAGTACGATAGAATAAAACATGGTAATATTTCTAGACATCTTGACATGAATAGAAGAGTATTAAATTATTAACATACATAGAGTAATTCATAGAGAAACATTAGAACTAATATTTCATTTAATTTAACTAGAGTGCACCCACCTAGAAAAACTAGAATGCACCCGGTATCTATAGCTAACCCATCCCTTATTATTTCTTAATATTTTTGACACATCAAGGCCCATGCTCCATGAGGTGAGACTGATTCAAAATTTTCTTTCTTTATATATTTCTTCATGTAAGGAGGTTCACTACAAGAAAGTTCTACAGTAGTGATCCCAAGAGATCATATGGAATTCTTTTGTTGGGCTTCCCATTTTCATTCACAAATGTAGTCCAATATTTTTCAATTTAACTATGACACAATTATCCATCAAAATATAATTAGGCTTGAGATCTCTATATAAATTAAGGCATTTAGTACATCCTTTAATATTGTTGCAACTATAGACTCTTCAAATGAACAAATAAAAACTTTAATATATTTGATCAATCTAACCCATATATATGGTATAACTATACACAACCATTTTTCACACCATGAAAGAGCACTAAGTATTTTAAAATTAGGGTTGGTTTCTCCCCTTGTAAAAATTTGGCATGTCCCCATGTCTAAGGCTAAGAGAACCCAAATAAGTTTTATAAAACATCGTGTTATTTTAACTAATCGAAAATGATATTTTCCAAATTTTATGATGTGAAAATAATTTTGGAGCGTGTGGGCAATGGGCACATAATGTACTTAAAATCTAGATATATGTAAGAAATCATAGTGTCAATTTTAAATAGACATATCGAGCATGGTTAAACTATTTTCTCAAAATAAACACAAAATTCAAGCAAAAATCAGTTGACACAATACTATCTTAATTATGAAGACAAATTCTTTATATAGGATGGTATTGATCAAGATTCAAATTTAGTACCATTGAAGTTGTCATTCATAAATCAACCCTCTTAAGCTTTGTGAGTCATCCAACTATTTGACTTATGTGAGTGAATTAACAAAGTTTCCCTTAAAAGTTAAGTAAAATTGTAACAACTCTCATATAAAGGTGGTCAAATATTGAAGAGAAATAAGATTGACTTAGATACATTAATCTTTACTCCAAAATATGCTCTACTAAGTAGTCACAAAATCTTTTATGAACCAATTTCTTAACTATACAACCAGCTATAATTTCACCTAGCAAGAAGAGTTTAAAAGAAACTGTTATAATATATTTTTTGAACACATAATTTCTCATAATAAGCTTATTTTAAATATATACTAAGTATGAAATTATGGATGCCCTGAAGTTTTGTTTATTAAGCATGTGCAAGAACAACACAACATTTCATGGCAGCCTATAGAAGACTTAGGTATCCTCATGAGACAATAACACTATTGCACCAAATGAAATGCACTCTTTCACAAATGACAACATCACATAATCTTTTATTTCAATCCAAACATCCACACATAATCAAACTGAAAAATTTAGTAAAGATTTTATATGTAATCTAGTGATTAAGAACATTTGATTTTTTGCTGCAATATATATATATGGACTGGATCTATTACTAGTAGATGATTTGAGGGTGCTAATTTAGAGAGATTCTAGCCTCTACTGATTTCGGGATACCTAAAAACTTCAGTCAAGTAACATAATATTTAAGTGAAAACTTGCAAGAAAATTAAAGGACGAATGATTTTGTATACTGAGATGGAGGTGTACAGGGGCCAATAATCTATAGTATGACGTTTAAAACTTCACAAATAAATACTAATATTTGTATTCTACTTTCAAATAATGAGTTTGATCCAGACAACTATAAAGTATTCGTGTGATAGTAGACTTGCACGCAAAATGTGGAAGCATAACTAAACCTGCAAACTATTTGGAAAAATGTCATCAAAGTTTTTCCATCCCTTGGAATGCGATGAGTGCATAACATGCATGAATTTAGATAAGTCGTTTGAAACTTTCAAGCAATTACAACTATCTTACTTAGTGTCCTTGCTTGTGAAAATAAAAGATCCATATATAATAGAAGGAATATGCATGTAAAAGGTGGAATCATGGGCAAAACTCACAATCTGTTTGAATGATTATCACAATATGGATCAGTAGAAAATGCTTTAGTAAACCTCAAACTACGCATCTCCCAAGTATTAAGCTATCATTGCTAATACTCTTTTTATTTATATCATTATATGAAGAAAAGGGCTTCATGAAAAATCACCATCAACGATTCAGCGTAAGAAAATTCACCGTCGTGACAAATTTACTGCAAGGAAAATTCACGATCAGATAATTCTCCACGGTCAAAATTCGTCGCATTAACATTTTTAATATATATTTTCAAGAATAATGGAGATCTGTATTTCTGTTATTAATGGGGTGAAAATTATTCTAATGCGATGAAAATTATTCTTTTGTAAAATAATTCAGTCTTAAAAATATATATTAAAAATATTAATGCAATGAATTTTTCGTAATGAATTGATGAATTTTCTTATCAAAGCACAAGGAACAGAGAAATTAAGTGAGATGGTGATTACAGAGCACAACTACAAACTACAAACAGCATGGATTTGATGAGAAGACTTTAGATGTTTTCAAGCTAGTAGTCTAGGAACTTTGCAGTCGAAGGTGCAATTGTCTTGGTAGTCATGCATATACAATGAAAAGGCACAAACAAGGCACGTCATCTGTTTGGCAAAATTGTTAGAAATTGGAAAAGATTGAGTTAGAAGATTGGATTACAAAACCATGTGCATCTTAGGTCGAGGTGTGGACATGCATCAACACATAATGGAAGGATTTTTATCAGATGTTATGTTTTGTATCTCAGCCATTAAATTATAGATTTCATCAATAATGATAAATGGAAAAATCAGCAACTCGGCAGTTACATCACCACCATAATGGTAGCATGGAGTGTCATAGAATTTGGGAAGCTCATGGGCTCTGAGCTCCAGAATGCCAAGAGTGTCATTCATTGGTCTACAGACTATCTTCTGAAAGCCACTGCACACCCAGATACTATTAATGTACGGGTTGGTTAATTGTGCAATACTATATGAATCTCTCATTCTAGTTAGTGCTTACAGATGTTTCAAGTGTTAAAAAAGAAGAAATTTAGTCTTCTTTTGGTATGTTGAAATAGGTGGGTAATCCCATTTAAGACTACAATTGCTGGGAGAGACCAGAGGATGTGGACATTTCAAGAACAGTTTACAAAATCAGAAAAGAGAAGTCGGATTGAGATATCACTGTTGAAATTGCAGTTGTTTTGATTATTACAATTTTTTTGGTATTCTGATGATAGATCATGAAGTGTGATCGAAAAAATTGATCCAAAAAGAAACACAATTTAATCCAAAAACAACAAACAACATCTATTATATTTAGATTATAATATTTTGCATATGCTCAACGCCTTCTCAGCACTGCAGTCCGTGTAAGTTAATTAGCATAGTAATTATGAACTCTCATTACTGAACCGTTTTAACGATTTTGATTATATTTCAATTTAAGCTCCAAGAGTCCTTTAAACTGTTGGTACAAAAGTTTCTGATAGAAACTGTTCATGGGTAAAATCTGTCGAAGGCCTTAGGCTAAAAGACAACCGAAGTTTCTTAACTAGTTAAGACATTGGCTGTATATAATGATACGTCCTGGAGACGATCAATTAAAAATAAGGCTTGATTCCAAAAAAAACGGAAGGACATGACCTTAATTAAAATAATATTTCCTTGAAAAAATGAATGGTCCAAAGCAACTAGTTTTGTTTCTGTCAGTTATTTGTTGGTAGTTTTTTTTTTTTTTTAAATTGCTTTGATTCAATATATATTAAAAATTAAAATTAAAAAAATAATAACCGAAAGTAGCTATTTGTTGATAATTCTTATTCTTTGTAAATTGCTTTGATTCAATATATTTTAAAAAATAAAAAATTGAATGATCCGAGGTATACGGAAAAGGTAAAAATAAATAAGACATAACAAAGCTACTCAAAGTGTCTAGTGTAGAGAGAGGTTGGAAAAAGTTTAGGGAATATAGAAGGAAAACATGGAGGAATAAGATTATTTGTTGAGTAGTTAGATATTTAGAATGATAAATAGTTTCAAATTAAAATATATATAATTTTTAGTAGAAAATATACGTATAAATTTTTAAAAATTGGTTGTTAATTTGTTAAAGAATAGTCATTGTTAAAACGTTTTGTGATTTTGATTACAGGAATATTATAATTTAATTTTGAATTAATTATGACATATACTATTAAATAATACACATCATACATCACTTAATGATCACAATCATATGTTATATGAATATTTTAGGGAAAAAAGGATTAGTATGAAAATCCTTTCATATATCACTTGTACAAAAATGAGTAGAATTTCTTAATTTGAATAATACATGTCATACAACTTGATATAATTTTTAAAAAAATTTAAAGATAGAAAGGCTTGATCATTAAGCTCTATACCAAATGTAATGTCCATTTTCTCCAAATAGTTATTTAAGTAATAGTAGCAAATTTAATATAATGAATTTTAGAATTAGGATAATTTGAGATGTAATGTTATCAAAATAAATATGAAATTAATGTAAACTACAAACATGTGACAATTAAATGATTAACACCTCCACACAAATTAATCATATTAACACAAAAATCATATAGACAATGTTCCCAACATTGTCTAATAAATGGTTATCAATACTTATCTCAAAGTCGTAGAGAGGTTGCTATCTGGCATTAGAGGAATGGTTACAGGTCTAGGCTTTTCTCGGCATAAACAACCTTGAAGGAAATAGATTTTTACACAAAACCCAACCTGCCTTCACGGCATAAACACAGCCCTGGTTAGGACACTATTGGGTGTACATTGCACCCAAGTTGGACATACACTATGTTCCCCTTCTCCAAATATTTCAATGCCAACCCATTACCTTAACCTTCACTCTTTTGTGCTTTCTAAATTCTTGTGTGTCTCTCTCTTTTTTATCTTCTCTCCTTGAATGTTCTCCATGCCTTTTCCAAGTCTCACACAAATGTTGTATATAAACCTTAAGGGGTGGTTTCCAAACCATCACATCCTTTCACAAAGGTTGCTTTTAATAATTATTTAAATAAATAATTATTCTTCCCCTTTTTACAAAGAGTTTATACATATTCCTTATTAATATCTCTTTTAACCAAAAATAATAATATCCTTTACTTTTTCTATCTCTATTTTAATTCTAAAGGGTTATTTCATAATTTTCTCTTCTCTTGGGAAAAAAGACAATCAAAAATATATTTTCTTAATAACATTAATATGGTATAGTTTTTATAATATATATGAAGGTTTGAGTTTTAAGAAAATTTGCAATGGGGAATAAATAATTACACCACTATTCACATTAAAATGATAGTAGTAACTTTTCTTTCCAAGGAAGAATGTGATTGTGTCTAGTTATATAAAATTAAAGAGGCTTGTCAAAAATATGTCTTTAAAATACCATACAATATGGTTTTAAAAGAATCAAAAATCTCTCATATACCCCAAGTCCAGGTCAAGAATAATCCTAGCCTCTAATGTGTATATTTTTTGAACATTATCTTGATTTTATTTGCAAAGCAATGCAGATCCTATCTCTTATAGCATCCCTAACAACAAGGTGAAGGAATATAATATTAAGGTAAGTCCACCAAGATGGTTCCCAAAAAGGGGACTTAAGTGGACAACTTTTTTCTGAAACTAGGAAATACTAACCTTGGACGTGAAATTGAGGATAGTTATAGTCAAAATTTTGAGATGGAACAAAAACAAGGATCAAAGTGCTCTGAGTCTACTTTCTAAACTACTAATTTATTTTTAAAGTGGTTGAGATTAAGGGGTTCAACTGTTGTACGACCCTCATCTGAGGATAGCAACTCTTGTACGACCCTCGTATGATGATTTTTTTTTATATATTTTTAAAATCGCAATGGTTAGAAGTTAGCTAACAGTATGTAGTTGATGCACGATATTTTTGATAATATTTTAATGAATATTTATTTTTTTACTAATTTTGAAGTGGACACTTCCTGATAAATAGAATTTTGGCCATGCTATACCCCTACAAATTTTGGAAACTAATTGAATTTTTTATTTTTTATTTTTTAAATTTGTAGAATGGAATCTAGTTTCTAAAAATTTAATTTATTTGAAAATTTGATGAACGGTTAATTTATAACGAAAAAAATACCAAACACTATTTTTTGGCAAAAACAAGACATACAAATAAAATAAATTATGGATGAAAGGCTTAACATTTTTAGAAAGTGAAAAAAATTACATCATTGGATAGGTAAGAGAGAACCCAACATTAGCCATGTGTTTGATTCTTTTGATATTGAACCACGTGCAATCCTAACGATGAGCACGAACTTGATTATGTGAAATATGGTAGATTTTTTTAAAAACACGTCTCTGGTTGTTGGGAATGCCCTCCAAGCCTTTGGCTTAGTATTCCAAGGCAAATACCAATCCTAAGGCTTGGGAATTCCCAAAGCAAGATATAACGTGAACGTGCTATAACACGCTCGTGTTATATCTCAATTTTGACATGGTTTTTGCTTCTACAAGAAACATGTCAACTAAGACATAACATGAGCATGTTATAACACTCTCGTGTTATGTCCTCATTTATGTTAAATGCCAATATATTGAATGCATGTTGATATATTTGCATGTTTGTATGTATGTATGCTTGTATGTCATGTATGTATGCATGTATGCATGCTTGTATGTGTGTATGTATGCATGTATATTGTATGTATGTCTATATGTATGTAAGATTGTATCTACACGTGTATGTATGTATTATTGTATGGATGTAGGATTGTATATACATATGTATTATGCTTGTATGTATGTAAGTATGTATGTATTTACATATGTCTTTAGAGGGAGGGAGAATTTAGAGAGAGAGAGAGTCTGGAGAGATGGAGAGGGGGTGGAAGTGAGAGTTTAAGAGAGAGGGAGTGGGAGAGAAGGAGTTGGAGTGAGAGGGACTTAGAAAGGTAGGGTGGGAGGGATAGAGGGAGGGAGAGAGAGAGAGGGGGGGAGACAGAGAGAAAGAGATATTTATGTAGGTAGGGTGCCAAAGGGAGAGACTTGAGAGTGTGAGGAGGGTGAGAGGGAGATACTTGAGAGATAGGTAGTGAGAGGGAGTGAGAGAGAGAGGGAGTGTGAGTGAGAGACCCGAGAGAGGGAGAGGGTGTGGGAGGGAGTGACATGATAGAGGTAGAGAAAGAGGGGGGTGGAGTGAGAGGGACTTATCTAGGTAGGGTGGGAGGGATAGATAGAGAGAGGGGAGAGAGACATAGAGAGTTACCTAGGTAGGTTGCCAGAGGGAGAGACCTCGGAGAGAGGGGGGGTGGGAGGGACATACATGAGAGAGAGGGAAAGAGTGGGAGGGACATAGATAGAGATGGATAAAGGGAGCGAGAGAGGGTGGTAGGGATTGATTGAATGAGAGGTACGTAGAAAGAGGGGGATGGTAGATAGAGACAATTAGAGAGGGTAGGAGGGAGAGGTGAGATGTATAGATAGAGAGAAATCTATAGGGTTTTAGGGTACAGGGTTGAGGGATTAGGGTGGAGAACCTATAGGGTTGATGGTTTCTAGGGTATTAGGGTTTAAGGTTTGAGGGTTGAGGGAATAGGGTCGATGGTAGAGCGTATTTGGTTGAGGGTGTAGGGTAGAAGGTTTAAGGGTTTAGGGTTAAGGTTTTACTTGGTTGAGGATAAAGGGTTTAGGGTATAGGTTTGAGGGTATATGGCTGAAGGATTAGGTTCAGGGTCCAATGTAAGGGGTAGAGGTTATAGGGGTTGAGGGTTTAGGGTTTAAGGATTGAGGGTTTAGGGTTTAAGGGTTGAGGGTTGAGAATTGAGGGTAGAGGGTAGAGGGTTTAAGGGTTGAGGGTTGAGGATTGAGGATTTAAAGTTGAGGGTTGAGGGTACAATGGATAGGGTCGAGGGATTAGGGTTGAGGGTCCAATGTATAGGGTAAAGGTTATAGGGGTTGAGAGATTAAGGGTTGAGGGTTTAGGGATTAGGGTAGAGAGTTTTCTTGGATTTAATAGTGTAAGGGTTGAGGGATTAGGGTTTAGGGTAGATGGTATTGGGTTGAGGATAAAGAGTAGAGGGTAGAGGGTTTAAGAGTTTAGGGTTTAAGGATTGAGGGTCAAGGGTCGAGGGTTTAGGGTTGAGTGTTTAAGGGCTTAGAGGTTGAGGGATTAAGGGTCAAGATGGTTGAGGGATTAGGGTAGAGTTTTTACTAAGTGGGTTTAAGGGTTGGGGGATTAGGGTTGAGGGCAGAGGGTAGAGGGTAGAGGATTGATGGTAGAGGATAGAGGGTTTACGGGTTAGGGTTTAAGGGTTTAGGGTTTAGGGTTGAGGGATTAAGAGGCTATAAGGTAGAGGGTATAAGGGTTGAGGGTTGAGGGATCAAGATGGTATAGGGGTTGAGGGATTAGGGTTTAAGAGTTGAGGGTTGAGGGATTAAGAGGGTATAGGGATTGAGAGATTAAGGTTTAAGGGTTGAGGGTTGAGGGTTGAGGATTAAGAAGTGTGGGGTTAAGGGATTAGGGTTTAGGTTTGAGGGTTGATAGATTAAGAGGATATAGGGTTAGAGTTTAGAGGTTGAGGGTTGAGGGATTAAGAGGGTATAGGGGTTGAGGGATTAGGGTTTAAGGGTTGAGGGTTGAGGATTAAGAGGGTATGGGGGTTGATGGAATAGGGTATAAGAGTTAAGGGTTGAGGGTTGAGGGATTAAGAGGGTATAGGGGTTGAGGGATTAGGGTTTAAGGATTGAGGGTTGATAGATTAAGAGGGTATAGGGGTTGAGGGATTAGGGTTTAAGGGTTTGAGGGTTGAGGTTGAGGGATTAAGAGGGTATAGGGGTTGAGGGATTAGGGTTTAAGGGTTGAGGGTTGAGGGATTAAGATTGTAGAGGGGTTGAGGGTTGAGGGTTGAGGGATTAAGAGGGTATAGGGGTTGAGGGATTAGGGTTTTAAGGGTTGAGGGTTGAGGGTTGAGGGATTAAGAGGGTATGAGGAGTTGAAGTTAGGAGTTTTAGGGTTGAGGTTTAGGGTTGAGTGTTGAGGGTATAGGGGTTGAGGATTAGGGTTTAAGGGTTGAGGGTTAAGGGTTGAGGGATTAAGAGTGTATAGGGGTTGAGGGATTAGGGTTTAAGGGTTGAGGGTTGAGGGTTAAAGGATTAAGAGGGTAGAGGGGTAGAGGGATTAGGGTTGAAGGGTTGAGGGTTGAGGGTTGAGGGATTAAGAGGGTATAAGGGTTGAGAGATTAGGGTTTAAGGGTTGAGGGTTGAGGGATTAAGAGGGTATAGGGGTTGAGGGATTAGGGTTTAAGGGTTGAGGGTTGAGGGTTGAGGGTTGAGGTATTAAGATGGTATAGGGTTGAGGTTAGGGTTTAGGGTTGAGGGTTGGGGTTGAGGGTTGAAATCAAGATGGTATAGGGCTTGAGGATTAGGGTTTAGGGTTCAAGGCTAGTGATTAAGTGTATAGGGGTTGAGGGATTAGGGTTTCAGGTTTGAGGGTTGAGGGTTGAAGGATCAAGAGGGTATAGGGGTTAGATGGATTAGCATTTAAGGGTTGAGGGATTAGGGTTGAAGGTTTGAGGGTTGAGGGTTGAGTAATTAAGAGGGTATAGGGGTCGAGGGATAATGTTTGAAGGGTTGAGGGTTGAGGGATGATGGATTAAGAGGGTATAGGGTTTGATGGATTAGGGTTTAAGGGTTGAGGGTTGAAGTTCGATGCATTAAGAGGGTATAGGGGTTGAGGGATTAGGGTTTAAGGGTTGAGGGTTGAGGGTTGATGGATTAAGAGGGTATAGGGGTATCCATCTCTCCCACTACCTCCATCTACCCTTTATCTCTTAACCATTTAAACCCTTAACTCTTAACCCTCTACCCTTTATCTCTCTCTCAGTCTGTCTCTCCCTCCCTCTATATCTCCATCTCTCCCACTATCTCTTTCTCCCCCTCTCCCTCTTCGTCCCTCTCTCCCTCTCTCTCCCTCTTTCTCTCCCACTCTCTCTTTCTCTCACTCTCCCCCTCTCTCCCTTCCTCTCTATCTCCATCTCTCCCACTATCTCTTTCTCCCCCTCTCCCTCTCCCTCCCTCTCTCCCTCTTTCTCTCCCACTCCCTCTTGCTCCCTCTCTCCCTCTTTCTCTCCCACTCTCTCTTTCTCCCACTCTCCCCCTCTCTCCCTCCACTCTCTCCTTCTCCACTCTCCCACTCTCTCTCTCCATCTATCTATCTCCATGTCTCCCACTTTCTATTTCTAACCCTCCACCTCTCCCTCACTCTCTCCCTCTCCCTCTCCCTCTCTCTCCCTCTCTCTCCCTCTCTCTCTCCCACTCTCCCTCTACCTCTCTCTCTCTCTCTCTCTCTCTCTCTCTCTCTCACACACACACACACACACACACACACACTCACCTCTATCTCCTCTACTATAAGGGTACAAGGGAGAGATATAGAATTAGCATAGAGGGTATAGACAAAGAGGGAGAAAATAAATATATTAAGAAAACCATATTTCATATAATGCGTGCGCGTTTTGAAGAAGTAGAGATGTTACCGTTTTAGCAAGAAATAATGTGCTCATGTTATAATGCGCTCGCGTTTTGTATTCCACTAAAAATGGTTTAAAAAACTCAATATACCCATGATGACAAGGCCCACAGTCTGCATATTCTCCTGGTTTTGCGTGTGCTCCAACAAAAAGTAGATTTTTGATGATGTTGTGCAGTGTGCAAGCATGTTTTTCACATTCCACCACCTTTGCAGGAAATAGAAGATTTTCAACGTTGAAATACATATATTATCAATTGAAGTTTGAATTCCATTAAAAAATGATATACAATTGAAGTTTGGAGGGGAACAAGCTTTTGAAAAAGTCAAATTGTTATGGAGTTAGAAGAAAGAAGAAGCTAAAGCTACATAATTGGGTTGAACTCCTCCATTTGAAAGTATGTTTTTTTAGGTATGTGACATCTTTACACATTTTCTTTCATTATATTATGGATTTCTTTCATTTTTGTTATTTTGCACATTCCATGTTGATAATTGTTTGTTTGTCATTATAAGCTTACGTTGTCAATGCACATTTTAAATTACACAATTGTATACACTTGCCAATTACCATTTTAAACCTGATGCAGAGCATCTACTAGGTTCCACAAATCATCAAGGGTACTTCTAACCCTAACTGAAATTGAAGAAGATCAACCAACAAATTCAATCATCTTTTCATCAAAATCCTTCAATTTCACTTGATTTCATATTTCCACAAAACATAAGAACTTGGTTTCAACTCTTTGTCAGAATCAAAAATAGATTAACCATCATAAAATTGATTGTAACATAGCATAAAGCTGATTAGAAACTCAGAACCATTCAATTCGTTCATGATTCACTAATTCAAGAACTCAATGTTGTAACTTACATGGAAAAATAACAACAAATCATGGAAGGTAACTACCAACCTTTATCCAGACATCCAAGAAACTATAATCAGCATGTTATTGATTGAAATAAACCAAATACACATTCCAAATATCTCACCAAAATTCATCCTTTGAGCGTGCTTCCCCTAGCAGTATTCCAAAACCTACAAGCATGTTTCAAAATCCACTTTGGTGACAATATGTCTTAAGGTCTTTGCGAGAGTTCAAGAGTTTTTAGATGATTTATTATATATTTTATTGAAAATAAGGTCTAAATAGACCTATATTTCATGTATTTAGGGATTTTGTGAGTTTGATGATCAAATGTGCAAGTATGCATTGTTGCTTCAGAAAAATGTCAATTTTTCCATATAATCTTTGAAGGAAAATTATTCAAACTGTAAATGGAATTGCAAGACAAGAGTCTAGAAGTTGTATTAGGGATGAAATAAAGGTTTTTGAGTGGTATGAGGTTTCTTGGACAACAAAGTTGCATAATGTTTCTTATTTAGCAAAAGTTGTCAATGTCAGCAATTTTTAAGACAAATGAAGGTCTTGGTAGAGAATAGGTGGTTATAGGTTGGTTATGGACATGGATCAGTTGGACAAGGGCCTAAAATTGTATTTAAAAACCTGGTATGGCCTCGTTCAAGAGGTTGGTGGAGTTTGAATAAGAAAGAAACTTGCATAATTTACACTATTTTTTTGAAGATCTCACTGTTTTTTGTGTGTTTGTAGACCCTGTGCGGGCTCCAAACACACAAAAAGCAGTGAAATCTTTAGAAAAATAGTTATTTTTGTTCTTATTTTGAGCTAAATTATATTATTCCATAAATTAATGTTCCTAATTTTATTTGGCTCCCTTTGAAGAGGTTTTTATTGAACTTTGTGCTTGGAATTCATAAATTTCTAGAAACCAAGTTCTTGGACAGACAAGGATTTAAGGGAAATTTAATGTCTTAGATGGAATTCCACCTATTGTTCTCTCTATTAATTGATGGAGTGACCATGTAGGATGTACTTAGGATGTTCTTAGGAGTAGAGAAGAACAAGTTTAAATTTTCCTCATGAATGATGTTGATTTAAGGGGAAATGCCCTATTTTCTCATAGAAAACAATGGTGCAGACCTAAGAAAGAGGGGTGCAGCATTTCGAGAGGGAAGATGAGGGCTCCTTAATATTGGGGGTAACTATATAGAGGTATCTGGACAGTTGGTTTGAATTGGAAATTTTTAGAAGGTAAAGTTTCAGTAAGGAGGCCTAAAAACCCTTATTTCCTAGGTTCTAGAGAGGGTTTTGAAATTTGTTGATGGAATGAGTACTTGGGGTCCTCTAACCTTGATAATTGTTAGTTTTAAAACCTAATACATGACTTTTTTTGGTCATGGAGGCCTAGTGGTGGGTTCTTTAGGGGGTCCCTTTGTAAAACTTGCTAATTTGGGCCCTAAAACAGTGAAATTTATCATTTTGAGGAAAGAGTCTTAAAAGAGTAATATGTGGATTTTTTATATGTCTCATACCACTGAAATGGATATCTAGCTAAATCATTTTTTTGACAAGTGTTTTGGGAGGTTTGTGAGAAAAATCCCTAAAACTGGTTTGCGAAGCCTACAAGGCAATTTCAGGTCAAAAGTGGCTTTTAGAAGAGCTTGTTTGATCTTCTTTATGTCAGTGTTTGAATTTAAAGATTCTAAAATTTTAAGGTTTTGACACTCTTTTTGTGCATCAAATTTCAATTTGGAGTCATAATGAAGAGTCATGGTTGATAGGTAACCCTGTTGTCCTGTTGAGTCAATTGAAGGTTGATGTCTTGGTTGGCATATTTGAGAGAAGCTATGACAATTTTTATCTTGGGTTCCCACCAATTTTCATAAACTTGGTTCCAGGCACACAAAATACATCAGAACCAGGGGTGACTTCTTTGGACTATGTTTGACTTCCAATAAGCCTACCTAGCAAAAGGCTTCCCAATTAACCCAAATTTGCAAAGGAAGTACCTTTTAAAGGTGAGGTTTCCACTCAAACACCAAGAATAGTCAATTTTCTTGATGCCAAACCAGAAATTTCATTATTACTTTTCCCACATAAGTTCATTACCCTACTGTCCCAAGAAACCCTCCAAAACACAAGAAAAAATAAGGGTTTTCAAGGATTTCACAACTCTAAACCTCTCCCATTCCTCCCAAGGGTCCAAACACCTTCCAATAACTCTAAAAAAACTCATCAAAAACTCACAATGCCATTACACTCATTATTTTTCAGAATCACCATCATGGTTATTCACTTTCACATAAAAATGTGGTCTGGCCAGCCTAGTGCATCGACCAAACCCATGCTGTTCGAGACTCCAAAACAAATTTTACATGTATATTATTATGTTACACACCAATCCACTAAGTTACAGATGCATCATAGTGGGTGGATTGGTGAAAATCAATACATTATAGCCTCAAACCCTTACATTGTCAAAAGAGGGCAGACTTGGAGAAACAACCAAAAATATCTTCTAAAATGGTATTAAGACACGAAACCTTATTAAAGTGAAGATAAATTCATGCATAAATTATCTCCCAAACCTTCAAGGCATCACAACCCTGTATGGGTCCGTACATAGAGAAAGAACACAAGAAAATCATAAAAATCAGAGAATTCCTTTATTTTATTTTATTTTATTCAAATCTTGAATAGTAGCCTCCATTCAATAATTTACATGATATTTATATTATTCCCCTTGAAACTAAACTCCTCCAATGTATCTAACTATTTTTTTAACTTCTTAACTAACTTATCTCTTCACAACTTTTCCAAAAAATGTATTTTTTTTACAAATGTCAAGCCAAATCTCCCCCCTAAACACCTAGAATGAATAAAAAAAACTAAATACTTATTAAGAGTGGTCTCATAGACCTTATTTAACATAGATCATTATCTTAGACTAAAAAACAACAAGAACCTTACTTTTACCCATCTTCACATGCACCAAAAACCCTCCTTTTTAGCCAAGAAACTAGTGGTTTATTAAAAAACACTCATCCAACCCTCACACAATCTTATGAATACTTCAAACAGGTCTAAAATGGTCTGCAAAAATTCAATTTAACAAGAAACCATGCTTCTCCAACTCAAAATAAACTTTATCATATCAAAACCACTCAAAATATCGTGGAAAACTTAAAATTTCAGTATAGGGATTCATGCCCAACACCCTTTCCATTCAATGGTGCTCCTGCACCATATATTCTTCCACAATTTGTATACATATATATGACATAAGTTGAAAAATTTTATGCTTGTCCATGCTTCCATTTTGAGCCTATCTTGCAATCATGGCATGCCACGTTACCACTTTTCTTTAAGGCATTTTGGATTGAAAAAATTCATGTCACCTTTGTCTATGCTAGGTTAACTCTTGTACAAGATGATTGTAAGTATTCTTTAAATGAAGCCTTGAATGACATATATTTTTCAATGAACTTGAATGGATACATTTTTTACTAACTAATATTTGTCTCATTACCATGGTACAGATAAAATTATCTGCCATGCCGAAGAAAAAGACAAAGAGGAAACTAATAGACGAAGAGAACGAAACCTTCAAAGAAAAGGAGAGAGCACAGTTGAGGGCATATCGTGAAAAGAATAAATTGGAAACAATTGATGATAACAAACCAATTGAAGAGGAACCTCAACCATCAAAAAGAGAACGAACATTGGCAACACAAAAGGCATGAATGTGAAATCATCATCATTAGACAGATTCAGATACCGTAGTTGGAGACACACCCTCTACGGCAAGTGAATATGAAGGGACAACATTAAGCACAAGTGAATATGGAGGGACACCATCTACCACAAGTGAATATGGACGGACACCATCTACTCCAAGTGAATATGGAGGGACACCATCTACCACAAGTGAATATTGTTGGACACCATCCAACACATCTCAAGTTGAGAGTACATCATCACTCGGATTTAACGTAGAAGGTATGCCATCATCCCCACATGAACCTCAAGGTATGTCTTCTTCTCCACCCTTGATCGAAGGTAGGAAATATAGCCCACCTCAATTAAATATTGATGAAATTCCTAATGTTGAGATGTATGTAACAAGGAGAACACCACCTAGAATTTTACGTAGAAAGCCAAAGTATTTGATTAATATTGATAATGAGATTTTGCAGCAAATGGAAGGTAAGATTTCAACACGCACTTGTAGAAGATATGCTGATAAGATTTGGGAACGATTATTTGAAAGGATAAATGAGATTGCAAGATGTCAACTATTTATTGAAATGATGCGGGGTGTAAAGTATAGGAACATCATGAAGACTCTTGGGTTGAGAACATCGAATGCATTGAGTGAAGACACTATTGTGAAGAATCTAATGGATTCTTATGAGAGTATGGGTAAGACCTCACGCTCAAAGGATAGTAATGTCACCCGAAATTTCATCACATCAACTTTGGTAAGTTTTCAAACAAAGAGACCTCATCTCATTATAAAGAAGGGTGAACAAATGAGAATTAGTAGAAATTTTTTATCAAGAGCCATTCAAAGGCGGCAAAGAATTGAGGGAACAAATTCAAATGAATTATGGGCATTCTCGAGGAGATTTCCATGAAAATATAAAGAAGTTTTTGAAGCCTTGAGAACACTAATTGAAGAGTATTGGAAGAATAACACAAGGCCATCTCTGAATCAAAGGGATGTGGTAAGAAGGAGAATCGGTAGTCGGAATCGTGAGCCACATCCAAAGCATTTTTTGGATGACTCAAATTCAATTTTTCAGAAATTTGAAAATGATTATCCTCAAATTAGTATTTCTCAAAGATTTTTTGAAATGCTTAAACCTTTTTATTTCAAGATAAATCACACACGCACTACTTTTTGTTGTAGACTACATATTGAATTTTCTAACCATTATGATGTTTATCATTCTATATGTTTAGATTTGCATACTAAGGATGTTTTGTGGGATTGTGGCATAGAAGCCCCACCAAAAGCTTCAAGAGAATTATTATTAAAAAAATTTATGTGAAATAGAGGATGGCCAGATATTCTACATGACAACATGCTTGGATGGTTCATGTTGTGGTGGCTTCTAGCATATGCCAGTATGTCAACTTATGGAAAGAACAAATGAGGTGGGACAAAAACTAGTAGAGTTCAGGAAGTATAAAACAGTGGCATATGCTACAAAAGATGGGTCTCAATCAAAAAGGTGTGATTTGGTTATTGAGAAGATTCCATTTTACCAATTTATGTCCATATTTTGTGATAATATATTATTTGAGTATGCAATGCATACCCATTGAGCCCAGTGGTTGGACACACAATTCAAGCTATGCAAGGACACCTTTCCAGTTGGAAGCATAGTATTAATGGTTGAATTTTCGGAAAACTACACTCTACAACCACAGTGTGAGGTGCAGTCACAGTATTACAACTCCACATAGGTTTTGATATTTGTGCACATAGATTTTATTCATACATCTGATAGTACAAATGACCAAAGGAAGGTATTGAGGGAGTACCAATTTTACATTAGTGATGATCGCACATATTCTCCAGTGTTTTTGCAAGGTTTCTTCTAGATTTTATACAGTGGTTTGGCTTAGAGGGGCATAAAATACGACCAGCATATAATATGGTCAAATAACTGTGCAGCACAGTTAAAGAACTCGTGCATGTTCTACTGGTTGTGCAGGATGCATGTCATTATAGGTGTTCAACATATGTGGAACTTTTGTGAGGCTGAACATGGAAAGGGGGAGCATGATGGTGCAGGCACATGCATTAAAAGAGCATTAGCATGAGAAGAGTTAAAGTATAAAGACAGTGCAAAGTTAACATATGCAAAATCAATCGTCGAGTGGTGTAATGATTTGATGGGTCCAAGTAATGAAGGTATGTCTTTATCTCATAGATTTTTTTGGTTAATGGATGATACTAACATTGCCTTATATGAAGATTGTTGTACACTAACAGGATCGAGTGAGGTACACTCTTTCCTTAGCTCAAATGCAGGTTCATGGAGTATCGATACACGAAAGATGGAATGCTTTTGTTCTTCATGTACAATGCAAGCCTAGAATGATTGTGAGTCAAGGTAGTGGGTTGACAAATGGTTGACAAGTTATCTTAGCCCAATTCACACGCATCACCCTCTAATAGCATTGGAACTGACATAGATGGAATCATCGGTTGACTTTGACCACGTATCAGATCTAGTTCAACTAGGTGATATATCTACTTGCTTAATTGTTGAAATTCCATATCATTATCTTACTTTGTATTGTATTCGTAATGTTGACTAATTTCAAGATATTTTCTGCACATATCAATGTAGGGCATGTTTATGCAATTATTGTAGATGAAGACAATGAAGAGGGAACATACTATTACTTGTGTCATTGTATTGAGGCCAAAAAGAAATTGGAGGCCCTAGCTATAGATGAGGAAAACATCGAATACCCTACAGGATCAGTTGTGGTTACTGGAATGTGGCTTAGAAGGTACCCACATTCGACTGTTAAACATTGGTTGTTTCAGGTCTTTGACATTGATCGTAAGATTCTTCATTACTCAAACCTTGTCATGGCATCCATTGTTCATTTGACCAAATATGGGGGTAGACCTTTGAAAAATACCTTGTGGAAGGTTCGTGAGATTAACCATGAGGCAATACTTGACACAATAAAGAGTAGAGAAAACCTGGATGGTTTGTTGAATTAATTTGTAAGTATATGCACATTGGTTCTTATTAATTTATACTTGTATGCACATTAATTTTTTGATGCCAATGCTATCATCTTCTTTTAATTTTCCTATTTTTAAGTAACATACTAAACAGTGATTGGTGTCCCCTTGCAAAAAATGCAGATCGAAGAGAATGTCAGCCAGAAAAGCAATGCAACATCCTTATTTTTATGATCTTGGCAAATCTTAATCATGATTTTAAGCCATTAGAAAAGTGTGTGCAAATCTTGGTGAGGGAATTTCAAGTTATTCATTTGAAGTTAAACTTATCATGAATAGCTATGATGTAGACATTATAAGAGCATCTGAAATTTCAATTTACTCTATTCATGAGAGGTGTTGTGTGCAATAGGTATGTTGGAATTCCCAGTGAAGATGTATGACCAGGAGTGACTAAGTTGTGAGACTTCCATGCCTATTTGTTAGTGCCTTCCATCTATTTTTATTTCATTTCCATTTTGGATGCTCTTTCTTTTTCTCTTTTACTTTGCTTATTTGTAAGTAAACTACTAAATGATTGATCTCTCGTTGTAGAAAATGTTGATACATGAGCCATCAAAGAGAATCTCAGCCAAAAAAGAAATGCAACATCCTTATTTTGATGATCTTGAAAAATCTCAATTTTGATTTCAAGCCATTATAAAAAAGCATGTGAAGCTTAGCGAGGGAATCTCAAGTTACTCAATTGAAGTTAACCTCATAATGAGCACCTATGATGTAGACATTTAAAAAGAATTTGAATGTATGAGTGACATTGTAAAAGATCTATGAGAATGAATTACCTAAGGAATTGTGATGATATTTACTTACATAATGAGATTTACTCAAATACTATAATTTTGGAGTTCATGTTTGGTGCAGTAGCACCTTGTTTTGTAAATGCCTTTAATAGGAAAATTTGCAAAATTTGAATTGAAAAAATGTGAAAAAGGTCATATGTAATGTATTCAAAGTCTCGAAGAGGTCATTAGGTGATTAGAGAAGTGATATAAAGCATGTAAGGTCGACCAAAACAAAGATCTTTTGTATTCTTCAATATTTACAATCAATAAAGTCTTTATTTTAGTGATTTTATGAGTTTTTCCAGTTGTTCATTAACTTGTACAGCCTGCACAATAGTTTAAGGACTTGAATCTTGTTGTTTAAGGTATACTAGTGAAGTATCTTTCATTTGAATCTATTTAGGAGGGCATCCATTGAGTTTATCAGTAGTTTGAACTGATTTTTCTCAATTTGATCTGTAAACCAATAATGACTACTCCACCAAATTTGATAGTTTAGATCAGTGTCCAGTAAGTTATTATTAGGATGTTTTAGGTGTTTGTGTGTTTATTTGTGTAGGGGAATTCAAGAAACAAAGGTGGAGTTGCTGCTAAAGGGTTTTATGATGAATTTTCAAGTGAAAAGAGTGGCTCCAAGGGGTTTTTTGAGAAAAACTTATTAAATGACTTCATAAAAAAATGTCTGATCTAGATAGCTATTATTGAGTTACAACACATACTTCAAAATCAACAATGACTATCTTGGAACATGTGCATCAAAAATGACCTTCTTCATTATCCCCATTAGGCTAACTAGGCCTAATTTACAAAGGAACATACCTTTAAACATTCAAGAACCCCCTTAACTTGTTGGGGCAGCAATTATCAGGTATCCAAACCCTCAGATCCACAATTTTCTCAGGACAAACTCACTCCACGATGCCAAACCAAAACCCTTATTTTATGTTATTAAGGAGGGTTTATTGAAAGGAATGGTTCCACACCTTACCATAGCATGCCACTACCTCAAAATTTCTTAAAATCACCTGCACAAACTTAAAATACAATCACCCAACCTCTACATGCAATATTTTATCAAACCCTAGGGTGAAACCTCATTTTTCATGCCCTTTTCCATCAAAATCTATAGGGGCAGCAACACAAACCCCATAAAAATTATTCCATTTCACTTAGAAATTTCTTGTCTAATCCTACAGAATTGCATTGGGCCCCTCTACAAAAACCTCTCTCGGTTTTGGCTATCTCAGAGTGGTTTTCCCGTGGCGACGAATTTTCACTTGATGGAAAAAGTATCAAATTCAAGTTATACAAAGTTGCAAAGTGGTGCAACTTTCACTCTGCAACTCGTGTGACCAAACTAACTACTCCAACGTGTTCAAATAGGTATATTTACGTTAGGCATGGTCCTCTTTTGCATCGAAACATGCAGAATCGCTCTGAGCTACGTTCCATTGGATCGATCCCTTAAGGGTCCAAAGTGCAAAATGGTTGCAAACTTTAGCATGCTATCATGATACTTAGAAACTTCTCATCTAATCCTATAAGATCGCATTGGGCCCCTCTACAAAAACCTCTCTCAGTTTTGGCTATCTCAGAGTGGTTTTCCCGTGGCAATCGATTTTCACTTGATGGAAAAAGCATCAAATGCAAGCAGTGCAAAGTTGCAAAGTGGTGCAACTTTCATTCTGCAACTCGTGTGACCAAGTGGACTGTTCCAACGTGTCTAAATAGGTATCTTTACACTAGGCATGGTCCTCTTTTGCACTGAAACACGCATAATCACTCTGAGCTATGTTCCACCAGATCGATCCCTTAAAGGTCCAAAGTGAAAAATGGCTGCAAACTTCAGCATGCTATTACTCAGATACCATGATTCTTAGAAACTTCTCATCTAATCCTACAGGATCGCATTGGGCCCCTCTACAAAAACCTCTCTTAGTTTTGGCTATCTCATAGTGGTTTTCCCGTGGCGGCAGATTTTCACTTGATGGAAAAAGTGTCAAATTCAAGTTGTGCAAAGTTGCAAAGTGGTGCAACTTTCTCTCTGCAACTCATGTGACCAAATGAACTATTCCAACGCATTCAAATAGGTATGTTTAAGCTAGGAATGGTCCTCTTTTGCACCCAAACATGTGGAATTGATCTGACTTGCACTCAACCGGCTTGATCCCTTATGATGGCATGCAAAACAATGGAAAAGAGAAACATACAAATGATGGTTGAGAAGTTTGAGTATTCTACAAAAAAAGCATATGATCATTGGTGCAGAGCACCTTGTTCCTCCATTTGATGAAGAAGGTCTAGTTTAGTGGTTTTACTGATTATTTGATGGTGAATAGGTTGGTAAATAGGTTGTTGTGGGTATTTTGAGCATGTTTTATCTTGAATAAGGTCAATAAGACCATTAGGTATGTTTTAGGGTGACTTTTGGGTCTAGTGATAAAAAATGTGGAAATTTCAATCTTGCACTAGAAGTTGTCTTTGTAGCCTTTGAAGGAAAATTTGTGAGTTTGTATATGAGTGTGAAAGAATTGAGTTTTGTTGATGTAATAAGGCTATTTGTAAGCCATTTGTGTGGGTTTAGAGGTCATTAGATGTAGTCCTTAGGTTGGAGGAGTCTAAAGTTGCAAATTTGTAAGTTGTTTAAAGCAACAAATTTGAAATGCAATGATTACTTGTTTTGAAAGTTGGTTTTTAGTTAGTTGAGGGTGTGGATCAGTTAGAGAAGGGTGTAAAACACTATGTAAATCCTTGAGAGACTCGAATGGAGGTTGTTGATGAACTTTTGGAGAAGATCTAATAAGAATTATTCACACTGTTCTTTATTTTTCAAATTTTTGATACAAACTTGTTGATCCCTTACTTGGTACGACCTGCAGCTTTTTAGTATAGTCCCAAGGCTGACATGGATTGAAAGAGGGCTGAGTTGGCTTTCTTTTGGTGGTGGTTAGGTGCAAAACCATAAAGGAATAAGAGAGTTCTTATCGTTGAGTCAAGTGAATGTTGGAATCTTAGTAGGCATATTTGAGAGAAGCTATGTCAAATCACAACTTGGTTGAGCCACTTTACATCACCAATGGTGGTTTTCAATTCGAATAGTGATTGAGATAATGTTTTTTTGTTAAATAGACCTATTTGAGGATCTAGGACAACGTTGAGTCCATTTCTTATTTGTATTATAGATTATAACTTGCTTTCTCCCAAATCCATTTCGTATACAAAAAATACTATTGCAAAAAGTTGACATATAAATTTTTTGATGGTGATGCATCAAGAACATATTAAAAAAAAATTATGAATCATTTCATGGAATACCAATTGAAAATGTGTTTTTTTCTTTTAGATAAAGTTGTTTAGCATCAATCAATTAATATTCAAGACAAACCATGAAGGACAACAATAATCAATGCTAGGGCTAACCAATTAATAATTATACACGTGAATAAGTCAAGCATGTACATGTCAATAAGGGAAGCACAAGTACTCAAAAACACATAAGCCTCAAGAAGTATACACACGAATACATAGTATACACAAATTAATACAAAGTATATGCACGAATACAAGGTATATGCATGAAAACACATAAGCCACAGAGTATACATTCGAACACACGTAAGTCACAAAGTATACACGTAAGTTGTAAAGTATACACTTGAATACTCGTAACTCATATCTATTGAACCATCAATTTACAATGCAAATATGGACACCATCGATAAAAGATATTTGTATTAACCAAATAGCCATGTAGGCATACATCAATATATGTTGATATAAGTATTAAATATATGTACAAAATAGCCATATAGGCTTACGAGAATGCCATATAGGCATACAATGTCAAATATGTCCAATACAAAATATGTACAAAACTGCCATGTAGGAATACAACAAAGGGCTCTGGAATCAAAAGTCATTGCTCTTAATGCTCTGCAAATAAAATCTTTCCCTTTTCTTTTCGATTGGATGGCAATAGGTCTATCAATTATTTCTGCTATGCTCAAGGAGTGCTCTTGTTGCTCCTCCTAGTGTTTAGTTCATGGTGAAGTTTTAACTGTTACAATAAAAAGTAAAGACATGAATACATAGAAATTACATTATAAAAAATGATATATTTGACAAAATAATCACTTACTGCCATCTCATGATCACTCTTCATGAGGGATATATTCTCATGCCCATGCTCAGGCGTGCTCAAGCCCTATATAAACCATACAAATAGAAATTAAACTATGTGAATCAATAATGGTTTGATTTTTCACTAACTAACATCTATAACAACAAATTGAAATTGAAATTTACTAATTTGCCTCATACCTCCCCTATCAAAACCATCAAGGATTGTATGGTAGATGACACACCAATATCCATTGCCCTCATCACATTCAGAGGTGTTTCGGCTTTTAACATCTAAAAATAAAATAATAAATTATTCAACATAATCAACGATGTGCATATAAACTACACAAATCTATTAAGTAAAATTCATTAGTTAAACTCTTTATTCTATTACCTCCATGTAGGTTTGAGTATATCCACCACCACTAGGAAGTGTTCCATTGAAACCTCTAATATTAGTCTATTCAACATCCAAAATCGCATATTAAATTACCATTCATAAAATAATGCTATTAACATGCAATAAATTTATAATTGTTTACTAGTTACATAACCTAGTGATAGGTGTACTGCAGAAATAAGTAGGTGGGGGGCCGGTGTATCCAGTCTCAACACTGTGACCTTGCAATTTTATTAAAATCATAAAACATTTTTAGTTAATCTTGCATTTCAAAATTGAAATTTAATAAATTCAATTCAATGAATATGCACTAACTTTTACCAGACTATCAATGTCTTATGCGTCATGCAAAATTTCGGCTGCCCTCTCCATCTCCATAGCTATACACGGATCTTGCATAGCAGCCTCTTGAGTGTCAGTGGGGTCATATGAACAAGTAGCCCCGCAAGATTGACACACATGTTTTTGAAGGCCACCACTCGAAAACTCCCTTGGATGGCATTGTAGAATAGGGATAGTATGATGGATGACACTCTAGGTCAAAGTGTTGATCACCTGCAATGTCTCTACGTCAGCACTTTCCTTCACAACACAAGGCATAACAACGTGCTCACGAGGTGGCCTAGCGAGAGCTCGTCTACCTTGCCATGTAGGATCCATCTGTGCACCAGGTCTATCCTAAGTTGACCCCCACCTCTCCCTTGGAAATCCCTCATATCAAAATAATGAGGGATTTTTTTCAATATGAACTCACTATATAGTTTCCTAAGGAAATATTGTAGGACCTCGCAATTGTTGCATGGTGGGTAATCGAAGACCATGTACCACCTATCATAAAATTGGTCCCTAATCTATTGGTGGTGGCACCAATGGATAGGAAACCTCTTCACATTGAGGGTAAGATTTTGATTTGTGCGTGGGTCGGTGAATAATGAGCACAAATCATCTTTTGTAATTTTTAAATCCTTTACATCTTTGTATGATAGTTTATTTGCATAATAATCCCTAGTTTCCTGCCTCCTATCTTTCCATCCAGTTATTTGTTTGTTAATTGAATCTACATTTTTTAACATATCTTTCAATGAATTTGCTAGGGTCATTCTTTTTGCGGTTGAACCATTTGGATCACTCAACCTACTAATCAAATCCTCAATTTTATTTTCATTGTTCTCAATTTCACTCATTAAATTTTGTTGAGTGCCAAGAGGGGGTTGAGTGATTGGTGGAGGAGGTTGTTGTTGTGGTTGATTTTCATCTTGAGGATTTGGTTGGTCTTCCTGTTGAGGATCTTGAGGGTTTACAGGTTGATTTGCATCTCCTAAAAATTCAAAACAAATATATATCAAATTCAAACTAAAAATAACTAATTCAAAACAAAAACCTTACCTCTCACACCTCCTCCTCCTTGTGGCACCATCGTTGTGAAGAAATAGCAATTGCTGGTGAGTAAATTTTTTGAATTGCTCCTCCTTGAACGTGAGCACGAAATATGGGTGTTTTGGCTGTGGCTAGAAGAAAAAAATAGTCAAAATAAGAATGACAGATTTTCTCTTTATTTTTTGCTTTTAACAAGCAATAACGAGAGCGCGTTATGACTTTTCAAAAGTTTTTTTGAAAGGTGCCCACGAAATGGCTACCCATTTCCATGCACCCGCCCATTAAAATAATCAAAAGGTATAATGAAGAGATTAATGAGATGATTAAGAAAATAGAGTGTGATTTAAAATTCATAAAGGAATACCTGTAAAGTATGAGAAAATTTCTTGACTTTTTCACAACATTATCCCAAATCTAATATATTAAGGAGGAGATGGAAAATTTGCTACAAGAGATAGAGGAACTTTATTATCCTTTACAATAAATCTTATAATTAAGAAAGAGCTCTTTGGTAATGCCTTCTATTAGAATTTTTTAAGAGATATTCTTCCTCTTTAATATTATCAAGTGTGTTCCATTCAAAAATAGTCTTATATGAAATTTAATACAAGGTTATAATATCATTTTTGAAGTTTTATTTTAAGCACGATTATTGTAAGAACTATTTTAAATTTAATAAATTTAAAATATTTGATTATAAATGTTGGTGTAATTAAATGTTTTGTACCTTGTCCTAGGTCATAATTACACCTTAGTTAAGTTTACTTAGGGACCACATAGGAGTTTTTGGAGAATTTCCACCTTTGGTGGACTTATCTTCTTATTACTTTATCACCTCCACCTTTCATGGACATATCATGTAATTAGGTTTCCACCTTTTGTGGTAGATTCACTATTTGTGGTGGTTATCACATTATCACCTTTCCACTTTAGGTGGAGTGATAGTTTTTCATTGTTGTCTTATGTCATAAGATTACGACACTTGTCATAATCTTATGCACTCCTATGTACTCACCTTGGCTATATAACCAAGGGGTCTCTACTACATTTGTACACACATTGAATCATATCATATTGACATTGAATACAGTTTATTCTTGTCACATTATTTTCTCTCTTCTTTGTGCTTTCCATTTTTTCCATAGATCTTGGCATCCATAGCCAATTCTAACATGGTATCGGAGTGGGTTGGGTGCCATTGGAGAGTCTTTTTCTGAAGAGAGGTACCAAATTTGGGGAGGTTCCATTTTTGGCTCTTTATTGCAAGTTTATGTCGGAGCTTGCTGGTGCAAATCTAAGCTCACCATTGTGTCTGGAAGGTTCAAAAAAGTCAATTTTGCCTTTTGTTTCATCCAAATCATACATACAAGGCCAAATCTATGAGGGTTTGAAGTTGAATTGTGGTTGCCAGATCCAGAAGTAGCTGCATTTTTGGAGCATTTTGGGTCAAATCCGACCCAATCATCACATCTAGAAGGGCCAAAAACCCTAAGATCGACTGTCCAATTGTCCAAATCGAAGCAAGTCATCCGGTGAGGCAAAAAAAATTTGCCCGGACAACCATACAACCCCCCAAGTCGCCATCATTGCATCGACGATACAATTTCGAAAAATAATATTGTTGAAAAATTTTGAAATTTTTTTTAATAAAATTTTCATTTCAAAAATATTGTATTTGGAAAAAATTTCGATTCAAAAATTTCTTTTGAAAATTTTTTAAAAGAAAAAAACACAAAAAAATCTATGGATTACATCTGCAAGGTACCTTCTACTGCGCAGGGTACTACATGCATCCAGCGCCACATGGCAAGAGGCCACTGGTGGGTGGGTCCCCAAAACACCTGTGACCTGTCAAAGATCACCGATGGCTACTCCGAGAAATTCCAGCCACAAAAATCCTAAAAATCTGGCAGCAAATACAAGATTCCAGCTAAGATTCCCGACGAACAGATTTCGATATCGCAAAAAGAATATTCTGGCACATATTCCGGTAGGACTGACGGCGATGGTGATGGCCAAATGGCTGTCAAATTTAATGTCATAAATTGATGACATCAACAAAGCATCAGCAATCATTTCAAAATTTTCAGCCCTCTCACGGTTTGCATTTTGGTTTTCATAGGCGAACTTTGAAGCTCCATACCTCAGTCATTTTGGCTCCTTTTTTCAAGAATTTTTTTTTTTATTTGGGCTAGAATTTTGTTCTCTTTGTAGTGGTGCAATTATTTTTTGGTTTTGGCCTCTGTTTTTTCTAGAAATTGCAGATTCTCACAGGTGTTGATGCTTTGTCCTCATTTTGAGAACTTTGGGAGCCCATAACTTGCTCCTACGGTAACATTTTTGAGTACCGTTTTTTTTCAAAGTGCATAATTTTTTGTGCAATTTTCAGTGGTATGATCATATTGATCTCATTTTGTACCAAAAATTGTACTTGAATCTGTGGCCTATTTTGGCATCTGCATGCACCAAGATCAAAATCCACTTTGTTATTTTTGGCAGTGGCAATTGTAAATGCACTAAGTATAAAGTGCCAAACCAGATATTTCTTGGGGGGTCTCTTGATTGAGTGAATTTGGGGGGGTGTCTCTTGTGTGATTGTGCCTATTTTGTGCTCTTGCATTCCATCATGGGTTCATCTAAAGTTCCACTCTTAACTGCACATAATTATGCTACATGGAAAGTACGTGCATGGAGTAAACTAATGGAAAAAGTTTTAATTTACTACATTGATGGAACCATAACTGCACCTACAGATCCTAAGGCAGATGCAGCTGCATATATGGATTGGCTCACTAAAAATTCTATGGCATTGGGTACACTTAGAAAGTTCATTTCAGAGGATCTCATTTTTCATGTTGATAAATGTACTTCATCCAATGAAGCTTGGGATAAGCTTGCTACTTTGTATGGAAAGGTTGATAAGGTTAAGGGATACAAACTTGAAAATGATCTCCTTAGCCTTGATCCTAAGAATTTTGACACTATTCAAGATTATGTCACTAAAGCAAATGAGCTAAGAGCACAACTACAAGATTGTGGTATTGAGAAAGAAGATGATCAATTGGTCTTTAAATTGTTGGACAAGCTTCCAACTGGGTATGCAGCCTTTGTTTCAAGTTTTCAGACTCAACAATTGACAATTAGCAATTTCACATCACCATCTTTTGAGGCTCTCACAGATCTTTTGATTCGAGAGCAAAATAAGCTTATTCAAATGGGTACTTTGAAGTCTTCAAAATCACATGCCTTGGTTGTAAAAGATGAGAAGTCTTCAAGTAACAAAGAAAAGAACAAGTACAAGCCTAAAAAGAACACACAATCCATAGAAGAACATAAAAATTCATTTTCAAAAGAGAAATCATCTAAGAAGGAGAGGTCCTTTTGTGCATATTGCAAGAAGGATGGACATGAAGAACATTATTGTTATAAGAAGGATATTGATGAGTTGAAAAATATTCCCAAAAGAAATCAAATTTGTTTGCCTTCTAGAATGACATAATCTTCTTCTCCTTCTTCTTCAAAATAATATAAGGGAAAAGGTCTTGTTGATTTTTCATCTACATCAAGAAATCAAGGTCAATCTCTTTGTGCTTATTCAAGTCCAGGATCAGGTAGATGGCTTCTAGATTTAGGAGCATCACATCATATGGCATCTTCACAATCTATATTATCTTCATTTCAGCCTTGTTCTATGTCTCCTATCTTGATGGGAAACAATACATACATGAGTGTAATAGGGAAGGGATCTATTAGTTTTGGGGACAACACTTTTCAGGATGTTTTGTGTGTTCCTCATTTGACGAACAATCTTCTTTCCATATATCAGATTACACATGGTGGATATGGGATAATTGTGGAGTTCACACTTGATTCAGTCATCATTCGAGACTTGGAGAGTAGAGAGATCATTGCTACTGGGGTGGTTGATCATTCATCTCGATTGTATACCTTTGCAGATTTTGCTTCTAATGGTGACATTGTTCCTTCGATTGTTGATCACACTTCTAGTGTGAACCATGATTCAGAGGAGACATTTGGCTACTTGAACTTGGGAGTTCTCACATTAGATCCAGTACTTGCACCATGCATTTCATCTCCTCCATCTACTATTGTATTTGATGATGCTTGTGATTCCACAGTTTTGGTTCCTTGTGATTCAGTGCAGCAGGACATACATTGTCTTCCAGATATGGCTACTTTGGATGGCTTCTTGATAGGTATTTCAGACCTGTTTGTGGAGTCTCATCTTGCAGATTTGTGGGACATCATTGATGACATTCATCTTCTCTTTGATGAAGATGCTCCTTCTTCAATTGTTGTGAGGGAACACTCTGACCCTCTTGTTCATTATCTACATGATCATTCTTTGCAGTTTGACATGAGTGTGGATACTTTTGGACAACATGTGGAGGAGGCTTCTTTGTCTTTAGAGGGGATATATTTCTCTTTGGATCATCTTCTACATTCTTCACTACTAGATGTTGGATTGTCCTCTTCAGTAGTGTGGCCTAGAACGCCTGTTTGGAGTGTGTCGGCTTTTGGCATCGATGTGCAAACACTTGAGCATCATTCAGAGACATCATACATCCTTAATACATCCTTGGTTTTGTTTCTTCCTAAGGGGAGGAACATTGTTCGGTGAGATTGGATCATCTTCAGCATTCAATGTCGAGCTTCTACCATCATTGCAGGAGACTCAACATTGAGGGGGGGTTTCCTTGTCTCTCTTCTACTTCTCTCTTATGGGGGGGTCTTTTTCCTCACATGGGGTTTTTACCTTCTCATGTACCATTGGGAGCATTTCCATTATTGTATTTCATCTCTCTTTTGGGGAGGAGTTTTGTCCCACTAGGTTTTCTCCTTTTCTCCATTTGTGAGAGATTGCATTGCATTTGTACATGGTTACCTAACATGGCCTAGATGTCGGGACCCATCTTGCATTGTTTTCATTTGTGTACATTCTCCCTAAGTTGCACTTAAGGGGGGGTGTTGGTGTAATTAAATGTTTTGTACCTTCTCCTAGGTCATAATTACACCTTAGTTAAGTTTACTTAGGGACCACATAGAAGTTGTTGGAGAATTTCCACCTTTGGTGGACTCATCTTCTTATTACTTTATCACCTCCACCTTTCATGGACATATCATGTGATTAGGAATTCCACCTTTTGTGGTAGATCCACTATTTGTGGTGGTTATCACATTATCACCTTTCCACTTTAGGTGGAGTGATAGCTTTTCATTGTTGTCTCATGTCATAAGATTACAACACTTGTCATAATCTTATGCACTCCTATGTACTCACCTTGGCTATATAACCAAGGGGTCTCTACTACATTTGTACACACATTGAATCATATCATATTGACATTGAACACAGTTTATTCTTGTCGCATTATTTTCTCTTTTCTTTGTGCTTTCCATTTGGTCCATAAATCTTGGCATTGATAGCCAATTCTAACAATAAAGACCAACGTAAATACTCACAATACATTTTATTATATTGACTCTATTTTCTAAGGAATAATGTGTCAACTAGCTACATAACATTATGAAAATAATGAAACTAAATATGGCCACCAACCCCAATCTATAAATTGTTATTTATATAATTAAATATAAGAAATTATAAAATTGAAATCTATATTTCATAATATAATTACATATCAATCCATCATGACCATAGAGAAGTTGACTAGAACTCAATTTATTAATCAAAATCAATAACTTTCCAAATATCTAGGTTGTTTGAGTTGGAAATTTATTCAAAACCATCTTCCTTTTCTTCATTTGATGTTTGAACTATCTCATTTGAAACTATTTTCAAAATTATTTGGTTGGTCTCCTACTAATTAAGAGAAAACATTTATCATATCTATTCTTTCATAATTAGAAATCCAAATTACTATAGCTCTATCAAATAGAAATGTTTGAACATTGTATATGTTATAGTTAGCCTCAAACAATCATCCAAAAAAAACAATTTTTTCAACTCTAACTTTAAAAAGGTTAAGGCACTGAAAACTCTTTCATCCTTCACTCAACCAAAAATATTTTTTTAGCATATAGATTTATAATTTTAAAATATTCTAAAATAGAATATAGTTGATCTTTACTCAAACTTAAGGATTTCAATAACCTACTTGTTTTCCATCTTGAGAAGGATAGTTGAAAAATTTAAACTATTTAATCATTGTTAATACGAATTGACTAGATTGTTGTACCAAAATTGTCATGTATATAATTCATTCTATGTTCATTTCTACTAATCTACTAAAATGATTAGCCAAGTACCTCACCTTTTCTAATTTTTTTTTTTTTAAATAGGAACCATAAGTTAATGAAACTCCATATCAAGGATAAACCATAGCCATTTCTTCTAAAATTTCATCCCATGGAAAGAAATCTATAATATTTGATTGTAGACCTTGTGATTTCATGTCATGTATCCTTTACAAATGACACAATATCATTAAAATACTTGGTTTTAATATTTATTTATTTATTTTGTGTGGCTAGAATGGGATTCGAACAATATCATCCAATGCATTAAGGGCCTCCAAAAGCCTTCATGTACCATAGAGAGTTGGATTAATCTTTCCAAGGGGATTATAAGTTCTTTTGAAAATTGCTCCATTTCCCATGCTTACTGAGAAATTAACACGGTGGTGGACTTCTTTGCCAACAAGGGCGTTTAGGCCAATGAAAGAATCACATGGAAAAAGGGTGACAAAGTTGGAGGCTGATGTCATGGCCTTATTGAGGTATGATAGGATTCATGAGAAGGCCTCAAATTCCCCTACTAATTAATAATTATGGGATATGAGTGTAATTTCATGCATTCTCGAAACCGTTGTTCAATAATTTCATATCGAAGGTTGAAGTACCAAAGAATTAATAGCCACTTTGATATTTTTTGCCTCGCATGCTTTCTGGGTATTTTGGCTTTCAATTTATGTGGCTTTTTGGAGTCTTTTGAGTGGGCTTGTAACTCTATCAATATGGGTGATGAGTGTCACCGTGTGGAACTGACAGACTGTGAGGAGCTGAGGAATAATGCTAAGGTGTGGCCTCTGTTGGAGAAGGGAGGGATTACCTCTTATATTGAAAAACTCTATGGTTGGGATCCGAAGGTTACAAGGTACTTTGCCAAGGAATGAAAGAATGGTAAAGTAAATTTATTTGGGAGAAAGTTTGTCATTGACTAGCAACTAATTATTGAGGTTACGGAGCTCTCCATGGAAGGTCTCAAATTTTACAAGGACATGAAACTTTCAAAATAGGCTATGAAAAAGTTTTCGAAGATAGAGAAGGAAAAAGAGGACCTGTGCAGGGTTTCCAATAGCAATTACAACTCTAAGAATATTAAATTGCTCTAGCAGGAGGTGTTGAAGGTGATCATGGAATATATTACTTTGGATGGGAGATACACTAGGGTCTTTGGCTACCATTTTGTGTTCCTCAACCACTTTCGGCATCAAGTAAGGGTTTCTTTCCCTTTCTATCTTTCCACCTCTTTGAATCCCAACCTTAATGACCATAGCATGAACCCTATTAGATACCCTATCCTTCATGAGGGATTGCTTGTCCTAATATTTGAGCATTTCAAAGCTATGTCAGCTCTGTCCCATTTTCCCCCTCTCCCCACTTTGTTTCTGCTAAGGATTAATTGGGCACTAGTTACACGAAAAAGGAAGAATGGGAAACTAATTTGGAGGATGAGGTTGGTTAGGCCTCAAAGACTTTGGGGAAGGGTAGTAGAAAAGGCAAGTTGAAAGCTAGTGCCCCCTCTAAACCTAGTTATGTGACCTCTAAAGGCAAAGTTAAGGTTTAGATCCCAAGTTTTGTAGATGCCAAGTCCAAGGTGAAAGTTAAATTTGTTGTCTCCCCCCAAGAGAAGATTAAAAGAAAGGATTTGGAGGACCCCTCCTATGATACTAATTAGGATGATTCTCAGTCGGCCCCCTCATCGAAATATTCTAGCTACCCTACCACTGACAGAGAGGATAGGCCTCATTTTCCCAATGATCTCAAGGTTGGCAACCATTACTTCAAAGTTGAACGTGAGTTTCCTATTTATATCCTTGTCATTGCTCGTAATGGGTCTGTGGATTTTTTCAGATTGATCAGATGGGTGCTTTTTGATATTAAGGAAATTAAGTTGAAACAAAGGACTATTAGTAGCAAGTTGGAAGGTCTTGATCTGATTGACCACACAACTAGAGACAAAGAAAGGGCCACTAATTTATGAACCAAGGAAGAAAAGAAATACATGGTGGACTACCTAAAGAAAATTGTTGAAGACCTTCAGTAATTTAAGAGTACCCATGATGCTAAGCTTTCTGCTATGGAGGACAAGCTCAAGAATATAAAAGGGTCTATCCAGACAGTGATGGAAATGAGCCACAAGATTTTAAGATCTACTGCAAACACAATGAATATGATGGTGGAAAATCTGGAGAATGTTTATCAAGAGAGGACTGTTGTGGATCTGGACACTGAAAAGGAACAAATCCAAGCAGAGGGTGTTGGTCTGAACAAAATAACCAGAGCGAATATGAAGAGAAAGGCTGAAAAGGCCCTTGTTAACATTCAGGACATAAAGAAAGCAATGTTAAATATGAACAATTTGGAGCTGGAGGTGGCGGACATCCTGAGGAATCTCGCCTAGTGGTTGGACTTTTGTTGGGTTTTTGTTGGTTTTTTGTGGTGCTACCTTTGGGTTGGTTCTTTTTTGTTCTTCTCATTTGGCAGCTTACTATTCTATGATATGTACTTGTTCTTGCTATATTTGTCTCTTCTTTGTTGTTAAAGGGTTTCAGGGGCCCTTCAAAACCTATTTTTTCCTTAATCAAAATATTTTTTTTATTTGACCCTAGAGCTACATCTAACTTTATGAAAGTATTGTAATTCTATCATGTATCTATGCAATAATGTAAATACATCACCCACATCATTGCACTCTGTAAAATTATTTGGGAATTCAATATCTATCATTACTTGCCAACTTACAAACTTTGGCCCCATAAATTCTTTAGTTTCATTGACATATAGATTGTCCAAAGTAAGACATACCATTTTTCATAGCTTTGAGTATTATATAATGTATAAATTTTTGTCATGTATATTTTTGAAAAAATTGTTCATTTCTTCCAATTTAATGAAAGAATCCCAGATAGAGTCAATAATATATTAACATCAATAAATAGTGAAAAATAATTTTCCTAATCTAAGTGGTTTTTAAAGAGCACTCCCATCAATGACTTGAACTCTTAGAACAATATATTTTCTTATCCATGTAATAATATTCACTTGGTACCAATAAATTTTAGTAGCCTTTTACCATGATTAAGTCGTAAGTCCTTCAATAAATCTTTGACACTTTATAAATTTATTTAGAATTCTACAAAAAAATGTTAGAAAAATATGTACAATAGAAGTTCAGTTTTACCTTTAATAATCTTTGAAAAAAGATAATTAGTTTATTTATTTTGATTTTGGGTTCGATTGTGTAACAATTTTTTCATCTTAAAGTAAATAAACATTATGGATTGTGGAAACTTGATATCATTAATTAAGATAATTAGTTGTCCTTTCTACATATTCTAAGGAAGAAATACATGAATACAATCTAATCTCATCTTCTACGAATATTAGAACTTTGTACGTGTAATTTTGTAAATTTGAGTTTCAATATCTAAAGAAGTAATCATTTCATCAAAAAGGAATAACATCATTATCATAGATAAGTATATTCCTTAAATATTAGGAGTATATGTGTGTACGCATGTGTTTGATTAAATATTGTCTAACACTCCTTGTAGGATAGTCATTAAGTTTTAGGGTTTTAGGGAAATATCCTAAAAGGCTTAATCCATTCAATCTAAAACCCTAAACCTTTGGTGTATGGTTAGTCACTTTATTCACTAATAAACAACCCCTTCATCCTCGCCACCACTTCGGTCAATTAAACCCGTGTGTTTATTATTCCTTAAGTTATTTTCTATGTGCACCTTTAAGAGTGGTCCCTACCATTGTCCTAGTTGGCATCGACATGGATCTTGTTCTTCAGTGTATCACAAGGTCATAAATCCCTGAGCCTTTGACTACACATTATGCTACCACATATCTTTCTTAAGAGTTGTGCTTATTTGACCACAAAATGCCACATCATGCATATGTGGAGGGTTCTTATTTATATTGCATGACTTTAATTTATCACAATTTCTTGAAGGATTCAAAATTCAAATTTATGATTGTGTACTTTCATGACATGTGGAAATGAAGTGGAGTGGACAAGAGCTATTTCATAGTCTAAATGAAATTATAAAAAAATAATAATAATAAATTTTTTGTGCGATAAATTATTGTTCGGTCCGTTGGCCATTGATCATCCCACACTAATTGAGATCTACACTCTAATTTCAAAATTAAAAGATGGTTAGTTGTTAACACTTTGTTTGCTCATATCTACCATTTCTGAAACAAGTGATAGCTCCCTAACTCCTTGTTAAATAGTTTGATTTGAAGATAAATTGTTTCATTGTGGCAAGTGACTAAGAGAGCATTGTGCAAAGAGAAGCAAAGAAATCAACACTAATTCAAAAGTCATAGCAATGAATTAGGGTTTTAGAGCATACATAACAAATAAGTCCAAATTTCCACTCAACACTACAAAATTTCTTTCAATCATGGAGAATTTAGTTGCTAGGGATTAGTAGTACTTCCAAATTATCTATTAAGTAGTGAAACCCTAAGTTGTGTTTGATTTTAGAAAATCCATAGTTGTTATAGAAACCCTAAGATGAGTCAGACATCCTTCCAACCCACAAGAATGAAACAATGGTTAGAAGAGGACATTCTAACTCAACTCTCAAGCTCATCAAAGAGGGAAAAGCATGGTCAAGGGTTTGAAGTCTTGTCTAATAGACTAGCCAACAAAGAAAAAGGCGTAAGACATGCAACTATTCCTACACAAGGGTGGGAATTATTCAATCATTGTTACGAAAGGAGTAATGTTGCCCAGCCTATTTCAAATATTTAGAGTTTGGATCTTAGGAGGCTAGCTAGTAGTCCCAATGTTTTCATCAATGTGGACTTGGTTAGATCCATAGAAGAAAGATACGATGTAGAATCAAGGATAATTTTAAATAACAAGGGTGGTCTTCTAATGAGGCTAGATAGGGCATACATATGCGAGGTTTTCAACCTAAACATAGTTGTAGTTTTCCCCATTGACTTTGATTCCCTATGTAGACAATGCTACAAAGATAAGCATGGTTATATAGCTCTATGATTATCAAATCATAGGAAAAAGGATCAAGACAAAAGACTCATAAAATTTTCTAAAGATGAGGTTGTCACATTTTATGTGGATCTTTTTTAGGATTATTTCATCAAGACTTATTATGGTCTATGTCAAGTTCTGGGAGTTGATGTCAAGTCATAAATGTCACTACACTTGATGATAAAAATAACATGTGTACCATATATATTTAAATACGAGCTTTGATTATGTTACATTTATTGTGGATAGAATCCACATGGATTTAATGGCCATAAATGGTGATAACATAATAATACACATCAAATGGTATTCATTATTATGTCATCTTAGTTTATATAGTGAAAGGCTAATCTAGAGTGCTCCAATGTTGTTTAAATTTCATGATGCTCAAGGGGTTCCACTACCAATTCAAGGAGTGGACCCACATTTGGGATATACACTATCAAACATCAAATTATGTGGTGTTTGAAGAATTATTTATTTAGGTAGTGTTGAGGAATTTAGGATTCCCAACTAGCAGGTTATCTAAGAAGGTGATGAATTTCCTAAGTCCTAAGGATAGAATGCTTGAGACAGTGATAGATCACAATTAGGAGGATTGGTTTCTCCACTCCAACACTACAGTCATCAAGATTTATGGTTCTCAAGTTCAACCATATATATTTCCTAAGAATATACTTGATAGAATTGTATTTTTAGAAATTTTATGGCAACTAAATGATGCAGATTTAAGTTTCATCTAAGAACACACAAGAAAGGTTAATTTTTGCTAGCTTTAATTATTTTTTTATTACATCCAAAGAAGGATTGAATTTGTTATACCCTCTACTATAAGTATACAAAATGAAGGTGGATGCACCTAGGAATTGTGACCCTAAGCATTTTATTCACTAGATCAGATTGAGGGTAAGGAGATCTAATTTTATCATAAATGTAACAGAGTGGAAGATGTAGTAAGGAATTGCATCTTTGACGAAGAATTAAAAGAAATAAAATCAAAATGGTGTAAAATTATTAAGGGAGTGGAGCAAAGGAAAAATATTGATCTTGGTTATCAAGGAGCATATAGAGAAATCATATATCCTATTATCAAGATTCAAACTATACTAGATAATAGTGTTACTCTAGCTCATATGGCTCTTGCATTAGTTCAAATAAAAACGAAACAAGAAGAGAAACAAGATAAAGAGGATGTTGAGCAATCTATGAAACAACTTGATTTTCTTGTAACATCAAGTGCTCCTCTAATGGCACCTCCAAAGAAACCAGTGGTGTTAAACCCTTTTTTATTATTCAATAGATTATGCAAACACATAAGAGGTGGGAGAGAATGCACTAGACCCAAATGATATAAATTAGGTCTTACCCTTTCCATCAAGGGTTTAGATTGAAGATGCACCACAAGATAGGATGATAATTGATAATAAGAGAGCTGGAAATGTAGTCAATGACATCAGAGCCTATGCCTACACAAAGTCTTTATCAAATAAATTTGTGAAATCTAAAGAACTTAGGATTTTACTGACACAAATAAAAATGGAGGAGTTCCTTAGAAAGTTAAATAGGCCAAAGGGAGATGATTCATCTCATTAAATGGAGGAAGTAACAAAGAAATGGTAGAATTTAACTTTCATGTCAACAACATAACACTTGACGAGGGAAGGAAAATTATAAAAGAGAATGGGTGCTTATTGTTACCAAGTTGGGACATCACCTCAACCATTACCTTAGATACAATAATAACGTAGGACACTAATCAATATGTGCTAACATCTAAAGAGAAGGAAAGTGACTTATACTTTAGATTGGGATTTAGCACAAACTATAAAACTTGGTAATATGGGTAGTTGCACCTGAAAGAAACAAGCCTCGAGTAATAAGGGACATCAATGATCTTAATGGAAATATTACTGTCAAAAGTCTTATAGATAATAGTTACCTATGGTATCTTCTTTAGTATTCAAAATTGTTATGTTTAGTGAAGCAGTAACAAAGAAGTTGCAAGCTAATTTTGAAAAATTACAAAAGTATATATCAGATTGTTCTAGGAATACAACAAGGTGTAGTCACAACACCCCCCTCCATAGAGCATCATCACACAACCTGATACTCCTAAATCAATTTTGATTGATACAATAATACAATATATGGAAATATTATCTTTGAGGATAAGTGAAATAAAGAAACAATTGAATAAAAGAAGAGAAGAAAAAAAGGTAGCAAAGGAGGATGGTAAAAAAAAATTGATCAACCTTGTTGATGAATTTCTTGATTATAGATTAATAATAATTTTAATGAATTTGGAAAATACATGGGCAAGTTAAAATAAATTAATAAATTATTATACCAATATCTTACAAAATGAGGAAATGTTTAAGGATATACTATGCACTTGGATTCCAAGGATGACATTGATGGGAGATGTGCATAAGCTAGAAAAATTTGACCCTAGTGCTCCTACAAAGTTGGAAAATACTTATGAAATGATGGGACTCCTAGGAGACATATCAACTTATCAAACAAAATTTGATTTTCAAATCAAAATTAAGTTGAACTCTTTTGAAGAACTAGAGGAAGCTTTAATGCTCAATATTTTGGATGATGATGGGAATATCAAATCTTTCAACAAATGAAAGTCAAATTTCAACAACGTTTTACCATCTTTAGGAGCTTCAATATTGTCAATTGGAGAACCTAACTCAATTTTATTGAATAATATCCTAGATAAGTTGATCAAGTTAGAATCTAGCCTTTATGGTTTCATTAAGGAAACTAGAAGATTATTTTGAATGCAATATATAGTGCACATATGAATAAGGTGATAAAAGTGCTCGAGTTCCAAGGGCCTTCAAAGGAAATGTATGCTTCATGACTAGAAAAGTATTAAGAATGAGTCATCATGCTAGGTCAACATGGTCTCCAATTTTTTTCTTCATCAACTACTCAAGGTTATAGGTTCTTCAATAGCTTCAGTAATGCTCTTTTGTTTTTTGTTATGATAAGGGGGAATATCTTATATTAATGGGTTCTTATAACATTTAATTTTAGAGTTTTTGGTTGTCACATGTAAAATACATAGACAGCTGTCAATTTTATCCTTTAGCCTACGTGCTTATTCTTTTTCAAAGGGTTCTAAGAACTATGATTTTAGACGGTATGCTTAGTCTTCAGAGTGTTTTAGGATATAGTGTTGAATGTCTTTAAATATTCTTTTATGTCAAAAATGTACATTGTGGTTGGGGCTTTTATAAACAGATGCTTCAACATGTCATCATCTCCACATTGTAATGCAACATTCTTTTAAATAATATAATCAAGGATTATTGAGTTCATTGTAATTTTCCTATATTGTATTATTTTCATCGATATCCTTCTATTTAATGAACACAATAAATGCCTTCATGAGAATGATATTATAATTGGATTGTTAAGTAGGATCATGTTGCAAGTTATTACTAGGTCACATTATTATAAGTTAATGATGTTTAGCAAACCATTAGAATGTGTATATTATTGAGAGAAGATATTTGCAAGATTTGTTAACTCTATAGCCCTATTAGAAACTAGTATGATTGAAGTATTTCCACTAGTATTAAAAAGAAATAAAAATAATAAATCAAAAGTAAATTATAAATTATTTGTAATTATTTTAGCTTCTCATATAGGGATCTAAAATTTTACAAGAAAATTTGAAGTCTTCAAGTTATATTATGTTGAACAAGACAATTGAGAAGTGGGGTGAATCAATTGTAGCAATTTTAACCTTTAAAACATCCACTGGAACTTAGATCAACCACATATCCTTAACCCTGCTAAAATGATTAAACATTAAGTGCAAGTGCAAAAACTAAAAATCATCACACAAACACAATAACACTAGGTTTATGTGGAAAACCCAATAAGGAAAAAATCACAGTGAGAATTAGCTCACAATATAAATTATCAAAACTAATTACAAAGGTTCACTGCTAGAAAGAGGCTCACTACCAAAATAGGACTAACTGTTTGGATCAGAACTCACTGTCCAACAAGGGTTAACCATATGGAGGGCTCACTACCACAGAGATGCAAATAATATAGAAGAGATATGTTATAGAGAGAAGACAATCTCAATGCAACAAAGATTTCCACCATAATTTACTCAACTACTTGTAGACATGCATGAATGATAGAGTACACCTTCAACTCACTACATCCAGAAACTCATCATTTAGAATTCATATTGATCTACCACACACACATTGAAACATATCTTCTTCGCATCTATCTTCTCTATTTCTTTGCACTTATCTCTTTCCACACCTTTCACCACTTGAATCATCCTATATTTATACCATCTTCAACTTTGAAACATATCCAAAGTTGGCCATCCATCATTAAATTCAAATTAGGTCAGTGCCAAAAAGTTATAGGGTGGAATTAGAATGAGGGTGACCCAAACACATACTTGATGAGGACCCAAATAGGTCCCAACACACTTCATCAACTTCAAAAGTATTGTTCAACACAAGGTCAAACAAACCACTGTAAAACACATATAACAATTAAGCACCCACAATCCTTAGCACGATCCAATCCTTCTAGACACCAAAATTATCTTTAACATGATCATAAAAACTTAACTCTCTAACCACAAGTCATAAGACTCAACCAAAAAGAAATTCAGACCAACAAAATTTCTCCCAAACCTTAGCCAGATACATAGAAAACCACAGTTCACAACTGGTGAACATAACTCACATGTACAATGAATGAAAAGCCAAGAATCTGGATATAGCAGCTTCCAAAAACCATGATCAACATATCTAAACCACACAAACATAGGAGAAAATTTCAGAGAAAAACGTGGAGCAACCACTGAACACATGCAACCTTTCTTCATTACAATTTTCTCAATATCTTCAACATATATAACCAATAACCTACATCCATGATGACAACAACAACTAGTTGATAACCAATTGACTAGTTGACATCAATGACAACACCTTCCTTCTTGCAACAATCTCCCCCTTTGTCATTGATGGCAACACATGATATGAAAAACCATCAAAGACAACATACTAGCTCTGAACACACTTCTCATGATTTTTCTTTCTATTTATCCCTCTTAGTAGATAATATTTTTCACATGATACTCTTCTCCATCTCATCTTCTTCCTCTCCCCCTTTGACATCAATGGCAAAGGAAAATGATATTTTACATTGATTTCCCCTTTGTCATTAAAATAGAATACACATGCAATGAAAACACATGACACTACCTGCTCCCCTTGAGAGGTAGCCACAAAAACATTAGTCCAAAAGAAAGATAGATCCATAGAACCACCAGAATGATGCATCTCCATATGCATCTAGTTCAAGAAAGATTTATAAATTTCTCCTAACTTCTCTTAGAGATACTCAAAAGTATCTTTAGGAAGAGCCTTCGTAAATATATCAACAATCTGATCCTTTGGGGGTACATACTCAAGCTTTACTTCATTCTCCATAATCTTCTCTCTCAAGAAGTGATACTTGATAGATATATGCTTTGTCCTCGAGTGCATCACTAGATTCTTTGAAATGTTAATTGAACTTGTATTATCATGGAAGATAGAAATAGGATCATCATACACTAATTTGATATCTTTCCATGTTTGTTTCATCCATAAAACTTATGTACAACAAGATGTAGCAGCAATATAATCAGCTTTAGTAGTAGATAAGGAAACTGAATCTTGATTTTTACTCAACCATGCCACCAATCTGCAACCAAGAAAGAATGCACCACCAGTTGTACTTTTTATTTCATCTACACATCTAACCCAATCTGCATCTGTATAAGCACTTAGTATAAAGTCAGTATCCCTAGGATAACCATAAGCCATAATCTAGAGTGTCATTCAAATATCTGGATATTCTTTTAACAACAACAACAACATGTGTTTCCTTAGGATCTTCTTGAAATCTAGCCACAATACAGACAACATGCATAATATTTGGTCTAGTAGCTTCCAAATACAATAGTCCACCAATCATAGATCTATATTTTCTCTTATCAACCTTAGGTGAAACATCATCTTTACCTAATTTGCAACCAATCACCAAAGGACTACATACTAGTTTTGAACCATCCATCCCAAACTTCTTCAACATCTCTTTCACATACTTTGTCTTTGAAATAAAAATCCCTTTCTCTATTTGATTAATTTGTAGCCTCAGAAATAAATTCATCTCACCAAACATAGACATCTCAAATTATTTTTGCATTTCTTCTACAAACATCTTACACTTAATTTCATTTCCTCCAAAAATAATGTCATCAACATATACAACCACAATCAAGATTTTGTCATTTTCAATTTTAAAATACAGATTACTATATGTCATACCTTTGTTGAAACTTTGTTGAATCAAGTTCTTGTCTAGCCTTCCATACCAAGATCTAGGAGCTTGCTTCAATCCATATAAATATTTCTTAAATTTGCAAACTATATCTGGTTGATTTGACAACTAAAATCCTACCAGTTTTTCCATGTAGACCTCTTCTTCTAGTTCACCATTCAAAAATTCAGACTTAACATCCATCTGATAGACCTTGAAATCTTTATGATTAGAAAACACTAAAAACATCTTGATAGCTTACATTCTTTCCATCAGAGAAAAATTCTCCTAAAATTCTACTTGTGAGTAACCCTTACACACAAGCCTTATTTTATTTCCGACCACTTCTCCACTCTCATTCAACTTATTCTTGAACACCCACTTTGATCCAATAATGTTTTTATCTGCTGATCTTGGGACTAGTTCCCAAGTTTGATTCTTCTTAATCTGCATAAGTTCTTCTTTCATAGCTTCCATCCAATTCTCATCTTTACAAGCTTCACTTATAGTCTTAGGTTCAGTCTCAAAAATTAAACATAGATTTACCTCACCAACAACATCTTTGCTTCTTTTCATTACTCCTTTTGTCTTGTCTCCAATTATTTGACTTTCTAAATAATTTTTCTACACATATCTAGGTGTCTTAGGGGACACCACTAGAGCTTCTTCTTCTTTCTCTTAATTTTTCTTCTTTGGCTCATTTGTTTCATGTTCTTCCACAACTTCTTCAATCCTTATGCAATTAGGTTCGTCAGATGCATATCCATCAACATCAACTGAATTCTTCATTACTTCATCAACCTTTAAATTTTTACTTTCTACAATCTTTCTCAGTATTTTATTGAAACATCTTTAACCTTTGCTTTTAGTAGAATATCTAAGAAAAATACCTTCATCACTTCTACCATCAAACTTACCTAGATTTTTGTCATCCCGTCTAATATAACATTTTCTTCCAAATACCTTGAAATGCTTAATCGTAGGAGTCCTTACACACCATAGCTCCTAGGGTTTCTTTGTATTTTTTTCTCTTGCTTGACTCGATTGAATGCATAAATAGCAATGTGAATAGCTTCTCTCCAGTAAAATTATGGTAGCCCAGCCTCAATGATCATTGATCTAGCAACTTCTTGTATCATTTTTTTCTTTCTTTCAACAACTCCATTCTATTGGGGAGTTCTTAGAGAAAATAACTATCTTTTTATTCCATGCACTTCACAAAACATATTAAACTTATGGGAGGTGAATTCACCACCTTTGTTAAACCTTAAGCATTTTATCCTCAAATTTACTTCATTCTCAACCATAGCTTTGAATGTCTTGAATCTATCTAATGCATCAAAATTCTATCTAATAAATGTAACCCTTGTATACCTAGAGTAATCATCAATCAAAATCATAAAGTACCTTTCACCTTGTAGACTTCTCATTCTTGTAGAACCACGAAGATCTATATGAATTAAATCCAGTAGTAGATTGTTCCTTTGATCTAAAATCGCTTCTTGCTTGCTTCCTAAATTGATAATTCCCGCAAATAGCATTAATAGGCTTTGTAATCCTTGGTAGACCTCTCATGGCCTATACTGCACTGATCCTTGCTAGATTATCAAAATTCACATGCCACATTCTCCAAAGCCACAACCAACTATCATTAATCTAAGTCATAAAGCATCATCCATCAGCACCCTTAAGTTGATAGATATTTCCTTCAAATTTCTTTCTTGCAGCAATCACCATTCTAGAATCTTTCCTAATTTCACATATTTCATGCTTGAATACAATATTATATCCTTTACTACACATCTATCCAACACTCAAAAGATAATGCCTTAAACCCTTGACATAATATACATCATCAATATTTCATGCTTGAATATAATATTATATCCTTTACTACACATCTATCCAACACTCAAAAGATAATGCCTTAAACCCTTGACATAATATACATCATCAATATTATGTTTGCCATCAAAACTTACTAAACCTATCCCACAAACATTAGCACGAGTATCATCTCCAAACATAACTAAGCCTCCATCATATTTTTCAAGTTTAAAAAACTTACTCTTATCACCAGTCATATGATGTGAACAACCATTGTGAACAACCCAATAGTTCTTTTCTGAACATGTAGGGAAGATATTACAGTACCTTCATTTTTCTCCTTCTCTGGAGGGCATTCCTTTACCTATTTTTTAGAATCAAAAAAGTAGGTTCATCTTTTATAGCCAATAAAAAGAATTCATTGTTATCAGGATCTCCATTATCAAACTCTTCATAAAAAATACTACCATGCTCATTCACATAATACACTTTGTTGATCTTCTTTCCTTTGTTTTCTTTGTTAAATCTTTTTTTATTCCTCTTATCTCTTTCTGGACATCTTGAAGCATAATGGACTATTCCTCCACAACTAAATCATTTAAAAGATAACTCACCTTCATAATTTTTGGAGCCTTCTTTCATCCTTCTCACAAAGTTAGCTTCTACTTCATCAAGATTTTCTTCATCCAAATTTTCAACACTTGTAGCCTTAAAAGCAGTTTTTGATTTGGATCCATTTCTCAAATTCAACTTTCTCATCTTGTAAGATGTCAGAACTCCCAATAACTTATATTTAGTGTAAGTCTTGTAATCTATATGTTCTTCAATATCATACCTTTCCACTATAAGCATCAAAAATATTTCTAAGAATCTTCTTTACAATCTTGGATTCATCTATTGTAGCACCAAGTCCTCGCATTCCAACTACTACCTCATCCAATCTCTATACATAGGCTTTAATATTCTCATCTTCAAACATATGTAGGAGCTCAAACTATGTCTCCAAATTCTAAAAAATTTCCTCTTTGACACTTTCATCTCCTTCATGCAACTTTTCCAAAGCAACCCAGATGTCATTAGCAGTCTTCAAATTTTTAACTTTAATCAACTCACAATGTAGAAGACTATTCTTCAAAATATACTTCGCCTTATTTTTCACTGCATGTGCCTTGAACTCATCAATTATACTCAGACCATTAGCAAGAGGAGTGTAAGTATTCTTGTAAGCTTTATCCACATCATATCTACAATACTCCATATAGCATAATTAGTTCCATCAAACCTCGGATAATCATAAGTAACTTTTCCAACCATCCCGGACCTTCCTTAAGTGGTTAAGCTCTTCTCCAATGAACCAAGCTCTGATAAAAACTATTGAACAAGAAAAATAAGAGGGGGGTGAATCAGTTGTATCAATTTTAACCTTTAAAAAATACACCTGAACTTAGATCAATCACAAATCCTTAACTCTACTAAAATGATTAAACATTAAGTGCAAAAGTAGAAACTGAAAACCATCACACAAACATAGTAACACTAGATTTACGTGGAAAACACAATAAGGGAAAAACCATGGTGAGTATTAGCTCACAATATAAAGAATATCAAAATTGGATACAAAGGCTCACTATCAGAGAGAGGATCACTACCAAAGAGAGGCTCACTACCAAAACAGGACTAACTGTCTGGATCAGGACTCACTGTCCAACAAGGGTTAACCACCTAGAGGGATCACTACCACAGAGATTCAAAGAATTTAGAAGAGATATGTTAGAGACAAAAGACAATCCCAATGCAATAGATATTTCCACCACAATTTACTCAACCACTTGCAGACATGCATGAATGATAGAGTACACCTTCAGCTCATTACATCTGAAAACTCAAAATTTAGAATTCGCACTAATCTGCCACACTCCCATCACACACACACATTGATTCACATCTACTTCGCATCTATCTACTCTATTTAATTTAATTTATCTCTTCCCACACCTTTCACCACTTGACCCATCCTGTATTTATACCATCTTCAACTTTAAAACATATCCAAAGTCGACCATCCATCATTAAATTCAAATTAGGTCGGTGCCAAATCATTCTAGGGTAGAATTAGAATGAGGGTGACCCAAAAACATGCTTGATGAGGACCCAAATAGGTCCCAACATGCTTCATCAACTTTAAAACTAGTATTCAACACAAGGTTGACCAAACCAGTGCAAAACCCATAGAAAAATTAAGCACACACAATCCTTAGCGTGATCCAATCCTTCCAAACACCAAAATTATCTTCAATGTGATCATAAAAATTTAACTCTAGAACCGCAAGTCATAAGACTCAACCAAAAATAAATTTGGACCAATAACATTTCTCCCGAACCTCATCTAGATACATAGAAAACCATATTTCACAACTGGTGAACATAACTCGCACTGTACAATGAATAAAAAGCCAAGAATCTAGATCTAGCAGCTTCCAACAACCATGATCAACATATTTGAACCACACAAACATAAGAGAAAATCCCAGAGAAAAACCCAAAGCAACCACTAAACACCTACAACCTTTCTTCATTACAATTTTCTCAATAACATCAACATATACAACCAATAACCTGCATCCATGACATTAATGACAATAGTAACTAGTTGATAACCAATTGACCAATTGAAATCAATGACAACACCTTCATTCTTGCAACATATTATGTAAATCCTTATCATAATATATGAGAATTAACCTACTAAGTATCATTTTAACATCATAGAGCATATCTTTAAATAATACATTAAGGGAAACCTACCTAGGTTTTCCAGAGCCTAAAGTGTAGAGGAAATTGAGCCTAAAAGTAAATTTTATGTTTATTGGCCACTATCTTCATGTTCTTTGTAGACATCCAAATTTGACCACTTCCATATGGCCAAATCCATCTCCTTACGCCTCTATGACACCAATATTAATTGATGTATTTATTTAATTAATATTTCACCTTTTGCCTAAGGTTCCTAAAGTATTTAATTTAACAATTAAATACTTTATCCTTTATCCTTTCTTCTCTAAATTAAATAAACATTTCAATTATTTAATTTATTCATTTGCCCCTTTTGAATTTAAATCAATTTTAAATTCTTTCTTTTTCCCTCTCCTTGTCACATCCTCCATAACCCCTCTTCTAATCTAGATTAAGATGTGCACCACTTAATCAAGATTAATTTCACATCCTCCTACATTTCCCACTTGCTTCTAATCCTTCATTAACTTGCTTAATCATGTACTTGGACAACCTTGATCTAATCCCCTTGTTACATTTAGCATGCCCTTTTTGGTCAACCTTCACATCTTCCATATTTGGCATAGGTTCTCCTCCCCATGTGAATTTAAAATTCACTCTTTATTCCTCCAAGAATCTCCCTCTTCTCCATGTGATCATTGAAAGGTCACATCAAGTCACATGGAGGCCAAGAACCTTCCATTATAAGGGCCTTATTTTATCCACAAGGCACTTTTCAGCCTCCTCCATAATAACCTTGTCTTATCCACAAGGTACGTATAATATGAATTTAAAATTCATATTTATTCTCCCAACCACCTTATCCATTTCAATCATGTGAATTTAAAATTCACATTTATTCCCCCAATAACTTCTCTCTTCCCCATGGTGATTTTTTGAGGAATACTAAAATTCCTCATATGTCACTTTCACCTTCATATGGGGACAAGAGGTTCCTTTTTGAAGAAATCCTCTCATCCCCAAGGTACTTGCAAAGTACTTATCCTTCCTCCACATCATTTGTACTTTGTCCATCTCACCTTGCCCCTTGGAAAAATCACCCTCCACATGTCAAGATGTGAGGGCTTGTGAGCCCTCAACTCACCATAACCCTTCATCTTGGCCATGGTGGCTCAATCCTAGCCATTAAATTCTCTAGAGAATTCAAATTTCTCTATAAATACCCCCCTCTTTCATGCTTTAAGGTACCTCATGCATTTTGTAACAAACTTATGATCTTAAGTCATTTAAGCCTCCATATTTGCATTCCATAAGCTTTCTATCACATCCCTTTGCATTCACTCCCCATTCATCTTAGCCATTTGTATCTTCCATTGCATTTCAACCACTTTGTATCAGATTTGTCATCCAATGAGTATATATTTCCATCTACATCAAGGTCCAACCAAAGGATCGATTCAAGACAATGTATAATCAGTTTTTCTTTTTATCTTTCTTGGTTTTGAATCCAACTAGGCTAATCATTGAGGTGTTAGTGTTCCTTTTTCTCTCGTTTTGCATCTTGTTTTGTATGATTTAGGAGAGTTAAAGGTCACTGGTCACATTCTTAACCATAAGATATGGCTAATATTTAAGAGAATATCAAGGAACTAGTTGGAAGAACCAACAAGTACCATTATGTTAGTTTTATTTCTTGAAGATTTTATTATTAGAAAATTGGAAAGTTTTATTAAGAAAATTGCATTTCATCTTGTTTAATCAATAATATTGAGTGATTAGAATAGATTTATTTTAGTAGAATAGACATTAAATTTCCTAAATTTATAGTTTATCCAAGCATGATTTCATTTCTATACTTTTCAGAGCTTTCTTTTTGAGTAATTTAGTAGCTTAAATTTCACTTTAGCATAAGCGTATTTCCATTCCATAGTTTAAACATTTAACTATAGAAAACAATTTATTTTCGAATAATATTTGAGTAGGTTTATGAGGAATAATAAGTTTATTAGGATAAGATAATTACCTTCCTATTTCATATAGCTATTAAACACCACCCAGGTTGACAAGATCTTTTAAAGTACGAGGTTTGATGATAGCTCATCACCCTTAAACTCAACCTACCCAATTTTTGGATGCATTTATGTAAAATCCATCATCCATTATAAAATCATAAGCATACACATAAGCATCATATAGTGTCAATAAGGGCTCTCGCATATCATATCCAAAATCCAAAAAAATACAATATCCATCATGACATCCATAATAATGTCTATCATAATCACAATACATATATATCATCTGTCACCAAAAATAAAGTACGAGTACAAGGCTATGAATCTGCTCTAATCTCTGCTACTCTGTACCGTGTCCCATCCTACACTTGTTAATGGTCAGGATCCTATCCCTATGGTCCTCTGAACCATGAGCTTCCCAAATCTGACCTTTGTGGAGACTCAGGCACCAACCCTTTGCGAGGGATGGCCGCCTGAGAGCCATTGCATCCTTGGGTCCGTGTTCCCAGTGGTTGGGATGGTGCGGGCATCTGAGGAGCTCATCGCTCAAAGTGAAACATGCACTAGGATAGATCTAGAACTTCCTGCTAATAAGAAACCATCCAGAAGGATGCCTCTCTCATATACGCATCTCTCTCCGTAGCTTGACACCAGAGAATGTTTCGCTCCTATCTATATTTGTCTCGATCTCGAGTAATGACTCTCCTCTCCTTTTCCCATGCCCTTTATTCCATCCTTAGCTAATCGATCTATGTCTATAGTCGATCGCTCACCTCCTCCATTGCTCGTACCTCTAAGCCATCTCCCTCTCCTTGCAGTCTCTACACCCCTATCCTTGATCCATCACTACCACTCTGTATTATCACTATCTATGCCCGTATAACATCCCTCTCCACCTACATAGCCTGAGCCTCTACCTGTGTCGTATCCCTCTCCCCCTACATCACCTAACCCTATGCCTGTAAATCTTGTACCTTTGCATGCTCCATGTGCCTCTCTCTATGCAATCTCTAATTTGGCCTTTGTTGCCTCTGCCCTCAACTTCGCCTCCCCAAGTGTTGTCTATGTCACAAACACCCTGTCCTAGAGCTCAGTCCTCTCCCTCACCAACCCTATCACATGTACCCTCAACTCCTCCATCTCACTCTTGGTTTGTTGCCCATCCCATCCTAACTCTTGTTGTCCCTTGCCCTGTGATATATTCATCACTGCCTATAATTTGTCTCGGTCTTAGGTCACCCTGTCTAGCTCACTGTGTAGCTCATCTCTCTCCCTCTCTCCATCCTGTACTTGTGAAGTTAGGAAGTCAACAATGAAGCCATAATCCCTCTATCATGTGGCCTCTAATCTGACTACCTCTTCTTGAAGCCTCCTCCCCTTGGCCTCGAGTCTGACAACCTCTACCTCTGCGATCCGCAGCCTTTTCTCTGTCATCCGGAGCCTCACTTGGGCCCCCCTCAATAATATGATAGGGTCCTTAGGTGGTACATACGGTATCGTCGCTAGTGGCTCCACCACAAGGAATTCCACATCCATCGCATCCTCTTGTGCATATCTCTCCTCATACACCTCCATCTCTGGTCTCTCGGGCTCCTATTGAACCCTGATCGCCACTCGAACTCTCCTCAATTGTCCCATCCGCCCCACCCTCATATACTGTCTCACCTTAGGCTCCTCTCTCTCGTGCATCTCCATCTTTGGCTCATCGAGTACCTTCTTGGCTCCGCTCTCCACCTCAGCTCTCCTTCATTGTCTCCTCCTCCTCACTGTCCTCGCAGGCCGGCCTAAGGTCCCTGCCTTCTCCTGACCTATCTCCTGTTGCTATCCCTCCTCCCTCATCATCATCTCTACCTCATCCTTATCCTATTGAGCCCCCACCTCCTCTTGTGTCCTCCTCAATTGTACACTCCCCATATGTTGTCCTCTAGCTCCCACCTCTACCTTAGGCTCATCTCTCATCTCCACATCTTGTTGCTCTTGCACCACTTGCTCCCTCCTTAGCTGTCTCCTCCTCCTCGCCGGCCTCACCAGTGTCCTACAACCCCTACCTCTGCCTATCCCATTGTTCTTGTGCCATACTAACCTACTACCCTACCTACCTCCTAACCTCTCCTCCACTGGACTATCCCCCTCCTATCTCTCCTCTCTATTTCTAGTCTCCACTCATCCTCAAATCCAAACCCATGTGTACCTGTAATAGGTATCTCTGGTGTAATCCTCTCCCACTGATGCCTACAGAACCATCTCACATACTGAGGTGTCACTCCTACCTCCTCCTCCCCTCTGGTCCTCCCTAGATAAGATTCTAGTTGTAGTGTCGTTGAATGCTCTCTGGAAAATCTTGGAGCAATCGGCTCCCCCCATGGCCACTCTCGGCTGATCTGACGAAACATGTCTGGCCCCTGCAGAATATCTTGTACGGTCCCAAACTACCTAGTCAGTCGTTTAGGCCTGTACACCTCCACTATGTGTGGCATTGTCCCAACTATGAAGAACCTAGTCCAGAAATAACCCCTATGTCTCCCCTCTTATGTCCTCCACCCGATAAACCACCGAAACATGTATGGTCGCCATACTATGTCCTCCTCCTCTAGCTCATCTATCATCTACCTCCATCTATCTAAAATCTTGAGGCTCTCATAACGTAGGACCCAACCATACTCAGAATCGTACCACTAGGCCACATGCACTACCTCATTCGTTGTCCCTACTCTGACTACTCCTAGCCTGACAACACTAATATGCTCCCATGCCCACACCTGCAATAGGGTCACCTTTGTCACACTGACTACCCCTCGATAGCACACCATGTGCATGTCTCGGTATAACTATGCTAGTACGCATGTCCCCCATGCGAACTGCCCCTCTCTCCCCTCAACAATATGTCAAATAATCTCCATGTATTTAAAGTTGTAGAACCGTCTGCTCCTTTCTGGTAATAGTAACCCATTGATCAAGCCACACAAGTACAGTGGTAGTGTTGGTACCTCCACTGCCAAACATCAATCCATGTCTATCCCATGACTCTTAATGGGAAGTTTTTCATGTCCAAATAACACAGACAGGGTCCAATACAACTCCTCCTTCACAGTCCTCACCTCACTCACTAGTCGCCCTGCTATAGGGAGCCTCAAAATCCACCATACATCCTCTAAATTCACTTTCATCTCCCCTTTCAACAGATGGTATGTGGATGTCTCTAAACTCCATAGCTCTATGAGCATTGTCAATAGCGCTTGATGCCCTCTCATCATGGGATGTCCAACTAGATGTTGTAATCTTTCCAACTCTAGAGCATAGTGGTTTGCTTCGATCATGGCTGCCATCATCACCGTCAACACATCAGACCATCTCTCTCATGTCCACAACCGCTCAAATCACTGCACCCATACCATAACATTATGTCAGTCATTTCCCGCATTTCATATCCTCTTCTTTCTGGCCTCTAATTATTTTTCTCGCTATTCCCTCCATTTTTTCTCTACCTTTAACTTTATTTTATTCTCTTTTTTTTCGTTGGTCCCCTTCTTCTTGGGCGTGGCCACCCACTTTTCGGGCATGATCGCCCCTTCCTGGGCATTGTCGCCCTTTTTGGGGCACCATCGCCCCTCTTGAGGCATCCCACCCCTCCCGGACCACGACTGACCCTGTCTTGGGGCGTCGCCGCCCCTTGACTCTTTTTGGGTGGACCCAACTTGGGTCAACCCCGAGGCAAGTACGCCCTACTTTTTTCTTTCCCCCTCTCCCTTTTTGGGCCAGTCTTTTTGATTTTTTCCCATTAACAGAGCGGATCCCTTCCCCCCCTCCTGTCGCCTCTAACAGCCTATGCTAACTACTCCATTGTTGAAATCCCAATTTTTCCCCCAACCCATTTTCCTAACCTACCCCGAAACCAAAACCCATATTTTGAAAAATGCATGAAACTTAAAAAATATCTCAAAAATGCTTCAAATTACAAAGGGGGTTTTGACACCTAACCTGGTGTGGCACTGCACATGCATGGCAGAATTCCCACACCTCATCTACTTGGTGAACGATCTCATCATCATAATCAATTAGCATCCTCATCTCCTCCACTCCTCCTTTTATTCTCCTCTCTCTCTCTCGTCTTCAACTGCCAAGTGTGCAAATGAGGAATAGTCACTCTAAAATTACTATAAGTAATTTTCCTCCCATTTTTAAATCACTTTTAAGTGGGGTATTTTTACTTTTTATTTATCCTTTTTAGGCCCTCATTGATTCCAACACTTCTGTGGGTCACCATTTGGACACCGAGTGTCTAATCGACTCCGTTCAAAAGATAAATCTGCTTTCTTTTTTTAGCTCTATCCAACCATACCTTTCGTTTCTTCATATCGAGACATCGCCCGGGCCCCCCTTTTTCTTCCCCCTGTTGCCCTCTCGAGGGGGCATACCCTACCATTCTCACCCATTCCTCCACCATGGTCATTCCCTTGCAAGATTGAGGCATCTCTTTTCATTTCCCTTCATTTGGGAAGCTCACATAATTTCTCCCATGTTGGGGCATCATTTTCTAGTCGCTTCTTCTATAGAGTCATCTACATTTTCTTATCTTCGAAACACTATTATTCTAACAATATTTTGAAGAGGGGAAAAGTGTAGACATCCAAATTTGACCACTTCCATATGGCCAAATCTATCTCCTTACGCCTCTATGACACCAATATTAATTGATGTATTTATTTAATTAATATTTCACCTTCTGCCTAAGGTTCCTAATTTAACAATTAAATACTTCATCCTTTATCCTTTCTTCTCTAAATTAAATAAACATGTCAATTATTTAATTTAGTCATTTACCCCTTTTGAATTTAAATCAATTTTAAATTCATTTGTTTTCCATCTCCTTGTCACATCCTCCATAACCATCTTCTAATTTGGATTAAGATGTGTAGCACTTAATCAAGATTAATGTCACATCCTCCATAACCCCTCTTTTAATCTAGATTAAGATGTACACCACTTAATCAAGATTAATTTCACATCCTCCTACATTTATCACTTGCTTCTAAACCTTCATTAACTTGCTTAATGATGTACTTGCACAACCTTAATCTAATCCCCTTGTTACATTTAGCATGCCCTTTTTGGTCAACCTTCACATCTTCCATATTTGGCATAGGTTCTCTTCCCCATGTAAATTTAAAATTCACTCTATATTCCTCCAATAATCTCCATCTTCCCCATGTGAATTTAAAATTCACTTTTGATTCCTCCAAGGAATCTCCTCTTCCCCATGTGATCATTGAAAAGTCACATCAAGTCACATAGAGGCCACAAACCTTCCATTATAAGGGCCTTGTTTTATCCACAAGGCACTTTTCAACCTCCTCCATAATAACCTTGTCTTATCCACAAGGTACTTATCATATGAATTTAAAATTCATATTTATTCTCCCAACCACCTTATCCATTTCAATCATGTGAATTTAAAATTCACATTTATTTTCCCAACAACTTCTCTCTTCCCCATGGGGATTTTTTGAGGAATACTAAAATTCCTCATATGTCACTTTCACCTTCATATGAGGACAATAGGTTTCTTTTAGAAGAAATCCTATCATCCCCAAGGTACTTGCAAAGTACTTGTCCTTCCTCCACATCATTTGTACTTTGTCCATCTCACCTTGCCCCTTGGACAACTCGCCCTCCACATGTCAAGATGTGAGGGCTTGTGAGTCCTCAACTCACCACAACCCTTCATCTTGGCCATGGTGGCTCAATCCTAGCCATTGAATTCTCTAGAGAATTCAAATTCCTCTATAAATTCCCCCCTCTTACATGTTTTAAGGGACCTCATTCATTTTTTAACAAAATTATGATCTTAAGTCATTTGAGCCTCCATAATTTTATTCCATAAGCTTTCTATCACATCCCTTTGCATTCACTCCCCATTCATCTTAGCCATTTGTATCTTCCATTGCATTTCAACCACTTTGCAATAGATTTGTCATCCAATGAGAACATATTTCCATCTACATCAAGGGCCAACCAAAGAATCAATTCAAGACAAGGTATAATAATTTTTTCTTTTCATCTTTCTTTGTTTTGAATCCAACTAGGCTAATCATTGAGGTGTTAATATTCTTTTTCCCTCGTTTTGCATCTTGTTTTGTATGATTTAGGAGAGTTAAAGGTCACTGGTCACATTCTTAATCATAAGATATTGCTAATATTTAGAGAATATCAAGGAAATAGTTGGAAGAACCAACAAGTACCATTATGTTAGTTTTATTTCTTGAAGATTTTATTATTAGAAAATTGGAAAGTTTTATTAAGAAAATTGCATTTCATCTTGTTTAATCAATAATATTGAGTGATTAGAATAGATTTATTTTATTATAATAGACATTAAATTTCCTAAATTTATAGTTTATCCAAGAATTATTTCATTTCTATACTTTTCAGAGCTTTCTTTTTGAGAAATTTAGTAGCGTAAATTTCACTTTAGTATAAGCGTATTTCCATTCCATAGTTTAAACATTTAACTATAGAAAGAAATTTCTTTTCAAATAATATTTGAGTAGGTTTATGAGGAATAACAAGTTTACTAGGATAAGATACTTACCTTCCTATTGCATATAGCTATTAAACACCACCCAAGTTGACAAGATCTTTTAAATTCGAGGTTTGATGACAACTCATCACCCTTAAACTCAACCTACCCAATATTTGGATGCATATATATATGATAATGATTATAATATATAATCAAATTAATTATGAATTTTACAACTCCCAAAACATTGTTCATCACTCCCACACTAAATCTTTATCTATAGAAATATATAGTTTCACCTACATTTCTATGAAAATGCCTAATTATCAACATCATGTGAATCATGCATACCTATCATAAGTCTTTAATAGAAAGCTTTAAAACATAATAAATGAAATAATTTTTTGAGTATGTAATGATCATGAAACTAGGAAATTATTTTTAAATAATATTCCTATGAGGAGCCTAATTCTAATTGTTTGATCTTTAAGAAAGTGATAGGTTACCATTTTCTTTGTGTAAGCAACTGGGAGTGGACACACCATAATAGGATCACATTATTCTCCACTATATTGACCATTTTGGATTGATCCTTTTGATTCTTGATGTAATTCATATATCTCCATCTATCTTGAATAGTAAAAAATTCACCCTTCCCATTAAAAATTGTTAGAAATTATACCCTTATTAACTCAAGATAAAACCCATAAACATGGGCAACATCCTAATCAAGATAACTATTTTTTATAACTATTTATCAATTATTTTAGTATGGAAAGAGGGTTTTTGGATGGGAAGGAAGGTACTTTATCCAAAAATTTATGAGGCAAAGTTTTGTCTCATCACAACTTCCCATGCTTAAGGTCTTATAAGTCTTCCTATTTATTATTGCATGAGTACATCCCTTTTTCTAGAGTACTCAAATTCTTTGCTATTATCAATATAATATATATGTGCATTAGGATCTATTTTCTAAGGATTAATGATTTACCTCTAGTTTCTCTCTACTATATTCTCCCATATTCGGAATTCCCAATCATATTTTTGGAAATAATATTAACTAGAGTTATCGGCTAAAAAAGTAGAGGTGGCTTAAACCTCATTTCTACCCATCATTCCTTGAATTTGTATATATTTATGTCACTAATTTGGCTCTTTGAAGAGACCACATGAGATTGTTTAGTGATATAATCTATTTAATTCTTCAAAAATCTAGCAAGTTATTGGACCTTTATTCACTTGCCTTAAAGGTATTTTTAGGGAAATTTAGAATGGAATTTTAAAAATCTTGGTATGAAACCCTTATAATTTTACTATATTTCTCCCTCATGGGAGCTTAGTGAGTTAATTCTAGAATATTGTAGGAATACTTGAGTTTTATTATTTTGGTGTCTCATTAATAACCTTATGGTTTTCTCTACTTCAAAATATTCCTAGGCCCTTTCTCTCCATGTCATCTTATTTTGCATAGTAAATAGAAAGGATCTTAATTGGACCTCACCTACAAATAGGTTAATAAATAAATATGTGTATTTTTCAAGAAACAATTTGTGCATGAAAAAATCATAAAGTATTTTTTGTTTAGAAGAACTATTTATATATGCTTCTAAAAAAATTATCTGAATCATGAGGTAGGTTGTAAAAAATTATGAATAATTTCCAATTTAATAATTCATTCAAAAAAATGGTATACATTCTTGAATTTTTTCTATTGGCTAAAAATGCCTCCCATTTTAAGACCTCCAATTTTAATTTATTTAAATTCTCATTTTTTTGTTGTAATATGGCTATCTAATCCTTCAATTTATCAATCACAACCCCTCAATTCTTGAGAAGATAACAACACCTTATCCATACCCACAATTCTTCAATAATTTATATTATGAACCATCTCAAAGAGATTTTTTAGTTCCATTAGGGGTTTTACCTATAAATCTTGTAGTTCTTCTTCCAATTTGAATATTTTACTAGTTGTGATTGTCAACTCCATTTGATTTTATAGATTCTTTTCAATAAGTTTTATGAGGAAACCTATAATTTTTTCTATGAGTGTTTTAATATTTATATCTATTTTTTAGCCAAGATTTCCTATAGGTTTTCATTTGAGGTCCATATGCTAGGTTTCAGTTGGATATTATCCCCTAAGTCAACCTTTGAGGATGAAACATAAAGCATGGAGATATCAGACTCTATCTCTTGTATAGATTGTGCTTTGGGCCACTACATTTTTGCTTCCTCCAAAGGAAGAGTTATGTTGCTCTAGGAAATTTTTGATAAGAATATCCTTTAGAGGAGGTGTGGGTTACCTTAAAGTTTATCCATTTGAAAGATGAGGAATTAGATTATCATCTATTAGAAATTGTTTAATGTGTTCCCCTTCTGAAGATAACCTTATGACTTATATTTGTTCTATTCCAAATGCATTAGGAACACCAAGGCTTCCAAGAGGCTTATTATGGGATGTATCTAAAGTTGATGTAAATTACTCCTCTATTCCTCTCTCCAATTGATTATAATTATGTGATATTACACCATTTAGTGAATAGATTAAATAGTAATCTCTTTTATATTTTCATAAACAATAAGGGTTTGCATGGAACTAGGGTTTGATTAGGCTAATCACCACTTACTCCTTCGAATTGAAAGGTTTGGTTTCAAAACCCTCTATCTTTTTCTCCTTATTTATTTGTGGTATGATTTACATCTCTTCCTCTAAGTTAATTATTTGAACATGCTCAGGATGAACTAGAGGATTTTCTTGCACATAATAGTACTTAGTGGGGATTGGCCACTAGAGGTTTCCACTAATTGTTCAAATAGAAAATTTCCAACCAAAGGTTGGGTTGTGTCATGGATTTTTCTCTCAAAATAGGAGATATTTTCTTCTCCATAACTTGTTTCTCTATTCAAAAAATAGTAGTGCTTGTGGTGGCCTATTAACAACTTCAAAGGTTTCATCCATCAATTTAGTTTCCTATTTTTATCAACTATCAATTTTTCCCAAAAATGTCATTCATTTCCTATCACTTGAATGGTTTTTCAAAATATGATTTTTACATAGTAATCTATTAATCCAATTCTATTTGAGAGGCGATGCTCCCTTTTTATAATTTTATACCATACTTTTTAGAGACTTGAATAGATAATTTGACAATTTTATTTTTAACCTAGCGATTTTAGTGTCAAGGAATAGGTGGGTGAGAATTTTAAATGATATCCCCACTATAATTCCACATTTGTTCTCACAAGTAAATTTAGTATGACCCAAACCACATCTAATTTTCAAGGTTCTTGAATGGTATCCTTCAGAATATCCTTGTCATCCCCCCCTTTTCCCTAGTAATAATTAGGGAAAAGGTTTGGTACCCCTTAAAAAATTGATATTATTTTGTAATAGAAAATGTGTTTAGAATTAAAAAAATCAATTCCTTTAGTAATAATTTCAAAAATAATGGATATGGTTTTGATTCTTACCTTAACTTCATGCTTGTAGAAAATAGAATGATACTCTAAAAAATTGTACAAATTCATCAACAATATCTGCATTTTACCCTTCAAATTTATGAAAAAAAATTAGCCAACCTACTAGTTCAAAAATATTCACTACCTCTTGGTTCTCTAATAATTTTTTAAGTAGAATATGGTTTCACTTTCCCTTTAACCCTCATACTTTTTTCAGTCAACTACTTTAATTTGAGGGTTTATATTTCTTGGTACAATATGGATGAGAAATGAGATAAGATAAAATTCTTGGGTTTAGATTGAATGATCTATGGGATTGAAGAATAGATTGATCTATTAGGAATATAGATGGATCAATCAGGCAATCAGAATAAGCAATTAGTGGTTTGTAATTTTCTCAATCATGAAAGTGGGTGAGGATAATTAATTAATTCCTTTTGGAGTTGAAAGTGCAAATCAAATTTGACTTTTGTAAACAAAGTTGCATTAGTTTGATTTTATTTTTGATGATGTCTTTGAATAGTTTATTTGATTATTCAAATTTAGAGGGAAAGTGATATAATTAATTTTTTATGATTTAATAATTCAATCGACTTAGGGGAATAAAGTGAATTAGCGACATAATTAAATAATTGATGATATTTAATTAATAAAGAGGAATAAAGTTAGATTAAGACTATATTAAATCAATAAAATTATTTAATTGTTCGAAGTTGATGAAAAATTGAATTATTTAAATATTGTCATTTTATTCAACTAATAGTAGAAATTAGGGTTTTAGGACTTTATTAAATAAATGAAATTTATGTAATTTGTTGAAAATGACGAAAAAGTGAATTAATTAAATAATGTTAAATTATTCAATTAATAGAGGAATTTAGGGTTTTTGATGCTATTGATGTGAAATGCAGTGATATTTGATGATAATGATGTCGATGATGCGAAAATGTCATTTAAAGTGTGTGATAAGTGTTAGGTCAATTTTACATGTCTATATTTTTCCCCTCTTTGAGATAAAGTATTGGTTGTTTTGTTTCAAATATTCGATGTTTACATCAAGTTTTGAAAAAAAATATATGACGGTTAGCAGAATGATGGTAGGAATCTAGGCTGCCCTTGTTGGCATATGGCTTCTAGTGTTGTCATTGATTTCAACCTAAATTCATTCATCCGGTCCATTGTTTAGTATTGGTTCCTATCGACAAAATAGAATGAAGAACAGGGTATCCGATTAAAGGCGAAGATGTCGATCAGTATACTTCACCGAACTATTATTTTGAGTTGTGGATCTTAGAGCAAGGTATGTTGATGTTCGTACTACCTTATTCTAGAAGTATTGAGGTGCACATTCACTAGTGTACAATCTAGGAGATCCGGTGCACTAATTTTTTGGTTATCTATGCTAGAAGGCTGACTTGGCGAAATTAGTCGTTGCAAATGTTTAAGAAGTAATTTGTTAAATGTTTCTATGTTTGAATATGTTTATTTGGATCCTCACTATGCTTTGACAGACTATGGATGGTGCAAATATAGAATTAGTTATGGATTTAGCCGACACTTGGAAAGTATTTTATGTTTTATGTAAGTCGACATATGGATGATCAAATCTTTGATTGTGGATATATATATGAGATCGGTTGTATCATTTTGGTGTAGCGAATGTGTGTGATGCAAATTAGTGTGGTATGAATTTTAGAAGGATAGTGGTGTGAATTCATCTGTGCATGGATTTATGATGTGAATTGCAGAGCAAAACAGAGTAGAGCGAAGAGTGGAATCAGACAGAAGGTCCAAAATTTGATCTATGAGCCTAATCAAAACTGTAACCTGGCATAAGTAGATGCTACTAATTCAGTTCAAACATTTAGATTGTTTTAATCTAAATATTTTGTAAGGCAGTGATCCTTTCTTCTTTGAGAAATGAGCTCTAGGCAATGTGCCTGAATGCAAGTGCATTCTCTTTTGTAAAACTTATATTTGAGTACTCAAATTGTGGACTGACCTCCACCATGGTTTTTCCCCTAACAGGGTTTCCATGTAAAATCCTTGTGTTATGGTGTTGTAGATGATTACTTTGTGTATTTTCATCTTTCCTTTGGTTTAATGTTGAAATGGTTTAAATATCAAATTAATAAAGTTAATATTTGTAGAACATTGATTCAACCCCCCTCTCAGTTTTCCCTTGAGTCCAACAATTGGTATTAGAGCTAATTCCTCAGAACAAGTTTAGCAGCTTGAGGTGGATCTTAGAATTTGATGGACTCCGGTAGTCTTAAACAACAGCTTGTGGTGGCACTTGATGACCTTGACTAGTCTAAAGCAGAAGTCCGCAAATTGAAAGAAAATCTTAAGGATGCTGAGAAATTCATTCAGTCATTGAAGGATTAGATTGTTCAATCCATGGAAAAGAGGAAGGATCTATGTGATCAGATTAAGTAGAAAGAAAATGAAAACATGGATGATGCTCACCTGAATCAAACCTTGAAGGAAATAACTGGAGAATGTGAAAAGCTTGCCAGAAACAATGCTACCCTAAAGCATGAAATCAAATCCATGGTGATGAAGTTGACTAAAGAAATTGAAGATAGAAAGAAGAATGAAGAGAACCTTGCTCAATCCTTAAAAGAAAGATCTGATTAATGCAAAAGAATAAATGGAGAATTCATTCAATTAGAAAGTGAATTGTAACAATCCAGAAACAATGAAGAAGAACTTGAAAAATAGATTATTATTCTCAGGGATGAAATTGCTACTGCAAATGAATACAAGGAAAAGTTTAAGATTAGTTCTATTAAGCTTGATGAGCTAACTCAAGGACAAAATAATTCTAAAGACAAGCGAGGTCTTGGATATGAGAAAGGAGAAATTTTTGGATCTGGACAAAGAAATTTCAGGCAAGGAAATCAGATGAACAAAGATGGAAGGTATATGGTAAGACAACCTAATGCTCAAAAGTTTAATGGATACTATTTTTCTTGCAATAAATTTGGTAGTATGGCTACTCAGTGTAGAAGTAAAATGAGATCAAGTAATTCATCATTCTCTAGTCAGTGTTTCAATTGCAAAAAGTTTGTTCATAAATCAATTGAATGGAGAAATGTGTCAAACTACTCTGTCAATAGAAGGAATGTTGAATGTTATACTTGTGGAAGAATTGAGCATATTCCTAATCAATGCAGATCAAGAAGAAATCAATGGAATGATTGGTCTGTACAAGGAAATACTCTGTGTTACAATTGCAACAGATATGGTCACATTGCAAGATTTTGCAAAAACAAAAATGTGGGTAGAAAAGGTCTGGTATATAAAGATAGAAATACAAAAAATGATAAAGAAAAAGGAAAAATGATTGTGGATGAAATAAGAGATCAGATGAAGAAGACATGGGTAAGGAAGAACAAATATGAAGCTAAAAATAGTTCTACACTGAAACCTACCTCCGGTAATTCCTCTAGAAATTGATCTTAGGCCATTGGCCTAGGGGAAATTTTTCAAGAAAATCCCATTTCCCTTGTTCGTAAGCTGGTACTGGATCGCGAACAGATTGTCAAAAGGTGTATTAATTACCTACAGAGGATTTGGAAAACACTCATAAGGAAACTCAAAGAAATCATAGGTCCACAGAAGAATTTTTCTCTTGATGTTTCAGAAAATAGGGTGTCCAGAATAATTAGGGCAAAGACATTGATTACAAGTGTGCGAGCTATAAAAGACAAGTTTAAACTCTCATTTGACACTTTGCATCAAAGAAGAGAAGGAGGAAATTGGTTTGCAACAAAATCTCAAAGGAGCAAAGTTAATTTGGTAGTGAATCTCAAAATTCATCAGGTATTTCAGTTGTTTTTGGAATTTCCATATAATTTGGCATGCGGTTGTACGAAATAAAAAATGGAACAAATCAAAGGGTCAATCAATTTAGATGAATACAAAAGTGAGAAAATTAGAGCCATAAGAAATTTGTTGTCGCCCGATGAATTGAACTAGGCGAGAGAAGCCAAACATAAGAATTTGGACATTTGGAATGAGTTCCCTATTTCAAGAATGCGGAAATCATTAAATTCATTTTGAGAAGATTGAACAATGACACTTTGATTCTGGACAAACCCTACATCATTTCGAAGGAAGTAATTAAAAATTTAACTGGATTATGCAAAGTTTGGGTTATACCAAAAAAAAATCCATCCGAAATAAAGAAGTCAAAACGCTAACCAAGGTTATTGGAGATCAAAAGGGAATTGATAATCTCGACCATCAAGAACTCTATGACAGGGTACATTGTGCATGGTGGATCATATAAAATATTTTTCAGAAATAGAGAAGGAGCAACCTCGGTTGGTGTAGTCTACGTCTCTCACAAAATGATATTTGAAGGTCAAGACTTTGACCTATGCAGACTGTTAAAGGATAAACTGATGGAGAATGTGCAATTAACGAAGATGACAGATTACCCTTTCAGGTTTGGTGCTCTAGTCATATGTCTAGTGATGTACTCTCTGAATTTTTTACCAATGAACAACAATGTGGTGTGGAAAGTAAATGAGCTAGTGTGAAAACAAATCTACACACACTCTAATAGTTTGGCTAATTGTGATCAAGAATTTGAAATTTCCCTTAAGATTTTGCTAGAAAATTTTGGCTCAGTTGGTATTTCTCTTCCAGTAAGGGCACTTGAATTTGGTTCCTCTTCTAGTGGGATGGAGGGAAAGAAGAAAATAGAAAATGAATTTGTTGTTTGTACCCCTTCAGAATGCAAGATTTTGAAAATTCAAGGAATAGGAAATTATGGATATACTAGATGAGGAAACTAAGGACACAAAAGGAAAAGAGCAGGAATCAGCCAAACCAGAACAAGAAAAAGAAATTTCAAAAGAAAGTGAAGAAGAAGATGACTTGACAAAAGAGAAGCTACAATATCTTATTCACAAGGAAGGTGTAATGCAAAAAATTACTCAATTATGGTCTATCAGACCCTCATATTATTAGGATATGATCTTTAGTGTACTTAGTGCTCATGTTGTGCACAGTCAGATCAAATTGGAGAATTTGCAGAATATCTTACCTGAAGAAATGATTGAATGTATGAAGGAAACTATGGACTCTTAATTTCAAAGCAAAGAAGAAGGAGAAATAATCTCTCACTTGAAGGAGCAATTCAAGCTATCACTTACCAATTTGAAAAAGAGGATGAATGAGCCAAGGCAATGCATAAGTGCAACAAATAGCATCTACAACTATTGCGTTTGTTGGCCTCATGCAGTGGGGAAATACAAAGAAAAGTTGGAGCAAATTGAAACAGAATTGAATGGGATTGGAAAAAGTTTTGATATGTTTTAGGATTAGGATGGTACAATTAGGAAAAGAATTCAAGAGATATAGTCTAAGCACACAAAAGTTCAGGTCACTAAAAACACACTCGTGGAAAATTTTTGGAAAGTGAAGGACCTAACTGAATGCAGACTGGAACAGATGGTTGAGATACTGAGGAAAGGTGAAAAATTAGAGGATGTGATCACAATTCTGGAATCCCTCACTGAGATTATCAATGGGACATCTAAGAATAAAAACATGATCATAATCATTTAGATTGCAATAGAAGCTTGGAATGAATTCCTCCTGGAGATGAAATAGAATCACAAGATAATCTTCTAACTCAAGTAGGAGTTGTTCATTTTCAAAACTGTTTTCAAAATTTTGAAGTTTTGGTTATATTTCAAAATGGAGATTGAACACGTGTTCTATCAATTGTTTTGTAAGCATAAGGCTTCCAGGTTTGTCATTTATGTCAAAGGGGGAGAGAAAGCAGTGAAAAATTCCTCATCAATCTAAGAGGGAGCTATGTTGTGTTTTGAAATTTTGAAGTATGGCAGCGTACTCATATTGGTTTTGACACTTAGTCATTTTTCACTAAGTGTTGCCATCAATGCCAAAGGGGGAGATTTTTGGCATATGGATTCTAGTGTTTTCATTGATGGCAACCTAAATTCATTCATTCAATCCACAATTTAGTATTGGTTCATACCGATCGAGCATAATGAAGAACAAGGTATCCGGTTAAAGGCAAATATGTCAATCTGTATACTTCAGTGGAGTATTATTTTAAGTTTTGGATCTTAGAGAAAGGTATGTTGATGTTCGTACTACCTTATTCTAGAAGTATTGAGGTGTGCATTCACTGGCGTACGATCTAGGAGATCTGGTGCACTAATTTTCTGGTTATCTATGCTAGAAGGCCGACTTGGCAAAATTAGTCGTTGCGGATATTTAAGAAGTAATTTGTTAAATGTTTCTATGTTTGAATATATTTATTTGGGTCCTCAATATCCTTTGACCGACTATGGATGGTGCGCATAAATAATTAGTTATGGATTTAGCCGACAGTTGGAAAGTATTTTATGTTTTATGTAATCCGACATATGGATGATCAAATCTTTGATTGTGGATATATATATTAGATCGGTTGTATCATTTTGGTGTAGCGAATGTGTGTGATGCAAAGTATATTAGTGTGTGGTGAAAATTTCATAAGGATAGTTGTGTGAATTCATTTTTGCATGGATTTATGATGCGAATTGCAAAGCAGAGTAGAGCAAAGAGCATAATCAGATAAAAGGTCCAGAATCTGATCTATGAGCCTAACCGGAACTGTAACTTGGCATAAGTAGATGCTACTAATTTAGTTCAAACATTTAGATGGTTTTAATCTAAACATTTTGGAAGGCAATGAGCCTTTCTTCTTTGAGCAGTGAGCTCTAGGCATTGTGCCTGAATGCAAGTGCATTCTCTTTTGTAAATATTATATTTGAGAACTCAAATTGTGGACTGACCTCCACCATGGTTTTTCCCCTAACATGGTTTCCATGTAAAATCCTTGTGTTATGGTGTTGTGGATGATTAATTTTTGTGTTTGCATCTTTCCTTTGGTTTAATGTTGAAATGGTTTAAATATCATATTAATAAAGTTCAGATTTGTAGAACATTGATTCACCCCCCCCTCTCAATGTTCCCTTGAGTCCAATAGCCCCCTCGAGAGGTTGGCCGAAAATTGTAATTTTGAGGTCAGTCTCACGACGTTGGTCTATTTTAGTTTCAATGTGTAGAGGATGAAAAAATTAATTGTATAGGTCTTTTGTTGCTCATTCAACTATTCCTGAGAGGTCCTAATTTTATGTTAGGAAGGTTTCCTAAGTAAAAATTAAGGTTCTGGAGGGTTAAAATAGGTAATAATGGATCTAATTACCTCATTTCATTTTGATCGTATAGTGATTTCTTGCCTCTTGTTTTCTCACTTTATCAGTTGTCGAGGATAAATGTCGACGATTCGGGGTGCCCCACATTGTGCAGACTTGGTTCAAGAGTTTATATGGCCTATAGGCGTCAGCTCCCCAATATATACCCTCTCAATTTTTGCTTTTGTCTTTTCATGTTTCTGTAATTAATGCTTTAAGTCAAACTAGTCAAAATGCACAAATTTTGAGATTTTGGCGCTATTGAGTGAGTTTGGGCACTTTTTTCATTTTGAAATGGGTACTCTTGATAGTTTTCTATGCACTTTCTCTATTGGTGCCTTTGACATACTTTTGCGTATTTGATTTTAGCACTTGCTCTCTTTTAACGCTTTTGATTGCTTGTCCTTGTTTGGGTTCTCTTGTTGTAAACTTTAGCTTTTGCAAAATTTCTTCGCTTTTGAATTTTGCGCTCTTGAAAAGTTTCATCGCTTTTGCCTTTGTTCTTTTCTTTTGCTAAAATTTCATCACTTTTGACTTTTGTGACCTTAAGTCAACTTGTTCATCATTTTAGGTTTATTTTGCGTTTTGAGATTGAATCATTAACATTCTGGGTTGAATGATTGTAGGTGGTCCTTAATCCACTCCAGTTGAGGGAGAGACAACCATAGGATCTATTTGACTTGATTATCGGGTTTCATGAGCTAGAGCAAGATTTCCTAGATGTTGTCAAGTTGTGGTATATTTGTTACATGCCCACCATCAGATTTCATAGCACGATGATGACTACACTTGTGGAGAGGTGGCATTTGAAGACCTCTTGATTTCATTTACCCATAGGGGAGGCCACCATTACACTTGAGGATGTGTGGAGAATCCTCAACATTCCTATTCATGGAAAGCTTGTTACCTATTTTGTTCGATGGGGCACTCGTGATATGTGTTGTGTTCTTGGAATGAGACATCTGGAGGTTCAACAATTAGAAATGGCTTTAGCAGATTTTTTCAGCAGTGTGGATCATGTTCCCTTGTTCTCTATGGTTTGGTTTTAGGGCTCATTGTTCTTGATAGGAAGGGCCATCAATTTCTTGTGGGATGGGGTATATGCATCGATCAAATGTTCAAGCATGGGAATAGATACACATGGGTTCCATGTCTTCTTGTCCACCTATACCGAGATATGCATGAGGTTGCATATCAGGGTGAGAAATCTATTTCTGCCAATGTTTCTCTTCTTCATGTATGGGCTTAGGAGCACATCGTAGTCACGTGGCCTGATGGTGTATTAGATCGTACTATTGAGGATCCATACTCTTATCACTATGGATATTTTCTACATTATACATTGACTAGGTGGCTTTCCTATTGGCGCCATGCATTTGATGACATGCCAGGATTTTTGTGGAGACCATATATGGACTGTGACATGTGGCATGATGATCAGGAACATTTGGTGTATTGCAGATAGACTAGGTGGTTGATTGATCACACACACTCTCTTTTGGAGAGGTATCTTCCTGACAAGGTTTGTAGACAATTTCGGGAGAGATAGGGTCACTTTTCGTATACTTATGAGGCTTGGTTTGGTCGGATCACCAAAGAGGTCTATGTCTGGGGTTTGCAAGCTGATCGAGATGTTGTTGTTGCTTCATTTAGTTGGATGGGGTTGGCCAGAGGGCTTAGTGTATCTGGGTACTACACCCAATTTTGATCAGTGGTGGGCATGACATGTTCCTTTAAGATTCACAGATCCCAGTGGTGATCCCATAGTGGGTAGGGTAGGTATCTCAGTTCACCAAGGTGAGAGATAGTTCCTTGAGGTTTTAGCAGAGTAGCTTGGTAGGGCTCAACAGGATGGTGCCCAAGGTGACCCTATGTAGGCATATTAGGGACAGGCTCCCGGTCCCCCTCCACCACTTGGGGATGGAGGTGCATAGTTAGGTGTGGAGATAGGGCGGTGATAGGTCATAGAGGTGCAGAGTGTTACATTAATAGTGGAGAGAGACATTGCTCGACAAGAGCTCGATGGTTTCAAGGTGGAGCGAGACACAAAGATTGGGCATTGTCTCATTACCAAGACATAATTGTAGGTTGTTACTACTAAGAGGGATGGTGTGAGGATAGAGAGTGAAAATCTCCACGTTGAGTGAGATTAGTTGTTGTAGAGGGCTACCTATTTCCATACTTTGTATGATTTCTTTGTTCCTCAAGTGCAGCGATGATCACAATTTGGAGAGCCGAGTACCAATATTGCTGCTACATTAGGTGATCAGTTTGTTAAACAACCAGATCCTGATGTGCAGCCTGATCCTTAGAGTCCTCCCCCTCTAGCCAATTAGTGGCATATTTATACTTGATCTTTATTATATTTTTATTCAAAGACTTATATTTAGACATGATTTTGTATATATGTTCATGAGCCCAACTAAGGCCTTGTATATATGTATATTTTTGTGTTATCCTATCAAACTTGTTTTTATGATGACGATGTACTATGACATTCTCCTTTTTTTGATGATGATATATATGAGATATACATGCTTCAATTCGATATCATTATGTTTTTATGTGATGATTATGGATGATGATGAATGATGATGTATGTTTACACATGTTTTTATACTTTTTTGATGTATGCATATGTTGTGGATCGATGGATTGATCATATTTTATATTATATGATGTTTTATTATGTATATGATGAATGGTTATATATGACGGATGTATTCCCTATACATGATACATGGTATTTTCATTGGTTTATTTTCATCATAGAATGTATTGACGACATTGTGGATGTAGGATTGATATGGTACTAATGATATTTAAGATGCAATGAATGTTAGTTAGAAGAATATTTGATGATGGATATAAATGTGATGTTGTTAGTTGTTGATGAGTTTCTTTCTCTGTGCTTGGAGGCTTCGCATTAACAATCTAGTTTGATGTAGCAAACAAATACTATGCACCAGAGTATTAATAACTAAGGCAACTTTGTATCCATTGTGTGGAATTTGACTTGACATACAAAGAATTCTTTTTCTCATACCAGACATACAAAAACTATTTAAAATATATGGTCGATTTGTGTTAAAACCTTTTGGACCAGTTACACAGAGAGGTATAGAGTACCTAACATGCAACTGATACACGAATTGTCTCAAAACAACTTCCATAACTCAATAAATCAAGTATTCGCCATTGTAATATTTAAAAAAATATTTCACGAACAACAAATCGAAATGATGCTCAATTGCCCCCATTCCTTCTTCTCTAAATCCATATGGACATCCTCAAGAGATCCTAGGAATGAGTCAATAAAATAAATCATAAAGATAAGACTATAAAAAGATTAAAACAAAGTTGTAGTATCACTTGCCATATCTGTTTGGGATGGGGATATTATCCGGTGTTGGTCATGTCTATTATAGGAACAGATCCATTAAGGCATATCTCAGGGTGTTTTTGGTAACTTTTCAAAAAGATAGGTAGTTAATAGTTTGTCCTTATTTTAGTTTGTTTGTAATCAAAGCTTCATGATTCTTTTCTTGAAAGCTCCAGATTTTTATGTTTATTTTGTTTGTTTGTCTGTTTTGTCAAAGGGTGAAGGTGATGATTTTTTTTATTATGGGTGAAAAGTTTATTGTAGATTGTGATGATGGAGATAGGACTTTTTGATTTTTTCTGATTTTTATGGTGTTGTTTTCAGAGGACTAAACTAGGGCCTCGAGGGCTCATCAAAGATAATCCTTGCCTACATTGTACACGTAGAGGCTCGTAGTTCACTTGGTTTGATGTGAACATGTTTTTGGTCTTTTATGTTTTTCAAATGTTTTGGATTTTGAATTTTGAATGTTTTTGGATTTTGTATTTTTTGACTAAGCATGATAGAAACCTAAGGGTACTAACCTAAGGCCTTAGGGGCTAATCAAAGATAAGCCCTACCTAAGTTGTACATGTAGAGACTACGTAGATGGACTGGTTGACTCAACGCATATCTATTTTGGGGATTTAAACAACATTGATAACTTGGATTGATATTCCACTTCTGGTTCTAGAGGATATGTTGCAAAAAATCTACTTGAACTAGTCATGAGGTTCAAGAAAATTTTGATATCTTAGAATTTGTTAAGTGAAGGAATAATCCAAATTTGTTGATTTGATTTTATTATTTTTCAGATGTTTTTTTATTTTCGCTATTTTCTAGTTGTTTTTTATTTTGTTTTTTTTAACATGATAGGATGCACACGGATCTAATCCACAACCAACTTTAGGAAATTGCCCCCGGTTCGAGACAAGACTACTTTCCTAAATTAGTAACAATCCATGGTTGAACAAATGTTTTATTATGGTATGAATGGGTGAATGTTGTGGATAGTACCAATAGATAATGATGCAATTTTTATTCAAACATAGCGCTTGTTTGGTAGGTTTTCACTATGGTACCTATTCTAGAAGTGCAACAAAATGGTTTTCACTAGAAGAATGTTTTATTTCTCTTTATTGTTTTCTTTCTTTTTTACTTTTTTCTTTTTTATCTTTTTGATTTTTTTTTATTTTTACCCTTTTTCCTGGGGTATGATATATTGACAACTTGGATTGATAATTTACTTCTTTTTCTATAGGATATGTTGCGGGAAATTTACTTGAATTAGTTGTGAGGTTCAAGAAAATGTTGATATCTTAAAATTTTGTGTGAAGAAATAATCCATGTTGGTATCTTTGAAGGCTACCTTGGTAGTGCGTTGGTGGTACACCTTGTTGTTGGGACAAACTATTTTGAAGGTTACCTTGGTAGTGTGTAGGTGGTATACTTTGTTTTTGGGATGAACTGTTTCGAAGGTCACCCTGATAGTGCATTGGTGGTATACCTTGTTGTTGGGGTGAATTGTTTCAAATGTTACCCTGATAGTGCGTTGGTGGTACACCTTATCATTGGGACAATGCCTAGATCATGACGTGAGCTAGAAGACATAGATCAAGATTTATTCTAAAGCAAGATGTAAGTACCTTCCCCCCAATGTCTAGCATTGATGGATTCTCTTGTGATAGGGTATTGTTTTTGGATAGAGTATGCCCCTTTTGATCAATGCATCATGGCTCAGATAATGCTGGATAGGATAGGTTCAATAATAGTGACCCATGTTAAGATGTTTTCCATAAGAAAGTATAAAGTGTATACCAAACATTTGTCAAAATCAAGATAAGTTAGATTTGGATAAAGATGGATTGGATTTATTATGGATAAGCTAAGATGCCTCCACCTAAAATGGTACACATAGATGCTTGATTCTACACATGATGTTTGTTTCCCAGGTTTTCACCATGGTAATTGTCCAAAGCACCACCATAGTGGTTTTCACTAGAGGATGATTTTTCTCTTGATTATTTTCTTGACTGATTTATTTATTTTTTATTGATTTTGATGTCACACAAGATGCCTATTTACCAGGTTTTCATTATGGTGATGAGTTTTTGCTCATGTTGAACCACCTAGTGGTGCTGATGTAGACACTACTAGAGATAATATGGTTATTGTTGCTATCATGATGTGCCAATGATATCCTTCTTGGAGGATTTTTTGCTAAGATGTGGGTGCTTGAGTGAAACCCCTGATAATTATTGTCTTTTTTTCAATAATAGAGTTAACCTTACCTAGATGTGCACATCGTGAGAGAGTGCCATTAGAATCCTTATGATAAAGAGTTGCTGCCAACATATGGTTAATGTGAGATTTAGATATCCTGGATGGTGGAATGTGTTGAGGGATATGAGATTCAAATGGATCGGTCGACGGTTTGGAATCTTTGACTCTCCAAAATTGGGATGATGAGAAATGATGGGTGGATATGGAGGTTTTATTGAGACCAACGTCTTGATATACCTTGTAGGTGGCTCTTGAAGATTTATTTTGCATTGCTAGAATTTTTCGATGGATGAAATTCCCTTTTTTATTTTTCCCCATAGTTTCTTTAACCAATGGAGTTTGATAGGGATGATTTTCTTTCTTTTTCTTTTGCATCCATTTGAACTTTTCTTGTCCATTTTTTTTTACTGATTCTTCTACTTCAATGACTTGTTTCATTCTTGGATATAGCCTTTTCTCTTTTTGTTGGTCCCAATCAGAGGGTTGAAATACGTGTGGATGATGATTCATGATATGGATAGTTATAGCATTGGTATCAAATTCATCATAAGGACTCTTTGTGCTCTCTATGTTGATGTTTGTGTTAGATAAAGTTGCCCCCAGTATTATAGAGGTATTACTGATATGTTTAGATCCCTTAATTGTTGAATAACCAAGACCTTGATGCTTAGGATTTCCAATAATCTACACTGGTGCTATGATACTTTGTTCATGTTTTCCTACTCCTCTACCTTGATAATGCATCCGTTGAGAATTGTTTTTGCAATAGGATATCTCCTATCTTAGAAACAATGTGCTAATCCTTCTCTGCTCTATTGTGGATCTTCAAATGTGATAGCTTCTTCACTAATAGGATCCTTCGTATGTGGGATAACGTCATGATTGATATTTTCAACTTGATCCTATGAAATATCAGATTTTGATGGCCCTTCAAAGTATATTGACGTTTCTTTGACTATTGTATACCCAATGCTCTACTGCCCAAGATTGTTATTTATATTTATTGATTTTAAGATACTGTGCTCCATATTTTCATGCTTGATGTCTTCAATCTTCCTAGAGGATGTTTTTTATTTTAGTGCTTCTATTTGATAAATTTTTGATATGTCTATAGATTTTTCTATACTTTAATCATGTGTAAATATGTTAAGAGTAGGTGACTCTTGTTCCTTGGTAATTTCATCAAGAGTATGAGACTCTTGTCTTGGATGAAGATCATCAACATGTCCATTAGGATTAAGCATCTCATGGATAGATGTATGTGTGCTTGGTATATGGATTTTTTCTTTTGGAAATTCTTGGATGTCTTAGAAGATATATGCTAAGTCATTGTAGTATTTTCATGATAGGGATTTTTTTTAAGCAAAAGGAATATTGCCTATATATATTGATGTAATATAATATGTACAATAGGAGTTTCATATTCATCTTATAGACTACTTACAATAGTGCTTCATATATCACTTTTAACAGTCTTCATATTCAAATTCCCTATTACAGACTATTACAAGTCCATATCATGAAATGACATAAACTATCAATAGACTTAGATGCTTTATATCAAAAACAAAAAACCTATTGTCAGCCAAAATTCCCTGATATCAAAATTCTTCACTGAGACACAGGAAACAAAAATTTTCCATCCACAACCAGTTACTCCTCGATTTGCACTGGATGATCATTTGCACCCTAGTCTTCTACCATGTTTTCTTCACCAAGAGGAACCGTAAGCATATCATTAAGATTAATCCCTCTGTCAATTAACACTCCCCATAACTAAATTTGATCAATTGCAACCATCTGAATAAATTGTTCCTCCAATGGTTGGTGAAGGTTGTTTTCATCCACAACTTGTGGCACTTGGGGCAGAGGTGTTTTATGAACATGAGTTAGAAGAACCATGATAGCTTGAACTCTTACCTTTACTTTTTTTGCTAAACAGCATCAAAATTTGTTGCATACCTTTTTAGTGCATTCAACGTAAAGCTAGAAGTTTGTTGAGACATAGATTTGTTTATTGCAATAAACAACTTTAGAAATTTCATTCGATGAAGCAAAAAATGCCTTGGAAATAAACCTCCAACATAGCCATGTCCCTTCCAAAGATCATACCTCTGACATCCTTTGGTGAGAACTCCATTTTGTAGAAACTCCCCATTAACTACTTTGCTAGTAATGGATTCTACTAGGTTGAAATCTTGTAATAAATCCAATAGATTGGAGATAAATATGATGATAGGGATCTTGACTTTGTGTGGTATTATCTTTGATATGATTTGGATCACATTCTTGACATGGATCAATTTCAAAGAGGGGATTTCAGGTAAAGGATCCTTGGATTTCCTCAAAATGTGGACATATGGGTGATAACATTTGGCTTAGATTTTATGCATTGGGTATAAGTGTTGGATTAAGAGTCTCTTGATCATCAATATGCACTATCATGAGATTGAATGATGTCAATATATCTTAGACTGGATCATTGCTAGACTTTAGTGATTGATTTTGATCATGCTTGGTACTAATTTCTTGATTTATGTCCTCTTTCTCATTGGATGATGTAGAGACATTGTCAACGTGATCAGTGATAGATAGCTCTTGATCATTGTTTTCAACATTTGAGTTTGAGATATTATCAATGTTGTCATTGTTAGAAGGACCTTGAATATCATCTTCAATAGCTATTTCTCCTTGATTGATAAGGTCTTGGATGATATTTTTGAGTGTAACATATTCTTGCGTATTATTTCCTTTTACTCCATGGTATTTACAATATGTCTTGTCATCGTACCATGGAATTTTATGCTAGGCTCACCACTTCGTGGTGATTTGGAAGTGTTATAATTTTTGCATCGACTAATTGGTTTAACACACCCTCAATTGGCTCCCCTAAAGGAGTGTATTTACGTTTAGTAGTGTGGTTTGATTGTAAGTCTAGTTGTGGTGGAGATGGATTTTGAGATGGAGTTTCCTGATTTGAAGGTTGATATTGTTGATGGATTTTATTTTTTATTTTGTGACCATTGTTGTTGATTCACTTGGTGTTGTGGTTGATGATTTTGTTGTTGATATGAATCAATATTTTGATGATATTGGAGGCTTTATTGGTGTAGATATTGAGGTGATTGTGGAATGATATTCATTTGTTGTGGATATGCAATGTTTAGACGTTGAACATGATATTGGGGATATGTCATATTTTGATTTCATTCAAGTTCCTCGATCTTTTTCTTAAATTCATTTAGGGAAATTTGATGTTTTGGACTTATTCCTTGATGGTAATTTTGAAACCCTTGATGTTGTTTCCCTACTTGATGTTGTGACCCTTAATAAGAGTGATTTGGGTAATAGATTGATGTTGACATGTTGTTGGGGGATATTATGATGCTCAATATCCTGTTGTAAGGTCACTTGGTTTATATCCCCATGGGTTACTTCTGTCGTTTTTGGTGTTTTTCTGTGGTACATAAGTGTTTTATTTTGTTGGCTTCCATGTTCTTTCTATGTTGTGAGTGTGTGGTTTTCATAAACAACTGCCACACTTTTGTGAATGTTTTGTGACTCCTAACTATGATGGTGTCTATTGTAATGTGGGAGGTGGAAATATGGGCCCAAATTGGATATACTAGTCTAGTTCACTCCTTGAAGAGTGAGTGCAATGATTTCTTACCAAGGTGTCCCAGTCACGGTAAATATTCAAGGCATGTCTCTTGATATACCTTGTGCTATAGTACCTCTTTAAAACGTGGAATATGGAATTTCTTTTAAGGATTTTTCTCTTGTCAAAGATCATAAAGGATGGATACCTATTGCCATGCAAGAGGTGGTAACATGGGTCTTCCAATTGCAAGATCTTCTTTCTCTTCCTCTTTATCTAGGATGTTTGTTATGTTTCTCCACTGGTTGGGTGTTTCTTTTGTCTCAAAGATAAAGCTCCTCAAACTACTAATTATATCTATTTGTTCTCCTTCAACCAGCTCAAAGTTTGGTTGTATGTGTAGGAGTTGAGAAAATACAACACCACAAACCCCGAAGATCACCTGCATGCAAATAACCTGTCACAAAAGAAGAGATGGAGATAAACAAGCAAGGGTTCTCTGAAAACTAAAAATGTATATATCAGAGAGAATGAGAGAATGAATTGATATAGAAATACAATGGGATCAATCCTTATAAAAAGGAGATCATGCAAACCCTAATAAAACCCTAATAGAAGCCCTAATAGGAAAACATTTAATAATTAATATAATTATTAAATGTCACATTATGAAAACTAACGTGAAATCTTAAGAAGGGAATAAAGGTAACTTAATCAACATAATTAAGTTAAGACCTTTACTCTAACCCCCCCCCCCTTAAGATGAGCAATAGTGCAGCTACAAACAAATGTAAGAAAGCAAAAGTAACTACAATGCAATAAGGCAAACATGGGTCCCGGCAACTAGGCCAGATCAGGTACCCAAATACAACCAAATCTCTGTAAAATGGAGAAATAGAGAAAACCTCATGGGAAAAAGCTCTACTCCAAAAAGAGATGCAAAAAGCCAAGAAGCAGAACATCACTGAAGCAGAAGAAGTTGCAAACAACTGTCGAAAGATGACTGCTATGGTGTTGAAGAACCTCCGCTGAAGATAGGATGATCAGAAACAAGAAGACAATAATCTGCATGAGTGCCCCATATGACACTACTCGAATCAGATAGCAAACAAAGGCAAACACTTGGAATGAAGATACAAATGGCACAAGAACCAATAGTCTAAAACACTAATCAACTGAGAATGGAAGATTCCTTCCAAGGTGAAACCAAGGAAGCATTAGCACAAACAGTATAATACCCCCCCATAATGGTGAACTGGGAGCCTGACAAATCAACTGAAATGGTGTGCAACACCCTGCAATGCATGAAGAAAAAGATACAACATCTGAAAGTGCACAAGAAAGCACCTGCAACTAAAAAAGTGGTGTGCGAAACAAAGCACACATGCATGAGGCTGGAATCATATGGATCCATGGTCGTCGTGGAGGGACACTCACCGAACAAAGATGTGATGGCAAACAAAGGCAAACTACACAACCCCCCATGGTATGGATTCAATGTCGTCATGGAGGGATACTCACCGAACAAAGATGTGATGGCAAAACAAAGGCAAACTACACAACCCCTCATGGCACTTTATAATATCAGTGCGAGTACAAAATATCGCACAACCTTATGTGCAAAAATCCCAAAAGATGCAAGTACAATAGTGTGGCACTTTATCTCAGTGCGTTTACATAAAAGATAGCTTACAAATGATGCTCAAAATGTCCAAAAAGGACAAGAAGCTGGAAATACATGAAGAACAGCCAAAAACGAAGCATCCCATGCAAACAAAAAGTTTCCAAGAGCAAATATGTCCAAGTAATCCACCAGAGTGTGAAAACACAAATAACTGAATAAAAGATACTTGGAGTGAAATTTGGAAAAATGGCATAGATGAAACTGAAGAGCTCTAAAAGACGGTTCCAATGCTGCTGAGATTGCGAAAAATAGAGAAACTGATCAAAAGTTATGATCTTGAGACTAAAAATAGCCCCTTTGTCTTCAACTGGCTGTAGAATGCACCAACGGAAACAAGAAGTGATGAGACCCAAAACCCAGAAATCATTTTTTGATCCAACAAGCAAAATATGAGAAAATGATTTTTTTTTTACTTTCAGCCAGGAGAAAAATGACGCGCACCATTTTTTCAATAGTGATTTTCTCCAGATCTGTGCCAGATATGCAAAATCTAAAAAATACCCAGTTCAGATTTTGACGCTGGCTATAAAACCCAGAAATTGTTTTTCCTGCAAATGGGTGAAAACTGAATTTTTGAAGCAAAAATGATGACGGCTCCAATAAAAAATGGCTTGCAACAAACCCTTGTAGCTCCAAAAATTTTCAAAACAAGAACAAGCAGCTACAAATCTGAAGCTCTAATACCATGTAGGAGTTGAGAAAATACAACACCACAAACCCCGAAGATCACTTGCATGCAAATAACCTGTCACAAAAGAAGAGATGGAGACAAACAAGCAAGGGTTCTCTGAAAACTGAAAATGTATATATCAGAGAGAATGAGAGAATGAATTGATATAGAAATACAATGGGATCAATCCTTATAAAAAGGAGATCATGCAAACCCTAATAAAACCCTAATAGGAAAAACCCTAATAGAAGCCCTAATAGGAAAACATTTAATAATTAATATAATTATTAAATGTCACATTATGCAAACTAACGTGAAATCTTAAGAAGGGAATAAAGGTAACTTAATCAACATAATTAAGTTAAGACCTTTACTCTAACAGTATGATGGTTGGTGTAAGGTTTGGTTGTTGAACTAGAGAATTTGGTCACCAATGATCATAAGGTGAAAGTTTTGATGTTTTGATATGGTTTTTGTGAAGCTCAAGACCCTAAGGTTTGAGTGTTATTTTGGAATGACACTATTCTTGGATCTCAAATGTTGAAAGGAATGGATCGATATCTCACTTCTTCTTCTAGAGGATATGTTGTGAAAAATCTTACTTGAACTAACCGTGAGGTTCAAGTAATTGTTGATATCTTAGAAGTGTGAGTGAGGGAATAATTCAAGTTTCTTTGTTTTGATTTTTATTTCCAAAAGTAGGAGAGAGTTTGAAGATGGATGAAGGACTATATGACCTATATTGGGTTCTAACAAGGATCTTGTAACCAACTTTATACTATTTTTCTAGTTTTCAGGACAAAGCAAGAGTGATAATTTTGAGGCAAAAGTGACCAGTTTTTGAGAAAAAGCGATCAATGTTGTCAACTGTGAGAAAAATGTTGTCAAGTGCACTAAATTTTGGAAAGAAAGTGTGCATAGAAATGTCAAGTGTGACTTCTATGGCTATTTTTGTCAATGCGATGATTTACACTATGAAAAGTGAGCTTTTTGGGTAGATGTGGCCAGTTTCTTGGCAAGTGTGTTGAGGAAATGTTGTCAAATGCACCAAAGTAAGATCAAGTACAACCAATTTAAGATCAATTGTGCTAAGTTTGTCAAAAGCAATGGATTTTCATCAGTAGCTATTATGGGATAGAGAGAAAAAGTGAGCTATTTGTGGCAAATGTGACCAACTTTTGGTCAAGTGCGATGTAAACAGTAGAAGAAGCAACCTTTGTGTAAATTTGTTTTCTAGTTTTAGTGTTTTGGCAACAGCTTGGATAATTTGCAGATTTGAGGTGATTTTATCTTATTTGATTCTTCAAGTGCTTTGTTTTTGGGATACAGCAAGTGATACCACTGAAAAAGTATGGATTGACATGAATCTTATTATAAAAAACACTTTTTTTGGCTGTAAATTTCTATAACTTTTAAAGGTACGTTTCTTTCCACCAAGTGAAAATTAAGATACCAGTAAAGCCTATAGTTTTCCAATGTTAACTTCAGATTTGGTGTGACTTGAAATCTAATCCTAAATGTCTGGAAACCTTTCAAAGATATTTTTTAGGACATCTTTTAGGGAGTGAAAATATAGGCCTCTTTTCAAAGTATTCACACTAACCTTAAAGTATTTGATATTTTGATGAATATGTTGATGTTGGTTTGAGTTGTTTTGGAATCACGCACTATGTTTGGACTAACTCACAAGCATTTACAATCCTAGCTCAAGTGGGTACGTATTTCTTGGTAGGCCTACCAATCATCCCCTAAGAGATGATTAATCTGTGAAGATGGAATGGAAAAATAGGCTATGTCAAGGAAATGTACCATCTTGACACGCCAAGCAAAAGAGTCCCTTCCCTATTTTCTTTATTGCCTCAACCAAAAACTGAACATGGTAAGTAATTTCTTGGAACAGTGTTATTCTAATGCACTACTTTAAAATATGCTTCGGATTTGGACTTGGATGGCCACTATTTAACAAAGGTTGTTAATGATTGTTTCGGGATAATTGGTGTCTATACATGTGGCATTTTTCAATTAAGAGGCCTCCCAATCCTTGTGGGTTTTTACGTATCACACGGATACTGGGGAAGACTGATGTCAGCATAGAATACCCACACTAGGTGGATAATGAAATTTCCTCACACCCACAATAATTTATATAGCAGACCAAAATGAAGGTCTCGCTTGGGTTTCCTATGAGTTCTCCAACACGGGATTTGTCTCAATAGGCAAGCCCTCTAAAGGTATGCTTTGAAATGTAAATACATGCACAAAACTCAAGATAATTTTCATCACTCAAGATCACCGAAAGGTGCGAAAGGAGAGGATAAACACCTAACTTTCCAAACACAAAATACACTTCATTGCAGTTTAATTCTTTTTAAGTGCCTCGAGCGGTGCTATCCCCAAAAAGTGTGAATAAGATCTAGCAGTGGTTCTTTTTAAAGCACCCAATACAATTGTTATGGATATCAATCAATGAGATAACAAAGGTGCAAGAGAAAAAATGATTTGTTCATTTTAAGCTCAAAATGAAGTGTTTTCTAAACCTTGTCTTAGTGGTCAACAAAGTAAATCGAGCGTTCATCAACAAAAGAATCAAACATTCAAAGAAAATCCAATTGAAAAATTCAAAACATCCATTTTAGAGCACCAATTTGAAAGTGTTTTGTTTGTGGGGTTCGTTTGAAGCACCAAATTGGAAGTATTTTTATAACTTAGAAAGCTTGAAAAAGATTCATTTTAGAGTAGTAAATCAAAAACTTTTGTTTGTGGGGTTCATTTTAAGCACCAAATTGAAAGATTTTCTAACTTAGAAAGCCTGAAAAAGATTCATTTTAAAGCACTAAACTGAAAACGTTTTGTTTGTGGGATTCCTTTTAAGCACCAAAAAGAAATATTTTTTTAACTTAGAAAGTTTGGAAATGATTCATTTTAGAGCACTTAAATTGAAATGTGTTGCTTGTAGGGTTCATTTTAAGCACCAAATGAAATCATTTTCTAACTTTTTTAAAAAGCTTTGAAAATTAAAATTTCTTTGACTGTTCATATTCCCCAAATGTGTTAGTTGTTTTTCGGATAACCATAAATTATACTCTTGCAAATATTGAATAAATGACATTAGTACCTGTCACACATTCAAATCAGACACCCATTAGCATTAAAAATCAAATTTTGACTTGTAGATCCTAGACATAAATCAACAAAGAAAAAGCACAGGAAAAACAAGCAATAGCGCCCTTTGTCAGAGAGAAAAGGCACCAAAAAAAGTTAAAAGCACCTATATTCCTAGAAGCAGAAGCGCAAAACCAATTAAAAGCGCCTGAATCAGTGTCAAGTGCACCAAAAAATGTCAAAAGCGCCAAGATTAGAGTCAAAAGCACTAGAAACAGTATCAAAAGTGTTAGAACCGTGAAAGCAAATGCAAAAATATTCTAGAACTATGCGTGAGGATTTTTCCAGAGTGCTTCCAAGACCTGCAACTTGAGTTTTTGCTCATAAAACAATTAGTTTTAAGGACTGTGGTCCCATCGGGCGTGCCAGAATGTGTGAGGGGGAGATCTACGAGTGTAAATAAGATCAAAACAAAGAATAGAAGTTAATATAATCCATAATAATGATCAAGATTCATTCCTTCACTCACGAAATGAATGATTAAGAACACTAAATTCAAGCAATGTAAATGAAATAAAGCAAGAACAAATGAACTCACCTAAAAAAAATCATTACATATCCTGTGTTGAAGTGTGTTCACGAAGATGTGCTTGCTCATATCAATCTGAAGCCTCCATTGTTGCATGCGAGAGATTTGAAGAACGTGTGTGTGTTTTTGATCAAAGATATTGGTTGAAGCTTTGTCAATGTTGATTTGGAATTACTTTGTTGCATAAACTATATTGATTTTTCAATCCTTTTTTGTGAAGGAAGAGGTTTGTTATACAAAAATTGTGATTTGGAATGAACGCTCTAGATCGCATAGTAGAATATCTCAATCAACATTTGAGAACTATTGAGAGGATTTAGATGGTCATAATCTGAGCAAATTGATTACATTATTAGTGTGATTGAGGAATAGATTGATTTGTCAGGAATATAGATTGATCAGTCAGGAATATAGATTGAATAATCTATGAGATTGAAGAATAGATTGATCTGTTAGGAATATAGATGGATCAGTTAGGCAATCAGAATGAACAATTGGTGGTTCATAATTTGCGCAATCATGAAAGTGGGTGAGGTTAATTAATTAATTGATTTAATTAATTAATTCCTTTTGGATTTGAACGTGCGAATCAAGTTTGACTTTTTCAAACAAAGTTGCATTAGTTTGATTTGATTTTTGATAATTTCTTTGAATAGTTTATTTGATTATTCAAATTTAGAGGGAAAGTGATATAATAATTCAATCGACTTAGGGGAATAATCTGAATTAGAAACATAATTAAATAATTGATGTTATTTAATTAATCAGGAGGAATAAAATTAGATTAGGACTATATTAAATAAATAAAATTTATTTAATTGGTTGAAGTTGATGAAAAAGTGAATTAATCAAATAATGTCATTTTATTCAATTAATTGTGGAAATTAGGGTTTTAGGAATTTATTAAATAAATGAAATTTATTTAATTCATCAAAAATGATGAAAAAGTGAATTAATTAAATAATAATAAATTATTCAATTAATAGAGGAATTTAGGGTTTTTGATGCTATTAATGTGAAATGCAATGATGTTTGATGATAACGATGTTGATGATGTGAAAATGTCATTTAAAGTGTGTGATAAGTGTTAGGTCAATTTTACATGTCTACAAAATTATTCCAAAAAAATAGAGTAAATTTCTCCAAAATAATTATTTGAAAGACACTTTGAAGAAAATGACTCCAAAAAATTGTTGAAGAGATGCTCCAAAGAAAACAATGAGTAGCTCAACAACATTGTTGAAGGGATGTTTTAGAGAAAATAGAAACAACTCAAGAAAATCATTGAAAGGATATTTCTTGAGAAAACATGAATAGCTCTAGATAATTGATCAAAGGAAGTTAATAGAGGGAATAATGAATAGATGTGGAACATCATTAAAACGATTTTCACATAGGGAACAACAAATGGCTCTAGAACATCATTGAAAGGGTGTTCAAGAAGGGTATGATAAAAAAATTTGGAATGTTATTGAAAGGATATTCATGGAGGTAATGATGAATGATTGTAATATTTTTGAAATTGTGTTCATAGAGGGAAAAATTATATATATAATTCCATAGGAAAATTATTCTAGATATTTTCCATAGTTTTTAAACTAAAAACCAATACTTACCTCAATTTATTAAGAATGAAGTAGAAATCACATTTGCACAAAAATGTATTCTTTCCCTTTTACTATTTTAATGAACTCCTTGCTTGATAAATTTTGGTATAGGTGTAACTATGTCCATTTACCAATGGTGTTCTTGTATCTCCCTCTAACAATTTTAGTCATACAAATTCATTATTGAAGATCTTTTCCACTTCATATGGACCTAGCCAATGTGTGTAAAGTTTTCCTTTCAAATCCTTGTATGTGGAGTCAAATACTAATGCTCAATCTCCATTTTGAAACTTTTTTAATATGATACTAATGCCATAACTTTCTTTGCTACTACATCAATTATTTTGTTGTATTACCTCTACTCAAAGTTCATTTAATTTCTTGAGTTGTAGGACCTTTTCTTGTTGAGATTTTATTAAGTATAGACCCATGTCCATGATTGTTTGAAGTGTATAAAATTCAATCTCGATAGACAAGAATGTCAAGGACTAGTTCATAGGGTGTAAAACTAGTGATTGATTTCCAAGTGGTATCATAGGCTCAAAATGCCTCATCTAGTTTCCTCACCCAATATTTTCTACTCATTGAGATTGTTCTGGTGAGGATGTTCTCTAACTCATGGTTAGTTGCTTCTAATTAACCATTTTCTTATAGGTGATATGGTGATGAATTTATATGCCTCACTTGAAAATGGTGAGTGAAGGTAAATAGGACCTTGGATATGAATTAGAGCACTTTATAAGTGAAAATAGACCTTGGTGCTCCAAACTTGAGGAATATTCTATTATAGAGGAAGTCAAGCACTCTTTCCTCTCTAGCCACTTTGAGTGATTGCATGTCTACCCACTTTATTACATAGTCTATATATAGTAATATGTACTCTATCCTTTAGGATGGTGGCTCAATAGGTCTAATAAAATATAATCACCATTTCTTAAACGAATCAAGAACCATTTGAGGTTAGAGAGGAATTTCATCAAGTTTTGTTGGACTTCTCATTCTCTAGAATTCATCATAATTTTAGACATACCTTTTAACATCCTTGTGCATATAGAGATAGTAATATCCAACACATGAGATTTTATGAATATTTTTTTTCTAGATAATGTCCTCTGATGGAATTATCATGGCAAGCCCTTAAGATACTATAAGTTTCATCCACTCTTACACACCTCTATAAAACCAAATTAGGTCCACATTTGAATAGAAAACATTATTCCATTTAAAATACATCCTTTCCTTCACCAATTTCTTTCCTTTTTTAGAAAAGTGTGGTGGAATTTCCCCTGTATCCAAATAGTTGGTTATGAATATGAGCTAAGGTGTATAAGTGCATATGGTGAACAATTGTTCATCTATAAATTCATCCCTACCTTTCCCTTACAACTATGATAATTTTTTAGGTTTATCTATTATAGTCACATTAAATTCATGTAATAGCACCAACCACCTAATTATTTATCCACTTACCACTATTTTATTCATTAATTTTTTAATTACTGAGTGTTTTGTGTGGAAAATTAATTTATATCTAGTGATAAAGTGGAAAATTTTGTTTATGACATACACGACTAGTAGCAATTCTTGCTCATTTTTGGTGTAGTTGCATTTTATAGGACTCGTGTTTTTGCTGATGAAATAGATAGAATTTTTCTCTTCATTCTCACTTTATTTTCCCAAAATCACACATATGGCATTATTTAAGGAATTGACATAGATGTGAAATGGTTGTTTCCAATCAGGATGGCCTAATATTGGAGTAGTGATTAATTTTTATTTAATGGTTTTAAAATAATTTTAGCATCCTAAAGTCTAAATAAACTCAATGTCTTTATGGAGTAAGGAAAAAATTGGAGTTGTAATTTCACTTAAGTTTTCAATGAACAATCTATAGTAACTAGCATGGACTAAGAAACTTTGTATGTCTATTCGTGTTTTTGGTGCTTCCAACTATTAAATAACTTATATTTTCTTAGGTTCAATTTTAATACCTTTAGCAAATATATGGTGTCCCAAAATAGTTCCTTGTTCGACCGTAATGCTCGATAATTTTATGGATTAGGGATAGTTGATGTTCTCCACATAGTTTTAGGACCTTATTTAATTTTTGAATTTCCTCCTCATAGGTGCTCCTATGGAGGGTAGCATCATCCATATATACCTCTACACAATCACTTATTACTTCAATAAATAAAGCTTGCATTTCTCTTTGAAATTTTGTTGGTACATGATAAAGTCTCGAAGGAAGGAATTGGTAGGTAAAGGTTCCCCAAGTAAATTTAAAGGTAATTTTATCTTGATCCTCCATGGTCACTTTTATTTGGTTATATCCACCAAAACCATCAAGAAATGAGAATATTTTCCCTACTAGATTTTTGAAATCATGATCAATGAATGAAAAAGAAAAGCAGTCCTTGTAAGTTGCCTTGTTGAGATCTCTAGAAGCTACACATACTCTCCATTTTCCATTCTTCTTTGAGACAACCACAAACAAAGAGATACATTTAATATTTGAGATTAGGCATATGAATCCTACCTACAATAATTTCTCAATTCCTATTTTGACTACATCTTGTAATGGTAGGTTGATCCTACATTATGGTTTCCTTATTAACCTCACTTCCTTAGTGTATATGTGATGGGTGAAAATATTTGGATGAATATATCTCATGTCTTTATAATCCAAATAAAATTCCTTGGACCTATTGACTAGAATATCAAACAACTAAAGTTCTTAATGATTTATCAATTATCTATTGATATTCAAGTTCTTGCTAGGTAGTATTATTTATATGGTTCCTGGGTGATTGGAGGAGACTGCGTAGATTTCACTAATCAATGTATTAAGATAAAAACTATGAGGTTGTAACATGTGGAAGGTATTTGCATCTTTAAATAAATACTTAATTCTCATAATTAGGTTGGTTAGAGGACAATGGAATGTTTTTATAAGATCTATTTTATTATCCCGAGCAATTTCAACTAAGCTAGTTTCCAACATGTTTTGAAGGTCTTCACTTGAATTTTATGAACTTAATCATTTATTTTTAATCATTATCAAATTATTCAAGATGTTTTTTTAATAGTGACCATTGGTAAAGAGGCCAGATTTTATTGTTTACTAAATTAATTGGTTCATCAACCTATGCACAAGTGTGCTAGTTTGGAGGTGGCTTGGAATGAGGGTATAGTGAAAATGGTTTCACGTTAATATAATTTAATATTGTCATACCCCAATACCTATATTCAATTTCAACAATTAATATATTCAACCAAGGCCTTCCTAGTATCAACAAGTAGCTATATTTTAGAGTTCATGACTAAGACATGTGAAAATCCATAGGATAATCCCAAGATTTGAGCATGACTAGGATATTTTCTATGACACCCTTTGAAGTGGCAACATGTTGATCTTACATTTAGAGGAAAATTTATTTGGGTTTTAAATTTATTAAAGATAGCATTGCCATAGAACCCATCATCATAACATTGGTAGTAGCTCCTATATTTACAAGTGCATTTGGAATTTTTTATCCTCCAATGGATACTATGATTGTAGGGCTATCGAGGTCTTTGTACTCAAACAAAAGTTGTTGAAAGAGAATATCAACTAGACACTCATCAACTTGGATAGTATTATAAGCTATTAGCTTGAAAATAAAATTAGAGGCACATGAAAATTGAAAGTTCCTAATCAAACCAAAGAAAACCTCAAATAGAGCATATAAAGGAATTAAAACAAATCAATAACATAAATAATCAAGTGTTGATAGTAATCATTTTTGTTACATCACCTTTAGTTTGGATGAGCAAGAACATGAGACAAGGTGCAAATTTCAAATCTTCAAGGGATGAGGAAGATGGAGAAAGGGGTTTAGAGGACACAGATGGGGAGCTACTTGGTACAGTTGTGATAGATCTGCTTTCGATTGTGCTTCTTCTTGGTTGCAGGAACGGTTGCGAGTTTGCATATGGAAAGTCGCTTGATGGGGATTTGTTTGGTATAGTTGTGGAAGCTCTTCTTTCGGTTGTGCTTCTTCTCGGCTATAGGAACAAATGCAAGAATGGTTGCAAGTTTTCATATCGCGAGCTACTTGGTGTGGTTGTGAATGCATTGCTTCTGGAGGTTTTTTGTTGTTGGCATGTCTGTAAGGATGTAGTGCTTCTGGTTGGGCCTGTGGTGGTTAGTAGCTACCTTTTTTGGCCTATGTGTTTTCTTCTTAGTTGGAGGTTTAGATGCCTCATGTTTTGCTTTGAGTATGGCCTTGAGTTGGTTTTATTGGGAATCCCTTGTGGTTTTGAGTGGAGCTTTGGCTTTAGGTTTATGGTGTCCTTTTTTTATAGAATAGGAATTATTTGTTACTTCTTGCTCAAGATTTTATTTTTGGTTTTGAACCCTTGTTGGATTTTAAAGATTTTTTTGGTTCAGGGGTTAGTTTATTATCTTTTGTAGACCCTTTTTTACTATTTGGTTTGGTTCCTAGTGGTTGCTTTGGTGCAGTTATTTGAGACCTCTTCAGTTGGAGGGGTCGGTTTGGTTGGGTTGTGTTTAAAGTTCCATTTCAAGTCCTTGTCTCTATTGGATCCTAAGGGAGAGGTTTTTTCCCTTATTTTTGGTGGGATGTTATTGGTTAGGTTGTGTGTAAATTTTATTCTACTATCTCAGATGATTTCTTTATTTATGGTTCTTCTATCACCCTCTCTTCAAAAGTGTTGTCTCCTTACCTTCTTTCTAAGTTGTTATCTCCTATAGAGGTGGAGTTGGAGTTGGGTGGTTCGGTTTGGGTTTTCTACCAAAGATGGTTGTGGTGGTTGCTTTGGTTTCTTCTATTGATCTAGGTGGATCTTAGAACCCTAAAAATTGAATTGTTTTGGATCTCCTCAGAATCAACACCATGTAGAAGTACTCAAGAAACTGGACTCAACGCAACTTGAATGGGTGAAAAAGGAGTTCATACGTCTAGGTTATGGCCAGTCAAATTTTGGTCAAACTAGGTGCAAGGGCCCGTTAGAAGGTGAAAATTTCCTAATTTTCTCACCATAGGATAAATCATTAAAATTTAATGATAGGTGACAAATTTTAAAATAAATGATTAATTCTTCAAATGGGTTGGAAGAAAACTCATGTGTTATTCATTTAAAATTGAAAAAAATGGTTAATACTTGAAACGAGTGTGGGAAGCTCATGTATTATTCATTTAAATTGGAAAAATGATTAATACTTAAAGTGAGTGGAATTCTCACATATTATTCATTTAATTTATAGAAAGGGAAATTATATTTGTGTGAGAATCCACCTCACAACTATTTTCCTATTCTCAAGGAGGAGCTGAGAGACTCATGGGATTTTCTCTCATCTTATCCCTTGAGTTGTTGTAAACCCTCTTTTTGTTAATTTGGAGAGTTATCCTCTCCATAGGTTGTGGATTTAGGAGAATTAGAAATAGCCTTTTAATGGTTATTAGGTGGGATTAGAATTAAATAAAACAAAACCCAAAACAAACAAAACTTATAATAGCCCGAATGAAATACTTTCAAGGGCTTAAATAATATTTTAATATATATAAATGATTAGTGAGTAATATTTTAAGGGGTTTGTAATCACCCATGTCTAAGCCCGAATACTTAACATAACTTTTAAATGGTTATTAGTTAGGATTTTAAACTAAAACCTCCTAAAATAACATTTAATTGTTATCAAATCTTCATAGCTCGTGAACATAAAATGTTAAGGGGGGCATGTAAAAGGATTTTTTGAATTTTTTTCAAAGGGGTTAATATGGAAAATGAATATAAGCCATAAGATTAAAATTTATTGGAATATTTTTAAAGATTGGGGAATATTATGGATTTTATGGTTTTCTACCATACTTGGCAAAATTTCAGATATAAAAAGGGGTGAGTATGCCAAGTGAAGGCATCCAATTCATTTAATTTATGCTTTTGGGAAGCATTGATCCAAATCATTGAATTCATCCCAAATCTGAAATGATCAAGTGAGGAGATTGTGTAGAGCAACCTGAGACAAAGATTGGAATCTCAGATCTCCGTACAGAAGGTTGTGCTTGAAGGAGTGTCGATCAAAGTCCAATTTGAAGACTTCTTCTCTTGCGAGGTTATGGTGAAATTTTGCATGTGGGAATACAATGTCAGGTATAAACAAGGTGTTTTTGATACATGACTTAATATTGGCATGTTGAATTCAGTGTTCTAAACAAGGCAAGTACCTGTGTATCTAGTTTGCATTCAATTGATGCTTTAGGAACTAGGATTGCATCTGTTGTTATTGTTGGAAGCACTAGTATAGTGTGAATTAAGGGAGTGCTCGTAGGGCTTTGATACTTCCTAACAATGACAAATTGTACATGTAGTTAGAAGACCAGGTGTTGTAAGTAGTTTTATAGGTTCAACATTAATGACAAATTGATCACACTTATTGAGTGGATCTGAAGACGTATTCCAAAGAGGTGAACTCCATAATCAAGCATGTCCTTGATCTTATGGTTTACTTTTGATGTTGATTATTTTTCTTTATTTTGCATTTTAACTAAGGCACTAATAAATGAGCTCAGTAGATTGATTAATTGAATCTGCATAGTTGATTTGAATCATTAATTAAAGATCTTGGCATAGATTTGGATAAGTAATTGTTTCAAATCTGATTAAGTGAGAACTTCGTTGAGTAAGAACACACTCTAAAGTTTTTTAGATCAAGTGGTATCAAAGAAGTTTTTGAGCTCAAGTTTTCTTGGTTAAGTAGATTACCAGTTGGTGCTAATTAGCCATTTTGATTAGTTGAGAGTTTTCTAGTCTACAAGTGTCACAGGAAAACATCTAAAATATTTCAAGAAGATGGAATTTGAACAAGGGGAATCTTCCAAGGTGACAATGTCTTCATCCATGAAGGATTATTTCTTTGGCATGAAGAGGATGACCGAAGCACTCCACCAGGATAAGTTCGAGAGGATTCAGGAACTCAAGGAAGCCAATCAACATCTCTAGAGGGAAAATCCCGATTTGAGGAGTTGCCTTGAAGACTTGAAAGATGAGAAGAGGAAGTTACATATGATGTTGCAGAGTTTTGTGGAGGAACAAATGGGAGAAAGTTTAGTTGCAAAGAGACCTCCTCAAATTGAAGATCTTGACATCTACACCTTTTTTCCACACTCAGAGGATTCCTCATATGTGCCCCTTACTTAACCTAACAGTTTTGAGGCTTCATCTGCATCAATTTAGAAGGAGCCATCAAAAAAATTTCAAGAGGTTGATCAAGTAGTGGAGAAGGTAATGAAAGAATTAATTTCAATTTCTTCTTTCAATCATGATCATTATTTTGCATCCTTTGAAATACATATCAAGGGTATTAGTATGAAGTTGTTGATGAAGATGGGCTACAATGGAAAAGGCCTTGTAATTCATGGACAAGGCATAGCTAGTCCCATAAAGGCGGTATAATGACCTCATTATACCGGACTGGGTTATGGTGGTGAAGAGAGGGGAGAATGTTCCAGGACCATATTTGTGAGAGGTCAAGCTGAAGGTGAACCGCACTATGGTGACTTCAAATTATCTCTTGGAAAAGATGCACCTGATGAAGGATAGTCTATGGTAGATCACCTTCAACAATTGTGGACAAAACTTGATAGAGGAAAAGTCAGTTCTCCTTAGCAAAGCAGTGCTCAAGCTAGTCAAGGAAAATCCAAAGATGATGAACACTTTCAATCTATTATTGATTTTGAAAGTAGTAAGTCTTTTATAACAGCCTTATGGAATATGCAACCCTAACATTTTGACATGCCCCTAACCACTGTGTAGCAAGGTGCAACAAGAAGCATAGAATTTGCAGCAAGTTATTCATGCAAGTGAAGGAGACAATGAGGCATACATCATACCTATATCATTCCACTTTGAAGAAGAAAATGGTGGAAAAAGCCTAAAATTATTATACTCACTGCAAAATCAGTGGCCATTGGCTTGAAAAATGTTGGAAGTTATACCCAGAGCTTTGATGTTCACCGAAGGAACCCAGTTAGCAAGAGGTTACAAAAGTAAATGCAGAACCTATGGTGACAATCCCTAAGGCAATCTGTGAAGAGCCTCAATAGAAACATGAAAATTTGGAAGAGGAAAGTTCCTCCATAAGAGATGGGAAAACATGTCAACTATGTAGTTGTGTCAACATTGTTTTATGTTACCATTTGATTGTGCTAATATTTTAGTTGATGTAAAACCAGTGGGGTTATGAGTGAAAGACTCTAAATATAATTGTTTGCAAGTATTTGTATGAAGTTGTATTGCTCTAGATTGAGACTTTGCAAGGCTTTCAAAGCCATATCTCTTGTAATCCAAAGCATAATACTTGAAGAATTTTGTATGTAGGTTAACAATTTGTTACTTGCAGTGCTCAAGTGGCTAACATTAATTCTTGAAACAAGAGTGTGTCACTAAGCTTCTACTGGAATAGGAAATTTTGTAAATGATGCATAGACCATCTATTTTATTGATCACACAAGACTCAGAGTTGTAGAGAATGGTCTAGAGTGGCCTGTATGTTCCCGCTTCATACTCAGTCAGCTGATGATTACAAAGACCTACAAAGGATAGTGTTTTTGATGGCCTTGATGCTACGATAGGCATGGATAGAGCTGAATGGTGAAGCCTTGCATCATCCATTCTGAAGTACAAAGGTGAAGGAATGTGTTAGAACTTCTGCCATTTTTCATTTTCTACTCATGTTAAGCCTTGGGGTTGTGGGGTTTAAGCCTGGTTTGGCTTAATGGTCCTCTATTTTATTTGAGAATTCTATTTTGGCATTGAATTGGTTTCCCAGTTGCCGGTCATGTTAAGTTATTTTTGAGCCATCCTCGCACATGCATTATCGACCCCTTCTAACCTGCCTCATCGGTTTTATTTTGTTCAGTCTTTCCTTTTATTAGTGTCGAGATGATTAATTTTTTTCCTTGAAGATCATTTCCCCACCCACCTTTTTAATCCCCTTTTATGGCTAACATTTTGCACGTGTAGTCTTTTGGACCATTGGATGGAGTTGAAGCAGTTGAATCCGGCCTCATTCTGGTTTGACCTTGGCTGACTTCCCCAAACTGGCTGAGTGGGTAACAGAATGCTGACACATGAATGTTAACATTGAGGAAGGGCCCACCAAATTTGTTTTACCCAGCACCCAAAAGTCAAAGAGAAATAATCCACACAGTGTGCAATAGGAGCTTGAAAGGAAATAAAGAAAGGCCACAGAGGGAAAGCCCCGATAAGATGCCACATGGTGACGACAAGAATATTGCAAGCAGTGTTGGAAATAATGAATGGTAGAGATCAAACATATTTTTGATCGAACGTCTTTCCGGGAGCTTGGTGGAGTGTTGAAGCCTTATCAACATGAGTGAACATCATCGACAGAACCTGCTAGCTTGTTCCCCCAATGTAACGATGAGAAAGCAACATTCTCTAGTGGGACCCAATTACAATTTTGATGATGATGAGGGCACGTATTTGAAGATTGCATCGGCAGGAGAGATGCCTATCAATGGAATAGAATACTTAGTCCTAGTGATAGCCTGATGCCATTGATAGGTTTCATTGGTGGAAAAGAAAATAAGTCTTAGCAATGCTTCAAGTCTCACCGATACGAGAGTACTTGCGGCCAAAGTGAAGAAAAGAGACTATGGTGTGGCCCCCACCTAGTTAGAAAGAAAATAAACTGTGTAATGCCACTTGGTAGGCGACTGGAGCTTGACGAAAGAAAAGAGTAGCAGCTCGAAGGAAAGCTTCGACAGGATGCCACATGGAGGGCTCGAAACGAGTTGCGAAGTTTCACAAGATTTAAAAGTGAGGTCATAGGAAGGTAAATGGGGAATGCAAAGTAGCATAAGGGTCGGACTGGGGTTGACGGACTCTAATCGAAATGTGAAAAGGCATAAATCAAAGGGTGCAAGATTTTTCAGAAGCAAAATATAAAAGGAAGATTGGTGGAAAATTTTGGGCATGGTTTTTTTGTGTGGGTAGACCGGATTGCATGTAAAAAACATTTAGGAAAATAATGAAGACTTGATTTTGCAGCCTAATTTTGGCATCAACTATTTGCTGGGATTATTCAATTGTGTGATTGTCTCCATTTTTTAGTGCTTCTTTGTTATTCAAACTGGTGTATCAAGTATATATTCAATTTTTTGTTACACATTTGTTGTAATCATGTGATGTGGTTAGCCGGTTCTTTCAAGAAAAGACTAAATCCTTCTGGTCAATCACAGTAACTCAGAAGTGTTAATTGGATAATAAGTAGAACCATATAATTTGGGCTGGAAATTTATCTCAAGCAGAACTTGTCAACTATTAACTTGCATGTTTATACCAGTTATAAACCCTTGTCAATGTGCTAAGCAGCTTGATTTATTGCCACTACGGATTATATTTTCAGATTCTTCATTAGACTCCATTTACCCAATAAGGCAATGTTCTTACCCATATTTTATTCATTTAATCTCATTAAACAAGTTTTAGTATTTTGCATTCATGTTTAAGTCTACATCTTTCCACTCCCAAATTTCTATTGTGGATAGATTACTTAAGGGAGAAACACATAGCTTGAATCTGCTTCATTCATATAGGTTTGCCCGCCTAGGTCTAGCAAAGCCTGAAGAGAAGAAGGTTCAAATTTACCATTTGGCCTTGTACGTTAGCCAAAAATGTTGTGAGAGCTTGACAACCTCTCGTGGTTCAAACCTACATTTTTGAGACCTAACAATTTGGCGACTCTACTGGGGAACCCAAACTGAACCCAAGCCTTCATCATAGAGTCGATACCTTGCAAAAGACTCCACTGGGAACGAGGAACCACAAAATTTTCTCACTTTTGGAAAGTGAGTGATGACTCTGAATGAAAAAGTGCATTGATATTGACAAGGTGGAGTACACATCGAAAAGGAATCACCCTAGAGTTCAGACTATTAGAATAGCTCACAACATGCATGACATAAGGTCTGTATAGCAAGGAGGTCCTAATGATAAAATTAAATGGACACATAAGAATGACAAGGGTAAGAAGGTGTCTGATGATACGTGCTTGAAAAATAAAGAAAAAGCATCAAAACAACATCTAGAGACATATAATCACTATGATACATTGACAAATGAAAACAACTCATCTGGAGAGCCTCAAACTCCAGAGGAGAAAAGGAAACCATTTTATCAACATGATCCAAAAAATCAGGAAGAATTCATGGCAAGATTAGAGGCTGAAAGAGTTAGGACATAACTTGAATATGATCAGAAGAAGGCATTACTCGAGGGAAACCAGAATGGTGATGATGCAATAGTCGTAGAAAACTATGAACACATGACTCGAGATGAAATAAATGCACAACTGGAGTATGAAAGGCGAGAGGTGGAAAGAGCAAGAGCAGAATATGAATAAAAACTCCAAGCAATAAAAGAACTTCAATAATTGAAGTTATAGAAAGCTCAGATGGCTAATTTACCTAAATATGTATGACCTCACAGGCAAGGAAATAATAATGCAGGACCTTCAAATCTCCCAAAAGCACACCAAAATCAGTCAGGGAATCAATATAGACCTCATAATACTCAGCCAGCCCCTCACCAACAATACATGCCTCCACAGGGTCAGAAGTATGTACCCTCACCTCACAACAATCCATTGTACCAGCATTCTCAAAATCCACCTCCTCCACCATACACAACCTTGATCAGGCAATTTGACTTGGTTGGATTTCAAATACATCCTTATCCCATGGATGACAGTTGGAGGAGCCTTGTCCCAAAATTCATAAGGAGTAGTGCAGTCACAGCTAAAGAACACCTAAGGAGTTTTAATGCATTTATTCAAGACTTGAATATGCAATATGAGGATGTATAGATGAGGTTTTTTATGATGTCATTGATTGAACATGCTAGAGATTGGTTTAACAGTTTTCCAACAGCTTCTATTGATTCCATTTAGGAATTTTATGAACAGTTTCTTGAGCAATATGGGAATCAATGTGCACTTGAATTTTACCTGCATGAATTGGTGGCTATCCAGAAGAATCGGAATGAGTCATCTTATGATTTCAACCAGAGGTTTTCTAAATTACATAATAGGACACCTCCTGGATCCAAATTAGTTGATCCTATTGCATTAAGTATCTATTTAAATGATTTTGATCCTAAGACAAGATATGAGCTTAGGAATAGGTGTCACAGGAGTTTAGTTGAAGCTCAGAAGATAGCATTAACTATTAAAAATAATGGGAAAGTTGCAGGAATGATTGGTAAGAGGAATAATCCTAGGGTTCCCCATTATATTCCTTCAAATAGATAAGAAAATACATACAAAAATGAAAGGCCAAGGTTGCATGACATGCCATATACTACAAATTGGAAGGATGGTAAGCCAGTAGTGGATGAACCTAAGAATAAAGAGACACGTGATCCTTTAAAAAAAAGAGGGGCATATATGGTGAATGATAGTCCTTGGTGTTCAGTCTGCAACTTGCCACATTCCCCTGATCATTGTATTGTAGCTCAATCGGTATCAGGAAAAGATGTGCCAGAAGATAATAATGAATATGACCATAACATCTATTTAACTTCCCATAATATTCACCCTAATGACTAGGGATATTCATCTTCACAAGAAGGAGGGTATGAGTATGATGTTGGCCACCAAAAATATAATGTCCATATGGCAGAACAACAAGTTTTTCTGATCATGAGGAAAGTAATGATGAATAGTGTCCTCATAGTACATCATATCAGACAAACAGGTGCAATGTAAGGAGACCAACAAAAGAAAAAATTTAAAGGTTGACCATTACAACAGTCGAGCAGGCCAATAATAGATATTGGTTGAGAAACATGATAATAAATGAGAGTGAAGGTGTTCCAAGAGGAATATTTTTGAAGGATAAGAAAATACCTCAGGAAGCTTCAAAAGGGACTGATGATAAGTAGCCTGATAAAAAATAACATAATAATGTTCATAAGGAGGAAAATAAAGAATTACCCAAGGACAAACAAAAAGGAGAAAGAGGAAAATAGAGGAGAGTCAATGGAGCAAAAGAAGATGATCAAAACATAAGGTGCCTCGTTCGATTTCATGCAAGCTTTGTCTCAGGTAAGGATGTTTGTCCCACTACTTGAAATGATTAAGGTTAAAGAGTATAGTGAAATGGCTATTCAATTGATATCTGGTGGAAATTAAAAAAATACGAAACTTGAAAGCAAGGAGATTCCTAAAATTAGTAATAAGAAGGAAAAGGTAAAGGTTCCAGAGGTTTGTTTAAGTAATGCATTGATGAATCCACCTCAAATTGATCCATTCTTCACTACCTTACTCATAAATAACAAGTTGGTAAGAAATTGTATGATAGATTTTGGTTCTTCTATGAATATCATGCCAGTAGTGGTGATGAAGCAACTAGGTATTGTAGACACATAAAAATGACCTAGGCTTGCAAACTCTATTTCTAATCCTTTTCTTCCTAGCATAATTAAGACATTTTAATTATGTTTCTAACTCACTTTCGACTATTAATTAAATAATTATGAATTACTTAATTAATTCATATCTTTTTAATCTTCATGATTATTAAATAGATAAATTTTATTTATTTATTTAATGTGTCACTAATTGTCTAATATCTTCTCATAATTAAATAAATTTCTTAATTTATTTAACCCTTTATGTCTTCCTAATTATTAAATAAATAAGTTTATTTATTTATTTAATTATGTCACTAATTAAGTCCTCTTCTTCCTAAAATTAAATAAATTCTTATTTATTTAATCCACCTTCCACTATAATTAAATAATTATATTTAATTATCTAATTATTCATTAGCCTCTTCTCTCCTAAATTAAATAAATTTTATTTATTTAATTTGGTCCACTCTCCTAAACTTTGAATTAAATTATTATATTTAATTTAAAAGGTCCCCTTTGTCACATTCCTCTAAATTAAATAACCTTTATTGTTTAATTTCTTCTAAATCTTATTTATTTAAAATAAGTCCAACACCTAAATTAAATAATTTTATTATTTAATTTCTCCTCTTTTATTGTGCTCATTTTAAATAAATATTATTTATTTAAAATAAGTCCCATTTAAATTCTCTTCTTTAGTAAATAATTTAATTTAAATTATTTACTATCACATGACCCCACCCTTTTTGAATTAAAATAGTTTTTAATTCGAAAAGTCAACATCTCCTCTTAAATCAAATAATTTTAAATTACTATTTGATTTTTCAACAACTCCGTTTTTCGTGCCCGAAATCTTTTGTCACATGTTTTGTCAGCCAATGATTTGATTTTCTAAAAATCAATCTTGACCCTTTATTTCGAATCTGACCTAATTTTGCCCTAACCCTAATTGTGGGTTGCCTTATGGAATCTCGTCCATTGATTCTAGGGCATTTACTAACTTTCAATCCTGGCCACTCACACAAAATTGCCTCTTCTATAAAAGAGCAATTTTGGTCATATCTTGCATCTCTTATCATCTTGCATTGTCATATTTTAGAAATCTCTTACCTCTTGCATTTTTAGATAATCTTACATTTTCATTGTTCATCTCTTGCATTTTTCATAATTTTAGCTTTGTTACTTTCATTTGTCATAGCATATTTAGATTTCATTTGACATATCTTAGACATTGTAGATGCTTACTAGTTGTAGTAGGGCATATTATTGCATTTAGTTGCCAAATCCTTCAATATTTGCTTAGGGCTTGTCATTTCCATTGACTTGCTCTTCTTAAATCTGAGGGCAAGTAGTTTATTTCAGAAAATTAAGAAGGTGTAATGGAGGTTAGTCATGGAGGATGAAGACAATCTATGAGATTGTTCATCTATTCCTTTGCACTTCATTACCCAGTTTGGGTTTTTATGTTCTGCATATTACATTGCTAAACCTAGAATAGTTTCTCATTGTTACATTGGTGAACCTGACATATTTTGACAACTTTTGAAGAATTTTGGAGTTGGATCTTTTTTGTTGACTTTTTGTTGCGGGTTTTGCACCATTTTGGAGATAAAACCCTGGTTTTCAAATATTCAACCATATCTTTCAAACAACTGTATATTTTTGGACAAATCTTTTTTTGCAGGTTGGAAACAATATCAAGAGCTTCCCGTCCAAAAACCAGATTTTTTGGAGTTGTTTTCAATTTTTTATAATTTTTTTGGTTATTTTCATGAAAAATCAATTGTGAGAGCACATTAGCGAATTTTTCGGATTTATTTATAGTTTCGAAAAGCTCTCTTAATTTCAATAGGGGTCTATTTTTTATGTTTTTAATTTTCTTGCAGAATAGTTTAACAAAAAATAGATCTTTAAAAATTAGGGTTTTACAAAGATTGACTTATATCTCACACAATTTTGTAGATCTATTCACAATTTCTTTTTTGTAGGTTTGGAATGATGTCAGGCACCTACAGTGAAAAAATAAATTTTTTTGAAGCTGTTTTTAATTTTTAATAATTTTTTTATGATTTTTCATAAAAACTTAATTTTGGATGCAAAACAGTGAAGTTTTCGGATTTCTTTACATTTTTGGAAATCTCTTTGAATTTCAGGAAGGGTGTAATTTATGTGTTTTTACTTTTGATTCAAAAACTAGTTCCAAAAATCAGATTTATGTTGACTAGTTAACCCTCTAATATTGGTGATCAATAATAGAAGTATCCTCTCCCCTTGCATACTTGTGCAATCCTGGGTGTAAGAGAAACTGTTATTGACTCTAGGAATGGGGCTTGCACTAGGTCAAATAGGGTTAGGGCAACACTCTTTCTCTATTTAGTAGCTTAAATATTTTGGGTTACTAATTTTTTGTTTGCAGCTTGTGGCAAGGAGTCTAACGATTTTTACTTGTTCATTTTATAAATCTTAGACAAACTTGCATTTTACATTCATGGGTTAAAATAAACATGCATGCATACTCATTGGGATAAAAAGAACACAACTTGCATTACAAATCATTGGCTTAAAATGAATCTGCATCTTCATAGCATTGGGTTAAAATGAACTTTTAGTTAGCTCACACTACAAATGGTTAAAATGAATCCCATGTTTTGACAAATACTACAAACGGTTAAAATGAACTCCATGTTTTTTTTTATGTTTGTCATCACATTTCGATTTGGGCTTAAAATGAACACCATGCGAGTGTGAGTACTGGTATATAAATTTTAATGTTAAGGAAAACTTAGCATTACGAAAGTTCCTATGGAAAAGCAATTGATTCCCCAATACCCTTGTGGTGCGTTGAAACCTGCAGAATGTAACCTCTGTAGACTAGGATGATAATGCCTCTCGCATGGCCTTTTGAACGGGTGCCCAAATTAAATCCTTTGTTTTAGCAAGCTAAAAACCTTCTATTCTTTGGTACAACAACGGTCATTGTGATGACACCCGCACCTGCGCAGTTCTTAGTAGAGATGATCAATCTGCCATGGGAGTTTCATGGAGGTTGGAAGCTTGGTTGCCCTGAGAAGTGAGTGCACTGTAAGGGGGAGCCTGTGGGGCCAAGCTTCTGAATTCATCCGCTAAGGATATGCAGTTAGTGGGATCCAAAAGAATACTATCCTTGCAGCCATAAGATTTTGTAAAATGACTTCTATGTGGTTGATTTTTAACACCATGTGTTTGCCAACTATTTTCAAACAAATCAACATAAAACTTGCCAAAATCTGAAACAACTTTGTCAACTAAAACAAATCTTTTCAATCGACCTAATTTTTTGTCAAATCACTCCTTGCAATGTATTTGCCATCATGAACCACATTTGTCAAATAAAGTCCTCAATTTTGCACACTTTGGGATAGGAAAACTTTCCTTTCTTTGTCAAACCGTTGTCTCAAACATACATTGTCATTGGACCAAGTCAAAGCAAATCAATCCTAAGTCATTGTCCTTTGGTGAGCTATTTCCAACTCATAAGTCTAGTGTGGAAATCTCACTTTGTCATTTTATCATCTTGTCCTTCAAACTAGTCCTTTGACAATCCAAATCGAGACATTGGCCAAACTTTGAGTGGTTAGAAAACCTTTCCTAAAGATCATTTGGCATAAGGAATCCCTTTTTATCACTTTGCATTGTCACCTTGCATAAAGCATAGTCTCATTTCATCCACCATGATGTCTTCAAGTCACTATGACATGCTTGCTAGTCAATTTGAATGCCAATTCATTAGTAATGGTCAAGCACAACTTGCTAGGGAATTCAAAACACTATACCTCCAATCCAAGTCCAAATTTACAACCCCTAGCCCTCCATCCATCTTGCCAACAATCTATGAGTCCTAGTCCTCTATCCATCTACTGTCAAGGGTCCCCTAACACCATCCATGGCATTAAGTCACAAAAAACCTCCATTGGTCATACCCACCCTAACTTTGACAAGGGAAATGAGCCATCCATCAATCCAAACCAACTATCCACATCATATCCTTTTCCTTCATTTGCATCATATCCTAGTCCTTCATTCACATCATATCCTAATCCTCCATCCATGTCATATTCTAATCCTCCATCCATGTCATATCCTTGCCATGCATCCATGTCCTATTCTAATCCTTCATCCACTAATCCTTTCCAAACCTACATGTCATATCCTAGTTCATTACACACCAATCCATTCCAAGACACTCCATCTTTTCATGAAAACACATCTAGTCATGGTCTCCAAAGTCCCATCCCATTTCATAAACTTGAGGAAACATGTCAAATGAAAAATCCAAAGCATGACATCATAACATCATCGTCATGTCAAGATCAAAGTAGTCCATCCCATGACCCTATCTTTACATCCATTCAAGAAGTCCTCCTAGACAATCATGGCATACCAAATACACCTATCCTTAGTCAAGAGTCCATCCAAAACCATGTCATTGAAGATGAACCTATCCTTGTTCAAGACCCCATTTTTCGATCGTGTCATTCCAACTGAGCCCATCTTTGATCAAGACACTACTTTTGAAGAAGTCCAAAATGATCCACTCCTTGACCTTTATGCCCTTCATGATGAAACACTTGAAGATGACCCTTTCCAAGCTTCCAAAATTGACACTACCAACAATGTGACACTTGCCTCCATGGGACACATAGACGATCTACCTCTAGAACAAGAGTCTCCTAGCATGGACATATTTGCAAATGATCAAGCTATAACTAAATTCAGTGGGATCTATGACAATGACCATGAAGATGGTTTTGATATCAACTTCGAAGCACCAACAGAATCATCAGAATTTGATATGTCAAAAAATCAAACCGAAGATGCTAATCAAAAATCTATCCAAGATGTCAATGAAGCTACAACATCCTATCAATTAGGATCATCTATCTTTTTCAGAGCAGGCTTTCTTAAAGATAAGAAGATTTTGAGCATTAATTTCCACAATAAGGATGGGTTAGCATCTTGCTTCCAAAGTAACAAGTATCCCATTGCCAAAAAAAAATTTCAGAACATGCATTATCAGGAAAAAGGATTAGGCCTACACGAGCAAGGAATTTTGGAACCCATTCAAGTTCAAGCACATTACGAACATCAAGGTCTTGGATATTCATCAATCAAAAAATCTAATGATGTTAATGATACCTCCTCGATATTGGGGGCAACTTTATCTGATACAAACATCAAAATGGTAGTCATGAGTAGTCCTTGTCATAAGATTGTTGCCAAAACCCCTTCCCTCCACACCCCAAACCATCATTCCATCATGAATAAACCTTCCATTTGGAATCAACAAAAGTATTACAAATCCGAAGTTCAAAATCACATGTCAAAGGCCATCAAATCAGACAAAAAGTCAAGTGGACAAATGAAGCTAAAATGGATCCCAAAACAAAATGGATCAAGTCAAGAATCAAGCAAAGAAACGATGCCAAATTCAAAAGTCAATCAAAATGTGGAGCCACAAGACAAGAGGACTCCCAAATATAATCAATGTCCACCTCCTTCAAAATGGCCATCAAGCAAGACATATAAAATTGTTGGTTCCAAACACTATCCTAATAAAAATTCCCAGCTTCGTCATCCAACACCCCAAGTTTGGAAAATAAAAATCAATGCATCCAAACGTCCAACTAACCCATCCACATCTACCATCATCCATCATAATCCTACATCTCGCCTAAATTCCAAACGTCCCATGTCACAAATTCATCACATCTTGGAAGCAACGCTTTATCATAAGGACTCTCATGACACTCTATCACGATGTGCGTATTTTGATAAGGTCAACTCTAGTATCAAAAAGGATCACAATGACATTAATCAGTTGTATGCAAGTGCTATCATCTTGACAATGAAACTACTTCAGAAAGGTCATTATTGGCATGTCATGGCACCAGTCTCTACATTGGCACCATCGAAGGCTTCAACACAGTCAATGGTCATCTAAAGAATCAAGGCTATTCGGCAAAAAATTGAAAATACAAAAAATTTGAAAAAGACAAAAATAGTAAAGAGAAAAATTTTGTCCAATAGTGAAAACCATTCTTATGGCGCTCTGGATAAGTACCATGATGAAAACCTGGAAAACAGGCGTCATGTGTAGAATAAATCATCTATGTGGACCATTACACTTCGGGGCAAGTCATCTCATCTCCCATTCCCTTCACATGAAATTTTTTATGACCTTTCCATCTATCCATCCAAGCCCTGTCATTTCGTCCATTGTCCCACCTATTTTGATCTTCACAAAGACTGGGGCAAAAACACAAATCATGCTTTGGAAAAAATTTTGACATGTCTATCCTTTGACCATACCCTATTCCATATCATGTCATTACCATCATAGCCTCATGTGACATTGTCCTTGACAACTATATGATAATAGTCCTCATGTCTCCTATCTTTTATAGAATCCATCCATTGTCCTTTTATACCTATCACCCATCCCGGTCTCCCTTGTCAATGGTCTAAAGATCCCTCATCATCCCATCTAGTCCTACTTAAGTCATTCCAAATGCAACAATATGGAAAACCTAGCCCATCATCCAAAACATTCCTTGACTTTGTCCTTGGCCTTGCTGCAGACTTTTATCCTCTTGTCATATCATTGTCATCCTCACGTTGTTTCGGGATGTATCCTTCCCACGTCAAACAACGTTGTCGTTGTCATCATCACCTATCAATCGGTATTCAACTTGACTAGCAGAAAAAACATGGTTGTCCTTGGATTCATGTGCGTCGGCATCATTCACATGCATTTGTCACAATTTTTGTAAAACATCAAAAAGACCTAAAAATTTGAAAAAGTCATGAAAAAAGTCATAAAAATCATATAAAGTCTTGCAAAAAGACCTAAAAATTGAAAAATGTCCTAAGAAAATACCAAAACATCCAAATCAATGTCAAAATCCCAAAAACAGAGTCAATGTCTGTCTTATCAATCCAATCAATCACGTCAATCAATCTTTTGTCCATGTCTGAACTACGTTGTCTCTACGCATTTGCTACGTAGGCAAGATTCATCTGAGTCCCTGAGACGTTAGGTCGGTCCTTTTAGGTTTGTCAAAATAAAATAATAAGTCAAACATGGTCACGTTAGTCAAATAAAGCAGACATAGTCGCACTTAACACCAAACAGTATTTCGAAACAACAATGTCAAAATTGGTCAAAATCATACAACATAAGCCAATCAATCATACAGTCAAAATCAGTCAACTTGCCAAACCATTAGTCAAAATGTCAGTCTCGTCACTTTCTGGTCCTCTTCAAGATGTGTTCTTCCTGGATTTGGACCTCGTCAAAATGTCATTTTCCTTTTTAGGATGTGTCCTTGCTGACTTTAGGCACCATCAAACCGTCAAGCCATCAAAACTGTCAAATAGTCAAACAATTAATCTTCGGCAAACAAACATTGGCAGTACAATTAAATGGCTGTTATTTTTTTGGCTATTTTGTCTTATCTTTTTATTGACTTGTCTTTTGGTCATGTTACTAGCTACCTTAAGGATGTCCCATGGAGGATTTAGAGGTGTGATGATGTCTCATGACCTATTTTTTTTTTCTTTGATTGATGTCTGTGGATTGTCTTGACAAAAAGACTAGGGCAAATGGGCCTCTAGTATGAGTTAGGACATTCCTTGTCTACGATTGTCTATTTTGCAAGTCGATGACCTTGCACGCCTTGGTCTATGTCATACCATGGTGTTTGTTGTCCATTTGTGTCATTTTGTTTACCACCCAATGATGATTAAGAGCAATAAATATTAAAGTCCTATGGTAATATGTTGAAGGATTTGGTCTAGGAACTAACATGCATCTCATATAGGCATTGCATCCATATCATCATCCATATATCTTTTTCACTAACATTTCTTTTTCTCTCCATATTCTAGTCTTCTCATCCATTTCGAGAGCACACCCATGTTCTTGGAACCCATCTGTCCTCCCGAGGGGGCATACCGCAACCTTCCTCGTCATTCTTCCTCATCCTATTTTGCACTGGGATATATGTTTGACTTATTTTCTTTGTCACAATGCGACAAGCTGCATTATGACAAAGAGGGGCAAATGTAGACACATAAAAATGACCTAGGCCTACAAACTCTATTTCTAATCCTTTTCTTCCTAGCATAATTAAGACATTTTGATTATGTTTCTAACTCACTTTCGACTATTAATTAAATAATTATGAATTATTTAATTAATTCATATCTTTTTATTCTTCATGATTATTAAATAGATAAATTTTATTTATTTATTTAATGTGTCACTAATTGTCTAATATCTTCTCATAATTAAATAAACTTCTTAATTTATTTAACCCTCTATGTCTTCCTAATTATTAAATAAATAAGTTTATTTATTTATTTAATTATGTCACTAATTAAGTCCTCTTCTTCCTAAAATTAAATAAATTCTTATTTATTTAATCCACCTTCCACTATAATTAAATAATTATATTTAATTATCTAATTATTCATTAAGCCTCTTCTCTCCTAAATTAAATAAATCTTATTTATTTAATTTGGTCCACTCTCCTAAACTTTGAATTAAATTATTATATTTAATTTAAAAGGTCCCCTTTGTCACATTCCTCTAAATTAAATAACCTTTATTGTTTAATTTCTTCTAAATCTTATTTATTTAAAATAAGTCCCAACACCTAAATTAAATAATTTTATTATTTAATTTCTCCTCTTTTATTGTGCTCATTTTAAATAAATGTTATTTATTTAAAATAAGTCCCATTTAAATTCTCTTCTTTAGTAAATAATTTAATTTAAATTATTTACTGTCACATGACCCCACCCTTTTTGAATTAAAATAGTTTTTAATTCGAAAAGTCAACATCTCCTCTTAAATCAAATAATTTTAAATTACTATTTGATTTCCCAACGACTTCATTTTCTGTGCCCGAAATCTTTTGTCACATGTTTTGTCAGCCATTGATTTGATTTTCTAAAAATCAATCTTGACCCTTTATTTCAAATCTGACCTAATTTTGCCCTAACCCTAATTGTGGGTTGCCTTATGGAATCTCGTCCATTGATTCTAGGGCATTTACTAACTTTCAATCCTGGCCACTCACACAAAATTGCCTCTTCTATAAAAGAGCAATTTTGGTCATATCTTGCATCTCTTATCATCTTGCATTGTCATATTTTAGAAATCTCTTACCTCTTGCATTTTTAGATAATCTTACATTTTCATTGTTCATCTCTTGCATTTTTTCATAATTTTAGCTTTGTTACTTTCATTTATCATAGCATATTTGGATTTCATTTGACATATCTTAGACATTGTAGATGCTTACTAGTTGTAGTAGGGCATAGTATTGCATTTAGTTGTCAAATCCTTCAATATTTGCTTAGGGCTTGTCATTTCCATTGACTTGCTCTTCTTAAATCTGAGGGCAAGTAGTTTATTTCAGAAAATTAAGAAGGTGTAATGGAGGTTAGTCATGGAGGATGAAGACAATCTATGAGATTGTTCATCTATTCCTTTGCACTTCATTACCCAGTTTGGGTTTTTATGTTCTGCATATTACATTGCTAAACCTAGAATAATTTCCCATTGTTACAAGTATGTGGGTGGATGTTGAAGGTTGTAAATGTTATGCCATGGGTAGTAGACATGTCCCGGTGTTGGGAATTATGAAAGATGTGGAAGTGAAGTTGGCTACTTACCCACAAGAAACTTATAATATTGATATAATTGTGATTGACACACCTCCTCAGTTTGGAATGCTTTTGTCAAGACAATGGACTGCAACAGTTGGAAGCAATGTTTAGTTTGATTTATCATACACCACAATACTGGTCAATGGTAAGGAATTCACATTGTATAGAGAACTGAGGATGAGTCAGATTATGGATTATGTTCCTCAAGAGAAAATAAATTGCTTTTGTGATGTTGATCTAGGGAACTTCAGAGTAGAACCTTCCCAACCTGAATTAGTAAATAATGATCCAATTGACAAACATGTATTTAAGGATCAGCAGGGTGTGTGGAAAATTTATTTTGATGGAGCATGCAGCCAAGAAGGCAATGGAGTTGGAGTGGTATTTATATCACCTGAAGGTTTTACATTCAATTATTCATTTTTGCTAACTTTTGAATGTACAAACAATGTGGTAGAATATGAGGCCTTGTTGATTGGTTTAAATATGACTGTCAAGCACAAGATCAAACTGATAAAGTTTTTGGGAGACTTTGAACTGGTTGTCTCACAAGTCAGATCAAGATATGCTGCAAAAAATAAAAGATTAAAACAATATAGAAATGTTGTGTGGGATACAAATGAATTATTTGATGCTTTCTCGATTGATTGGATAAATAGGTCAAAAACTTTGATGGAAAAATTTCTAGCCAATGTAGCCTTGAAAAGAGATGATATCACTTTGGCTAGAATATCCCAAGTTGAATTCAAAACAAGACCTTCTATCCTTGACAATGTATATAGTTAGCAAGTTTTCAATGATGATACCAACCTTCTAAAGTTTCTTCATTGCATAGATCAGTATGAGGCTCAAGAGATAGACTTCAATGATTTTGTGGAAGAAGTGGATGGGAAATAGATTGTATTTGGGAAAGAATTCTTGCAGCTTAGAACCAACAAGCTCCCCAAAGGGCTTGTAGCATTAGAAAGATTCTATGATGGGAATGATCGCTCTCTCGTGAAGCAAACACTAGTCAACAAAGAAGATATTGAAGAAATAAATCTAGGCTCTGAGTTGGCACCAAAAAGGGTCTACATTGGAAAGAAAATAAGTCCAACCATTAGGGGAATGTTGATTACATTTTTGAGAAAATACAAACATGTGTTTTCTTGGTCTTATGAAGATCTAAATGCATATAGAGAAGATCTTTTTTAGCATGAGATTCCACTTAAGCTAGATGCAAAGCCATTCAGACAAAAGCAGAGGCCTATTGGCCCAACTTTGGAACCTAAGATGTAGGAGGAATTGGAAAAGCTTAGAGATGGAGGTATTATTAAACCCATTAGACATTAAACATGGGTTTCAAAATTGGTTCTAGTAAGAAAGAAAAATGGGAACATTAGATTGTGTGTAGATTTCAAAAATTTGAATGTGGCTTCCCTTAAAGATAATTATCCTCTCCCGAACATGGAGGCAATATTACACAAAGTAACTGGGTGTGAGTTTCTATCAATGATGGATGGATTTTCTTGATATAATCAGGTTAAAGTCAAGGAATCTAAGCAATACAAGACAACGTTTACTACACCATGGGGGACATATTTTTATGTAAGAATGCCATTTGGTCTCACAAATGCAGGAGCAACTTTTCAAAGGGCAATGGATGTGGCATTTTCAGATCTAATTAATGCCATAATGGTGATGTATCAAGATGATCTTACCGCTTATTCCAAAAGGGTAGAAGATCATGTGGGGCATTTGGAGAAAATATTTATCAAAGCTTTGCAATATGGTGTTAGCCTCAATCCCAAAAAATGCCACTTTGTTGTTACAGAGGGTAAACTTTTGGGACATATTGTATCAAAAGATGGGATTAGAATAGACCCTAAGAGAGTTGAATCTATAGAAAAAATTCCCATTCCCAAAACTGTCAAGGCAATCTAACCATTTTTTGGTCAAATTAACTTTGTGAGGAGATTTGTGTCAAATTTTGCTGAGATTATTAAACCCATATCTAAGATGCTAAAGAAAGGGGAGAAGATAAATTGGACTACAGAAGCTTTAGAATCCTTTATATCCATCAAAACAGCTATCAAAGAAGCCCCCATTCTCAAGTCCCCTGATTTTACCAAACCTTTTCAATTTATTTTTTTTGCCTCATTTCACACCATAGCAGCTATTATGTTGCAAAAGAATGATGAAGGTTATGAGCAACCTATATCTTTTTTCAGTAAATCTTTGCAGGGGGCAGAATCAAAATATGATATCATGGAGAAACAATCCTTTGCATTGGTCAAAATAACAAAAGCTTTCAGACCATATATTGTTGGAGCTAAAGTAATTGCATGTGTCCCACATGAAACTATGAAGGATATTCTGATACAGATGAAAGTGACAGGGAAAAGATGCAGATGGGTCAGTAAAATCCAAGAATTTGATATGGAAATTCAGATCACCAAGCTAGTAAGGGGACAAGGTTTAGCTAGGATAATGGAAAAGTCTAACATTGAAACAAACCAAATATGCAATGTAGAAGGTAAAGAAAATATAATTGCTAGCATTGAACATACTCATTGGTATACAAATATAATGTATTATCTCAAACACATGAAGAGCCCTGAGGAGTTGAATGATAATCAAAAGAGAACTTTGAGGCTACAAGCTTCTAAATATGTATTAATAGAGGGGGGCATGTTTTGGAAAAATAGAGATGGACTGCTATTGTTGTGTCTGGATGAGTCACAAGCAAAACGTGTCTTGAGGGAGATGCATGAAGGAGTGTGCGGAGGTCATTATTCTGCCAAAACCACTGCACATAAGATTCTCAAGGTTGGATATTATTGGCCTAAATTTTTTACAGACTCTTTTGCACATGTGAGGCTTGTCAAAGGTTTTTCAGGAAAATTGAAATATCAAGGAGCCCTACCCCTTAGACCTTTGCAAATTGAAGCCCCTTTCCATCAATGGGGAATTGACTTCATTAGAGAAATATAGGAAAAATCAAGTGGAGGACATAAATGGATATTAGTGGCCATTGATTACTTTACTAAGTGGGTGGATGCCATCCCAACTAAGCAAGCAACAAGCAAGGTGGTGATAAAATTTCTGATGGAAGATATCATGACTAGATTTGGCACACCAGTAAGAGTGATCACAGACAATGGGATGTGTTTTAGATCTAATGAATTCAAAAAAAAATTTAATACATACGGTATTACTATCTCTTATGCTACTCCTCACCACCCGCAAGAAAATAGTCAGGTAGAATCCAGTAATTAAAGTCTGTTGAAGATAATAAGGAGGATGTTGGACACAAATAAAAAGGCATGGGACTCAAAGTTAAGAATGGTTGTATGGGAAGATAGGATTACAGTGAAAAAGGTAATTGGAAATTCTCCATTTAAACTAGTGTATGGAACACAGGCCAGAATGCCATTACATAATCTTTTACCAGTTTACAATTTCATTTTGTAGGAGGATTTGGATATCTCTGAACCAATGGAGGAAAGAATGGAACAACTAGTTGAACTTGATGAGATAAGGAGAATGACCCAAAAGAAAAATGTGAAGTTGCAATCAAAAATGAAATATATTTTTGATAAAAAGGCTAAAGACCAAAAATTTGAGGAAAATGATCTAGTGTTAATGTGGGATGCTCGATGCCAGGAGAAGGGAAAGCATGGAAAGTTTGATGCTCTGTGGTTGGGTCCTTTTTTGATCATTGGCAAAGGAGGGGAGGATGCTTATTATTTGCAGAATATGTCTGGAGAGGAGTATGAGTTACCAATACATGGGCAGTTCCTAAAGCATTTCTTCTCTTAAGGTGTACCAGAGGATTAAGGATTGCCTTTGCATGGAAAATTCTTGAAAAGCCTTTTTAAACATTATTTTCCATGCACATTAGCCTAGGAATTCAATTGGGACTAGGAATTGCTAGTACATGGACAATCCCAGAGTTCCCTCATTTCATGAAATAATTTCTCCATGTACAGTAGTGTAGGACCTCTTCCATATCTTCCTTTATTCTGCCTCTGGTGTCCACTGTTTCATTCGCATATCCCTTGTGGACTTGGTCAGCTCACCCAAAAGCCTGAATTCTTGCTATGCCCACAGGGGGCATACATTCCCAATAGGAGCCACTACTAGAACTTCTGCATTTTGTCATTTTGCTGCTCATGTTAAGCCTTGGGGTTGTGGGGTTTAAGCTTGGTTTGGCTTATTGGTCATTTATTTTCTTTGAGCATTATATTTTTGCGTTGACTTGGTGTCCTAGTTGTCGGTCATGTTAATTTATTTTTGACCCATCCTCGCACATGCATTATCGGCCCCTTCTAACCTGCCTCGTCGGTTTTATTTTGCTCAGTCTTTCCTTTTATTAGTGTCAGGCTGATTAATTTTTTGCCTTGAAGGTCATTTCCCCGCCTACCTTGTTAATCCCCTTTTATGGCTAACATTTTACACATGCAATCTTTTGGACCATTGGATGGAGTTGAAGTGGTTGAATCTGGCCTCATTCTGGGTTGACCTTGGCTGACTTTCCCAAACTAGTTGAATGGGTAGCGGAATGCTGATGCATGAATGTTGGCATTAAGGAAGGGCCCACCAATTTTTTTTTACCCAGGGCCCAGAAGCCGAAGAGAAATAATGTCGCATGGTGTGCAACAGGAGCCTGGAAGGAAATAAAGAAAGGCAATAGAGGGAAAGCCCTAATAAGAATCCATGTGGTAATACTGCGAGCAGTGTTGGCAACAATGAACGGTGGAGATCAAACAAAATTTTGATCAGACATCTTTATGGGAGCTTGGTGGAGTGTTGAAGCCTTATCGACGTGAGTGAACATCATCAACAGAACCTGAGAGCTTGTTCCCCCAATGCAACGATGAGAAAGTAACATTCTATAGTGGGACCTAGTTACAATGACGATGATGATGAGGGCACGTATTTGAAGATTGCATCGGTAGGAGAGATGCCTATCGGTGGAATAGAATACTCAGTCCTAGCGATAGCTCGATGTCATTAATAAATTTCATCGATGGAAAAGGGCAACATCCGTGGAAAATAAAATAAGTCTCAGCGATGCTTCAAGTCTCACCGATACGGGAGTATATGTGGCCAAAGTGAAGAAAAGAGACTATGGTGTGACCCCCACCTAGTTAGAAAGAAAATAAACTGTGTAATGCCACTTGGTAGGCGATCGGAGCTCGGTGAAGGAAAAGAGTAGCAACTCAAAGGAAATCTCTGATGGGATGCCACGTGGAGGGCTCAGAATGAGCTGCGAAGCTTCACCAGATTTAAAAGTGAGGTCGTGGGAAGGTAAACGACGAATGAAAAGTAGCGCAACGGTCTAACTAGGGTTGACATACTCTGATCGGAATGCGAAAAGGCACAAATCAAAGGGTGCGAGATTTTTCAGAAGCAGAATATAAAAGGAATATTGGTGGAAAATTTTGGGCATGGTTTTTTTGTGCGGGTAGACCGGATTGCATGTAAAAAACATTCAGGAAAATAATGAAGACTTGATTTTGCAGCCTAATTTTGGCATCAATTGTTTGTTGGGATTATTAAATTGTGTGGTTGTCTCCATTTTTTAGTGCTTCTCTGTTATTCAAACTAGTGTATTAAGTATATATTCAGTTTGTTGGTGCACATTTTTTGTAATCATGTGATGTGGTTAGTTGGTTCTTTCAAGAAAAGACTAAATCCTTTTGGTCAATCACAGTAACTCAAAAGTGTTAATTGGATAATAAGTAGAACCATATAATTTGGGTTGGCAATTTATCTCAAGTAGAATTTGTCAACTATTAACTTGCATGTTTATACCAGTTATAAACTCTTGACAATGTGCCAAGAATTTTGAATTATTGCCACTATGGGTTGTATTTTTGGATTCTTCATTAGACTCCATTTACCCAATAAGGAACTAGTCTTACCCATATTTTATTCATTTAATCTCATTAAACAATTTTTAGTATTTTGCATTTGTGTTTAATTCTACATCTTTCCACTCCCAAATTTCCATTGTGGATAGATTACTTAAGGGAGAAACACATAGCTTGAATCTGCTTCATTCATATAGGTTTACTTGCCTAGGTTTGGAAGAGCCTAAAGAGAAGAAGGTTCAAATTTACCATTTGGCCTTGTACGTTAGCCAAGAATGTTGTGAGAGCTTGGCAACCTCTCGTGGTTCAAACCTACATTTTTGAGACCTAATAGAATGTATCAAGCTAAGGCACAGGTTACCATTGTTCGAATAGTTTGTGAGAAACCACTCCCAAATTTCCATTGTGGATAGATTACTTAAGGGAGAAACACATAGCTTGAATCTGCTTCATTCATATAGGTTTACTCGCCTAGGTTTGGAAGAACCTGAAGAGAAGAAGGTTAAAATTTACCATTTGGCCTTGTACGTTAGCCAAAAACGTTGTGAGAGCTTGGCAACCTCTCGTGGTTCAAACCTACATTTTTGAGACCTAATAGAATGTATCAAGCTAAGGCACAGGTTACCATTGTTCGAATAGTTTGTGAGAAAGGAGGGGCATCAGTGTTTTGCTAGAATCTTCCTTGATACTGTTGTGGTCCTATTGATCTTCATAATGCAACGAGGGAAATGTTTCAAAGGAACAGTACACTTTTGGAGACCAAAAGCTCTTCAATGGGGAGGTCTGATCCAGGTGGATCTTAGAACTCAAAAAATTGAACTATTTTGGATGTCTTCAAAATTAGCACCATGTCAAAATTCTCAAGAAACTAGACTGAACACAACTTGAATGGGCGAAAAAGGAGTTCATACGTCTGAGTTATGGCAAGCCAAATTTCGGTCAAACTAGGTGCAGGGGCCCATTAGAAGGTGAAAAATTCCTACTTTTCTCACCATAGGATAAATCATTAAAATTTTATGATAGGTGACAAATTTGAAAATAAATGATTAATGCTTCAAATGGGTAGGAAGAAAACTTGTGTGTAATTCATTTAAAATTGAAAAAAATGATTAAAACTGGAAATGAGTGTGGGAATCTCATGTATTATTCATTTAAATTGGAAAAATGATTAATACTTGAAGTGAGTGGAATTCCCACGTATTATTCATTTAATTTGTAAAAAGGAAAATTAGTTTTGTGTGAGAATCCACCTAACAACTATTTTCCTATTCTCAAGGAGGAGTTGAAAGACTCAAGGGATTTTCTCTCATCTTATCTCGTGAGTGGTTGTAAACCCTCTTTTTGTGGATCTGGAGAGTTATCCTCTCCATAGGTTGTGGATTTAGGACAATTACAAATATCCTTTTAATGGTTATTAGGTGGGATTAGAATTAAATAAAAACAAAACCCCAAACAAACAAAACTTATAATAGCCCGAATGAAATATTTTCAAGGGCTTAAATAATACTTTAAAATATGTAAATGATTAGTAAGTAATGTTTTAAGGGTTTTTTAATAACCCATGTCTAAGCCCAAATACTTAACATAACTTTTAAATGGTTATTAGTTAGGATTTTAAACTAAAACCTCCTAAAATAACATTTAATTGTTATGAAATCTTCATAGCCTGTGAACATAAAATGTTAAAGGGGGCTTGTAAAAGGATTTTTTTTTGGTTTGCACAAATACATTGTCTACAAGAATTTCATCACATGCTTTGATCCTTGGATCATCACTGACCTTCTCATCATATTGCCATTTCACCATTCTGTCCTGGGGGACATCAGAATCAAGAGCGTCATTAATTTTGGGAGAAGGGAATCTCCTCTCCACCTCCTCATCATTAGGAATATGCTCTTCCATATTCTCTTTCCCAATTTTCTCAGCATCCCCTCCCTAAATCTCTGTAGGCTACTTAGGAACATCCATGGCTTGAGGTTGTTGCTCCAAGAGAGCTTGTGCTCTTTTAGAAGCTTCTTTGAACTTTACCTTAAACTCTCCACTTTGATATTCAAAGGGGTTAATATGGAAAATGAATATAAGCCATAATATTAAAATTTCTTGGAATATTTTTAAAGATTGGGGAATATTATGGATTTTATGGTTTTCTACCATACTTGGCAAAATTTCACATATAAAAAGGAGTGAGTATGCCAAGTGAAGGCATCCAATTTATTCAGCTTATTCTTTTGGGAAGCATTGATCCAAATCATCGAATTCATCCCATTTCTCCAGTGATCAAGTGAGGAGATTATGCAGAGCAACCTGAGATGAAGATTGGAATCTCGGTTCTTCATACATAAGGTTGTGCTTGAAGGAGCGTCAACCAAAGTCCAATTTGAAGACTTCTTCTCTTGCGAGGTTGTGGTGAAATTTTGGATGTGGGAATCCAATGTCAGGTATAACCAAGGTGTTTTTGATACTTGACTTAATACTAGAATGTTGAATTCAGTGTTGTAAATGAGTAAAAGTACCTGTGTATCTAGTTCACATTCAGTTGATGCTTTAGGAACTAGGACTGCATATGTTGTTATTGTTGGAAGCACTAGTACAGTGTGAATTCAGGGAGTGCTTGTAGGGCTTTGATACTTCCTGATAGTGACATCTTGTACATGTAGTCAGAAGACCAGGTGTTGTAATCAATTTTATAGGTTCAACATTAATGACAAATTGATCACGCTTATTGAGCGGATCCAAAGATGTAGCCCAAAGAGGTGAACTCTGTAATCAAACGTGTCCTTGATCTTATGGTTTAACTTTGATGTTGATTATTGTTATTTATTCCGCATTTTAACTAAGGCACTAATCAGTGAGCTCATTAGATTGATGAATTGAATTTGCATAGTGGATTTGAATCATTAATTAAAGATCTTGGCATAGATTTGGATAAGTAATTATTTCAAATCTAATTAAGTGAAGACTTCATTGAGTAAGCACACACTCTAAAAAAATTCAGATCAAGTGGTATTAGAGCAATTTCTGAGCTCAAGTTTTCTTGGTTAAGTAGATTCCCAGTTGGTGCAAGTTATCCATTTTGATCAGTTGACAGTTTTTTGGTCTACAAGTGTCACAGGCAAACATTTAAGAGATTTTAGGAAGATGACATTTGAACATGGGGAATCTTCCAAGGTGATAATTTCTTCATCCATGATGGATGATTTCTTCACTATGAAGAGGATGTTCAAAGCATCCACCCAAATAAGTTTGAGAGGCTTCAGGAACTCGAGGAAGCCAATCAGCGCCTCTAGAGGGAAAATCTTGAGTTGAGGAGTCACCTCAAAGACTTGTAAGACAAGAAGAGGAAGTTACATTTGATGTTGCAGAGTGTTGTGGAGGAAAAAATGGGAGAAATTTTGGGTGCAAGGATTCCTCCTCAAATTGAAGATCCTAAAATCTTCACCTTTTGTCCACACTCAGAGGATTCCTCATATGTGCCCCTTACATAACCTAACAGTTTGGAGGCTTCATTTGCATCAATTCAAAAGGAGCTATCGAAAAATGTTCAGGAGGTTGATCAAGTAGTGGAGAAGGTAATAAAAGAAGTAATTTCAATTTCTTCTTTCAATCATGATCATCCTTTTGCAACCTTTGAAAAACATACCAAGGTTATCGATATGAAGCTACTGATGAAGATGGGCTGTAGTAGGAAAGGCCTTAGAATTCGTGGTCGAGGCATAGTTAGTCCAATAAAGGTGGTATAATGACCTCGCTATACTAGACTGGGTTATGATAGTGAAGAGAGTGAAGAATGTTCCAGGACCATATTTGATAGGTCAAGCTGAAGGTGAACCGCACTATGGTGACTTCAAATCATCTCCTCGAAAAGATGCACGTAATGGAGGACAGTCTACATCAGATCACCTTCAACGTTTGAGGATAGAACCTGACAAAGGTAAAGGCGGTTCTCCTAAGGAGAGTAGTGCTCAAGCTAGTCAAGGAAAATCCAAAGGTGATGAACACTTTCAATCTATTGTTGTTTTTGAAAGTATTAATTTTTTTATACCAGCCTTATGGAATATGTGACCCTACACATTTTCCATGCTCCTAACCACTGTGTAGCAAGGTACAACAAGAAGAAGAGACTTTGCAAAAATTTAGTGATACAAGCGAAGGAGACAGCGAGGCATACAAGATACCTACAACATTCCACTCTGAAGAAGTAAACGGAGGACAAAGCCCAAAATTATTGTACTCACTATAAAATCAATGGGCATTGGGTTGAAAAATGTTGGAAGCTACACCCAAAGCTTTGACATTCACCAAAGGAACCCAGTCAGTAGGAGGTTGCAAAAGTAAAGGCATAACATGTGGTGACCATCCCTGAGGCAGTCCATGAAGAGCCTCAATAGAAACATGATCAGTTGGAAGAGGAGAGTTCCTTTGTTCAGCTTTGTAAGAGATGGGAAAACATGTCAACTATGTAGTTGTATCAACTTTGTTTTATGTTACCTTTTGATTGTGGTAATATGTTAGTTGATGTAAAACTAATGTGGTTATGAGTGAAAGACTCTAAAAATAATTCTTTGCAAATATTTTTATAAAGTTTTATTACTCTAGATTGATATTTTGTAAGGCTTTCAAAGCCATATCTGTTGTAATTTGAAGGAGAATACTTGAAGACTATTGTCTGCAGGTTAATGATTTGTTACTTGCATTTTTCTTGCAGTGCTCAAGTGGCTAACATTAATTCTTGAAATGAGAGTGTGTCACTAAGATTCTATTGAAAGAAATTTTGTAAAAGATGCATACACCATCTATTCCATTGATCACTGAGGACTTAGAGTTGTAGAGAACAGACTAGAGTGGCCCATATGTTCCTGCTTCATACTCAGTCAACCGATGATTGCAAAGACCTACAAAAGGGCAGTATTTTCAATGGACTTGATGCTACGATATGCATGGATAGATCTGAATGGTGAAGGCTTGAATCATCCATTTTGAAGTACAAAGGTGAAGGAATGTATCAAGATGAGGCACAGTTTTCCCTTTTTTGAACAATTCGTGAGCAAGGAGGAGCATAAGTGTTATGCCAGAATCTTCCTTGGTACTGTTGTGGTACTGTTGTGGTCCTGTTGATCTGAATAATGCAGTGAGGGAAATGCTTCAAAGGAACAATACATTTTTGGAGACCAAAAGTTCTTCGGTGGGGAGGTCTGATCTAGGTGGATCTTAAAACCTTAAAAATTGAACTATTTTGAATGTCCTCAGAATCAGCACCATGTCGAAGTGCTCAAGAAACTGGAAGCAATGCAACTTGAACGAGTGAAAAATGAGTTCATACGTCTAAGTTATGGCCAGTCAAAGTTTGGTCAAACAAGGTGCAGGGGCCCGTCAGAATGTGAAAAATTCCTACTTTTCTCAACATAGGATAAATCATTAAAATTTGATGATGGGTGACATAGTTGAAAATAAATGATTAATGCTTCAAATAGGTTGGAAGAAAACTAGTGTCTAATTCATTTAAAATTGAAAAAAAATGATTAATACTTGAAATGAGTGTGGGAAGCTCATGTATTATTCATTTAAATTGGAAAAATGATTAATACTTGAAGTGAGTGGAATTCCCATGTATTATTCATTAAATTTGTAAAAAGGGAAATTAGTTTTGTGTGAGAATCAACCTCACAACTATTTTCCTATTCCCAAGGAGGAGTTGAGAGACTTATGGGATTTTCTCTCATCTTATCCCTTGAGTTGTTGTAAACCCTCTTTTTGTGGATCTAGAGAGTTATCCTCTCCATAGGTTGTGGATTTAGGAGAATTACAAATAGCCTTTTAATGGTTATTTGGTGGGATTATAATTAAATAAAAACAAAACCCCAAACAAACAAAACTTATAATAGCCCGAATGAAATACTTTCAAGGGCTTAAATAATATTTTAAAATGCATAAATGATTAGTAAGTAATATTTTAAGGGGTTTGTAATAACTCATGTCTAAGCCCGAATACTTAACATAACTTTTAAATGGTTATTAGTTAGGATTTTAAACTAAAACCTCCTAAAATAACATTTAATTGTTATGAAATCTTCATAGCCCGTGAACATAAAATGTTAAAGGTTGCTTGTAAGAGGATTTTTTGAATTTTTTTTCAAAGGGGTTAATATGGAAAATGAATATAATCCATAAGATTAAAAAAAATGGGAATATTTTTAAAGATTGGGGAATATTATGGATTTTATGGTTTTCTACCATACTTGGAAAATTTTCACATATAAAAAGGGGTGAGTATGCCAAGTGAAGGCATCCAATTCATTCAGTTTATGATTTTGGGAAGCATTGATCCAAATCATTGAATTCATCCCATTTCTCCAGTGATCAAGTGAGGAGATTGTGCAGAGCAACCTGAGATGAAGATTGGAATCTCAAAACTCTGTACAGAAGGTTGTGCTTGAAGGAGCGTTGATCAGAGTCCAATTTGAAGAATTCTTCTCTTGCGAGGTTGTGGTGAAATTCTGCATGTGGGAATCTAGTGTCAAGTATAACCAAGGTGTTTTTTAAACTAGACTTAATAATGTCATGTTGAATTCAGTGTTGTAAACAAGGCAAAGTGCCTATGTATCTTGTTTGCATTCAGTTGATGCTTTAGGAACTAGGAATGCATCTGTTGTTATTGTTGGAAGCACTAGTATAGTGTGAATTCAAGGAGTGCTCATAGGGCTTTGATACTTCCTAACAATGACTGCTTGTACATGTAGTCAGAAGACCAAGTGTTGTAAGCAGTTTTGTAGGTTAAACATTAATGGAAAATTGACCACGCTTATTGAGCGGATCCGAAGACGTAGCCCAAAGAGGTGAACTCTGTAATCAAACGTGTCATTGATCTTATGGTTTACTTTTGATGTTGATTATTGTTCTTTATTAAGTATTTCAACTAAGGAACTAATCAGTGAGCTCAATATATTGATGAATTGAATTTTCATAGTGGATTCAAATCATTAATTAAAGATCTTGGCATAGATTTGGATAAGTAATTGTTTCAAATCTGATTAAGTGAATAATTCGTTGAGTAAGAACACACTCTAAAGTTTTTTAGATCATCTATTCTACTAATGGTTGGGTTGATTTCAATGTTCATCTTGAAGACCCAAGTTTTTATGTTTCCTATGGATGCTAAGTTCATCATTTTGTCTAGATTTTATGTCTTTTCCATGGATATTAAGTCTCCTTCAAAGGTGGAGACCTCTCCTTTTAAGGTGAGGGTTTGTTTTATGGTTGAGGTTTCTCTCTTCCTGCTCCTTTTGAGGTGGAGTGTGGATTTGTAGGAGATTTTTTTCTGCTATGAGAATGATGTTCTTGGTTTCTTCTCCTATAGAGGTGGAGAGGCGGGTTTGATGATGTGGATAGTTTGCATCATCAAGAATTTTTTTACTAGTTCAGAAATTCATATTCTGACCAAATTGTTCACTGTTGGTTGATTTTTTCTAGTCATGTTGGCTTATTTATGTTCTTCCTGAGCAATTGGTTAGTTGTAATCTATTTGATTTGAGTTATGTTTGTGGTTAGTGTTCTCATTGAATCAGTTATGGTTATTCTGAGTGGTGGGTTAGTTGTGGCCTGACTAATTTAAGTTGTGCTCATGATTTATGAGGGTTCAAGGTCCTTGTCAAAACCTGGTTGTAAAAGGGTTTTGGGTCCCTTCAAAACGTGTGTTTTTTAGCTTGAGTTATCTTGAATATCCTTAGATGGCTACTATTGATGGGTTGCTTCTGCTATGCAATTTATTTTTCTAGTAGCTTCTTTGTCTTAATAGGGTTTTAGGTCCCTTCAAAACCTCATTGTATTGGGTTTTGGGTCCCATCAAAACCTATTTTTTACCTAATAAAAAACATAAATAATCAAAGAAATGTTACCAAAGAAATCCATTATAGGTTTAATTTTCTCGAATGAATGATTTGGAATGTGGATACTCTTGTACAAAAGGTACCTATTTTGATAACATACAGTTAGCAAAGATGAATGGATAAAACAAATGAGAGTGTGCCTCAATCTATATATTTTGGGAGAAACTATGGATGATGGAGATGTGATGAAGAGATTCATGGTGGAGGATTAATGCAAGGACTTCCCTAGGATAGAAGAAATAATGGAGTGTTTTGATGGATTTTGTTAGAATGTGAAGGGATAGGATGCATTTACCAAACATAGTAAGTAGTTACAACCATGAGGAATGGAGGGAAAAGTGCACTTAGGATCTCTTTATTCTTGGAAGTTGGGGAGAGAATATTACAGCCATGAGGGATGTGGGGGAAAAGTGTACTTAAGAACCATTTATCTATGGAACTTAGTGGAGAGAATATAGCCATAATTAAATAATATTGTTGTTCAATTATTTTAGCCATATGTGAGGTGGAAAATAAGTGTAAATAATAATAAATTTATTTAATGATGTGAGATAGAAAAGAGGCTAATTAAATAGTGGTATTATTTAATTAGGTAGGGGATATTAGATGAAGGGGATTTGACTAGGTGATGTAATTATTTGGTTTATTAGGATAAGGTGTATTAGAGAAATATTTAAGTGTTTACATTTTGCCTCTCTTTGATATAATTTTGTGACTAAGTGGTGTTGTGTCAAAGAAGAATAAAATTTTGGATGAAATGGATCTTTGTTGGTAGGTTACCTTCGTCAATCGAGGATGATGATGGAAGTGATTGAAGTGATGCCCCATCAAAACATTTGGGTGGAATGGAGCCCAAGAGGTCTCTTAGAAAGATAAATGATGATAAAAACATGGGTCATGATGGATAAAAGATGATCTAGGAGAAAAAAAAAGTAGGATAATGTACATTTCATGGATATAGAAATGAAAATGGATGAGGATTGGATATATTGATTGATGTCACTTGGATTATTGGATGGGAGAATTCTAGATTGGATGGGTGTTCATGATTGATTATGATATACCATAAGGATGTAATGCAACTATAATGACACATGTTTAAGTGGAAAGAAAAGGATGGATAAATAGAATTGGAATGGTAAAATATATGAAAGATGAATACTATCAAAGTAACTTTATGTATAAAGAGTAATGTATTATTTACTATATCACTAGCATTATGCACCATGATATAATAGATCATGACGATGGAGTGTCGTGTGTATATACTGACACAAAAATAGAGAAGTTGGAAATATCACAATGATTCAAGAGAAACATTGTTAAGGAATGTCATCATATGAATGATGAAGGTGACTATGATAGTGTGATAGATGGAGTACAAGGACTATAGGCAACATGAACTAACACATAAAATCAAAGAAGCTACAAATAACACAATGATCCAAAAGACACATTTTCAAGGAATGCCACCATATAAAGGATGAATATAGCCATGATGTTGTGATGGATGGAGCACTAGGACCATAAAAAACGAACACAAACAATTGATCAAAAATAAATAAAAAATACTAGGTAAACTATTCATTTAAAAATCAAATTGGAAGCACATGCAAGTTGGGTTTCTAATCAAATCAAAATAAACCTCAAATAGAGCATACAAATGAATTCAAAACACATTAATAAAAATTTAAAAATAAAAAAATATTATGAAATAACTCTATGGTATATTTTATTTACTCCAATGATTGATTTGGAATATGGATGCTTGTGTACAAAAGGTGTATATTTTGAAAACATTAGTTGGCAAAGATGAATGAATGAAATGGATGAGAGTGTCCCTCAATTTACATATTTTTGGGAGAGCCATTGGATGGTGGTTATGTCATGGAGAGATCCATGATGGAGGATGAGTGAGAGGACTTCCCTAGGATTAGATAAATAATTGATGGTTATGGTAGAGGTTGTTGGAATGTGAAGGGTCAAGATGCACATACTAAAATAATAAGTAGTTGCAATCATCAGGGATGTGGGGGAAAAGTATACTTAAGACCCCTTTATTCTTCAAATTTAGGAGAGAGAATATTGAAACCATGAGGGGTGTGGGGAACAAGTGTACTAAGGATCCCTTTATGACTAGAATTTGGTGGAGAGAATACAGCCATAATTAAATAGCAATATTATTTAATTATCTTAGCCAACTGTGGGGTGGAAAATGATTATGTTTTAGTAATAAAATTATTTAGTTATGTGAGATGGAAAAGGAGATAATTAAATAATAAGATTATTTAATTAGGTAGGGGATACTAGATGAATGGGATTTGACTAGGTGATGTAATTATTTGGTTGATTAGGATAAAGGTGTACTAAAGAAGGTGTCTACAAGTATTTTATTGTTTATTTTTCCTTGTCGAGGTTTTGTACACCATTTTTTGACCAAATGATTTAGTTTAGGAATTTATTTGAGAGCTTGTAATAACATAATCTCAATATTTAGGTGTTTGATCTCTTTTAAAAGGTTAGTTTCATTTGACAAGAGCAACTTTGGAGAGGGTTTCTTATATATGGTTTTATGTCTCTTTGGAAAAGGCACATGTTTTAGGATGTGAAAATTATATCAAGTTCTAGAAGATTATTTTGGGGTAACACGAAAGGATTGTTTTGAAGAATGTTTGGAAGACAACTCTAGAGGGGCACCAGAGGGTTATTTTTAAAAGGTAACATGGGAAGTCAAAAATTGATCTTCAAAATAAGGTTATAGAGCAAAATAGGTAGGTATTTTATGTGACTCTCTTGAATATTTTTAAATTCACAAGTTAGTGTGTTCTATTTGTTTTTAAAGTGTTTTTCCTTACCTCTTGTTACCTCTACTATGGTGGGTTGATGGGAATTGTGGAATATTTTCCCTAATCCAAGTTGAATAACACCATAATTGATGACATTAACTATTTCCATATTTTATTTCTCAGTAGAATATACTAGAGAAACCTATCTATTATTCTTTGGGTTAGCAACAAGCTATGCAGTAATTTGAGGTTCTGCAACCTAGTTAGGCTATTTTTTATTATGAGGAGATAGTAGCAAAGGTTATTACCAATTCTATAGATGCTAAGGTCCTTGGTAAAACTTTTTGTATGGGATATTCCATTAGGGTGCAAATCTCAAAGGATGCCATAGATACTATCGCTAGTTAGACCATTGAGGAATAAATCAAGGTTGATTGGTCCACTTTACAAATCCCCATGAATAAGTTCCCCACTCCTATGTAATTTTTTAGTGAGACCAAGGCCCTATCCATTAATTATTATTCCAATTTGATTGTGGGAACCAAATTTTATTAGAGTTTTGAACAAAAGGATAATTCCCCCTTAACGATATCCCATATAATTAACTTATTCCTTAACTACATGATCCATTTTCTCATAATTTTTATTACGTGAATAAATTCACATTGGTTAGTAGGGTGATTCTTGTCATAGACTTGACATACATCAATATTTTCCATTGGGAATTCTTGTAACAAATACTTGTTTCTACACCTTGGATAATATTTTACTATTTTGGGTTTGGGCTTGTATTATGTTAAGTGTAGTATTCAATTAGACTAGGATAATATTTTTAAAAGTTTAATATTTCCTCCCTAAACTTTCCTATCTCATTGGTACCTCTCTCCAGGATAGATTTTTTTTTCATCCTTAAGTTCTTGAAAAATTCATACATAGTTCAAATATTTCATTAAGACTCAGTTTAAAATCTCCTTTCCCCGCAAGGTTGATAGTTTTGTGTGGTTCTTCATTAAGGCATTTCAAAATATAGTTTTAACTAGTTTTGAATTCACTAGATCTTCACAATATTTTAACACAAATAGGAATCCATCTTAGTAATCTTATATGCTTTCATCCTTTTTTGTTTTAGATGGAAGAGCTCCTCCTTCCTATCACTAAAATTTTTATTTCTTGTCAAGAGCTAATAGACCTATATTTTAATCCCATAAACTAGATCATAGTAAATTATTTTAGTGTGAAGGGGAATGTAAGAAGAACTTCCTACAGTAACCTTGAGAGGAGGGTAATGCAATTTTTTTTAGTTTTTTCCAATAGTTATAATAATTAAATAGAAATAAAAGTAAATATCATGCATAATGATTTACATGGTGGAAACCCTTTTAGGATAAAAACCTCACACTCTAAAACCCGCCCAATATATTATTCAAGAATCACAAATATTACAATATGCTTGTAGAGCAAGCTTCTCAAAGGAGTATCACCAACCAAAGATCTAGAGGGAACATGATAGCTATCAAAATATCATAATACATCACACCACACAGTCATAATACAATGCCCTCATAAAATAGGGTTTTATTCTAGAGCAAGACAATCCAACAAAATATCTACCATTAGATTTGAGACCTAATGATGAATGATCCAAATCTATAATAATAAAATATAGATAAAATTTGGATTTTGAGAGTGTTTCCCTCAAATCCCTACTATGGAACACAATCCCTAGACCCCCCCAACTAGGGGGATGGGGCCCCAAAATCTCCCACTAAGGGGATGGCTCTCGAGCCCAACAAGGGGTACCCCTCGTGCTCAAATATATTAACATCTTATCATCACAAGGTTGAGACACCATTTTTCCTAACATTCTCTAACTTGTCAAACACCTTACAAGAGAAATGGGAGGATCAATACCATGATTTAATTGCTAGGGGTCGAGAGGCCCATAGAATTTGAACACCATCTATTTAACTTGTGTGCTCACAACCTTAGTTAAATTTTTTATCAAATTACCATAACACAAGCAATACTCTGAGGTACCTTGCAAATATTTGAAGACTCTTTTAACTACATCTCGATGAAATCTACTAGGATTAGACATATATCTGGAAAGAACTCCCACTACTTGGGTAATGTTTGTTCTAGTGCAAACCATAGAATACATCAAACTTCCAAATGCACTCTAGTAAGACACTATATTCATGTCTTTCATCTTTGATGGGGATGTTGGATAATCTAAAATAGAAAAATTTGTCCCAACTATAAAAGGAACACATAATGGACTACAATCATGCATGTTAAACCTCAATAAAATTGAATTGACATACTTACTTTGACCAAGATATAGATTTCATTTCACTTTATCTCTTCTAATTTCCATTCCAAAAATGTGTTTAGCTGCACCAAGATCTTTCATTTCAAATTTTGCTACAAGACTTTAGTTTTGAAATCATTCCTTTCCATTTACCAATAAATAACATATCATAAACATATAATGCAATAAACAAGAAATTATTACCATCGATCTTATAATAAACATAATAATACAATTTAGAATGATCAAATCCCAAATTCAACACATATGTATCAAATTTTTGGTACCACATCCTAGGACTCTATTTGAGGCCATACAAAGATTTCTTCAATTTTATAATCTTTGTGAAAAACATAATCAATTATTATTATTGTATGTTTTGAAAAGTAGATTCATGAATATGATCTATTTTATCTTCTATTTTATCTTGAAAATTTGTGCATGTGATTCTATAAGTTTGAGTTCTTATCTTTTGGAGAATTAGTCATTCCATTGAAGAGAAAGAACATTGTTATCTTAGATAAGTATATTTGTTAAATATTAATGTCATATGTTTATAGGAATGTATTAAATTAGTGATTGTGTAAGGTCTATAGGTTAGTTGTTAACTGTCAGTAGCATTGTATTAGTTTGATTTCTTTGAAATTTTATAAGTGAAAGGAATAAAATAATATCCTAAAATTAGAAATCTCTATTAAAAATTGCATTTCATTTGTTTAATCAAGAAGCTTGAGTGATTAACATAATATTTAATTAGAATATGAATAGAATTTCCTAATTCGTATTTTAGCAAAGCATCATTTCATTTTGTACTTTTAAGAGCATTTTTTTTATGTAATTTAGTAGTTGTAATTTCACTTTAGCATAATATTATTTCCATTCCATAGTTTAAACTTTTATCTATAACAATAAATTTATTTTAAAGTTATAGTTGAGTAAGATAATTAGAAATACCAAGTTTATTAGGATACGATATTTACTTTCCTATTTCATATAGCCATCAACCACCACTTTGGTTGACAAGATGATAATCTCTTAAAGTATGAGGTTTGATGATAACTCATCACTTTTGTGCACCATTATCAAGGACTTCATTTATGTTAATAATTTGAAGTTGGCATTAGGATTAGGGGAAGATGAATTAAAATATTTAAATTTAGATGAAGAAAGCATGCTCTTCTTTTGCATGATCAGAAATGGGGCCCTCATGGAAGATTTATTGCAACAAACCCTCAACCTCAAAAATTAATTGAACAATATTTGATGATATAAACTGTAGCCAAATAAATTTTTTATCAACAATTGGTCAATCAAGACCAGCTTGAGACTTTACAAATCACCACAAAAATTGAGCAACAAAAAAATAACATTTCAACAAGAACAATTGAAGAAAATAATGGTCATGGTGAAAGAAGGAAAAAAGGTTGAAATGAAATAAGGATGAAAGGTCGTGATGAAATAAGTGTGGAAATAATATTCACCTATCTTATCAATTTAAATCCTAATGAGGAGACCCTCATTAAGAATACAGCTCCTTGTATCTTTCAAACCTTTAGAGGTATGGATGAAAAGAATCCAAACTAATTTCTCTTTGAATTCAAGGTCTGTTGCTAGAACTGCAATCATAGAATAAATAACTAAGAACTCAGATTATTCTATATTAAGAAAAATGGTGTTTCAATCTTGCAATTACAAGAGTTAAATATATATAGAGTTTCACCTCAAGTTATATGAAAATGCTTAATTATTATCATCATTCCAATCATGCACGTCTTATATTTTAAATATTTAATATAAATATTTAAAACATAATAAATCAAGAAATTATTCAAGTATGTAACGATGATGAAATAAGGAGAGTATTTTTTAATAATACTCCTAAGGGGAATCTACTTCCAAGATCGCATCATCATGCATTATTCTTTGATATTCAAGGAGGTGATAGGATATATTTTTTATGCAAGTAGCTAAGAGTGGACACCCTAAAATAGGAGCATATTCTTCTTAACCAACTTGGCCCTTTCAAAGTGATCATTTTGGCATTAGATGCAATTATACTATCTCCATCTACCCTATATAGTAAAAACATATATATCATCTTAATCAAGATAAATAAGATTTTTTATAACGAATAGTTTTAGCATGACAAAAGGTTTTTTGATTTGGAAGGAATGCACTTTATCTAGAAACAAATAGGTGAAATTTTGCCTCATCATTGGGCTCGACAAGTAAGACTTATAATGCCCATATGAGTACCTATAATGAACTAGATAGTATATGTAATGGGAGAATCTCTATGATTCCTTGGAAAATAAATAAGGATGTGTATATCTAAGTCCAACATAAATTATAACAAAGAAAGAAGGATTTAACATCTAACATGTAGTATCTTAATTAACCTAACTTATTTTTTTTAAGTTTAATCTAATGAACATAGAAATAACTAAGTCAAAAGTAGAAAAGAAATTAAAATTTTCTTTGCATTAAAATGGTCCATGATTTTTGGTTCTTAGAGAATCATGTGCAAATATAACCTATTCCAACACACAAAAAAATATAACATTGCTTGAGTTAGACTTATAGTGGGTCCTTTGATGAGGTGGATATTGGTATCATACTTTAAATAAAATTATCTTTCCTTTATTACCTAGAAACCCTATCATGATGGTTTTAATTTGATTATATGGTGAATTATTAGCTATCCTAATTAATAATTGTGTATGCATTCCTATTTTTCTATTCTATGTCAAAAATATTTCAAGGCTAACAATCTTGGTTAAAAAAAAAAATTGTTAAGATAGGGTAATAAAATATGATCTTGCTCCAGTAGGTAGACTATTGAAGAAGTGGGGATAAATTCTCACATCTCAAGTAGCTCTCAAATAGTCATAACTCTAGTATGGTCGCAGCTCTAGAATATTTTTAAACCCATAATATTGTAAAAGAAGCTCTAGAAAATTAATGGTAATAGAAAGAAATACCTTACTCATCACACTTATCTATTATCTCATAAATCAATTTGAATAATTTGCATCATGTTTTATCGATAAACCAAAAAATTGTGTGAAGATGAAGACTCTTGTGTTAGAATATTGAGGATATTTCATTGATGCATTTGTTGGAAACATGGTCATGTGGTACATATAGTTATGCATTGCAGTGTTGTCATTGATGTCAACATTGCATCCCGATACAAAGACTATGGTGCAAATCATTTTGGGTGTCATGAGCATTGTTGAAGATGATTGTGAAAGACTAATTTTGCAAGAAGGTTTGATCCGGTGAAGACAATTGTGATGAGAATTGACTAAGTGTTAATAGTAGTGATTATGTGTACAGGGGATCCAGTAATTGGGTCCGCATTGGTTTGTTGTTGAATATTTTTCTTTGTGCTTCTAGTATAATTTTGTTCACTAGTAGAATATTTTAGTTCCATAATTTCAGCTTGTTTTGGTTTTTGGTTTTAGAGTTATGAGTAATAGAAGTTCAGCTTAGTAGTTTCCAGCATTTCCAATTCAGTATATATGAGTTGATGAGTCAACACTTCTCCACAGATTTTTTTTTCGCTTTGCAGATTTATGGAAGTGTTGAAAAATGTCAGATGAGTGTGCATTCTAGATGGCATGATGTTTTGAGGTCCGCATGTCCAAATTTGGGTATACACTTGGAGAATCTTTGTATTAGGTCCTTTGTGGTGCCGACCTAATAGGTTTGAAGGTATGCAAAGTTTAAATAAGTATTGTGGAGTTATGTGGGATCTATTATAGGTCCATGCCAACCTATTTCAAAGTGTTTTGAGATTTGAATCTTGGCACAAAGCATGCATGGATAGAGTTTGAGTTGAAAAGTTATATTTTGTGTATTACATCCAATTAGGCTGACCTAATTGATGTTATAAATGAAGTGGATATATAAGTTAGATTTTTTTTTATGTTTTGAAGATTAAGGATATTTGAAGATTCTTTTAAATGTGAATTATGTGAATGCAGAGGAGAGAAAAGTATTAAGTTAGATCAGTATGAAGAGTTTTGGGTCTATATTTTGAGCTTCAATGGAACTATATTCTAGCATATTGTAGATGCATTTTGTAATAGTTCAACACTTGGTTGTGTGCCACAATCTCTTCTATCTCTTTCTTTTCTCAGTGGGCAGTGAGTCCACTTGGATAGTGAGTCCACCTATAGTGAGAACTTCTGTAACATACTATAACCAATTATAATATATTGTGAGCTAATCCTCACTGTGGTTTTCCCATTTTGGGTTTTCCACATAAAAATCCCAATGTTCATTTGTTATATGATTTTATTAGATGTTTTCATGCTTTTTTTCATCACTACAATTGAATATGCTTAAATGTTTAAGTGGTTTAAGGGAATATTGATTCACCCCCCTCTTAGTATTTTGGGTGTTCAACATCTTGTTGAATGTGTACTTCCTCAAATTTATGATTTCTTTGTTATGGGACATTTTTTTATTAATTATAGTTGAATTCATATTTAGGATTTTATGTTAAAAACTAAACAACAATCATGCATGAATTACACCATGCTAAATTTTAGGCATTAGTATGTAGATATATAACTCTTTTATGTTCTTTTTAAAGAGATGACTCTTTTTTGAATGCATATAATAAGAAATAGCTCTATGTTATTTTAAAATAAAATTGACAATTTGTGGATGATACTATAAGTCTTAGAAGTTCTATCCTTTAGAGAGCTAGCCACTTGATTGGGGAATCATGAAAATAATTTAGAGATAATTATTTTAATTTATGTTGTCGTTATGAATTATTGTGTTTATGTTCAGTAAATAAAGTTAATTATTAAGTTTTTTCTTGCAGATTAATTCATGTGTTGTCCAGTATTATATGTGTTTTTATGTGTGGTATCTAGTGGATTTTTGGTATAATGAAGCATTGTATTTTATAGAAACAAAACCAATAGATAGTTCTAACTCAAGGAATTCATTTATTTGAAATTAATTTGAAGAATTTGCTAGTATAACTTTATATTCATAAAATAGTCAAGAAATTTAATGCTCTATTTAGAACAATCAAGTAGTTTAAATACTTTGTTTCATTTTGATAATAATTTTTTAGTGTTTTCATAATTTCAATTTCAATTTCAATTTTTCCATAGATTGAGGTTTCAAATGTTTCATCAGTTTATATTTTATTTCCACATAAGTATATCTTTATTTCATAGCTTTAAAAATCTATTGAAATGGGATACTTGACTTCCTATTGCATATGACCATTAGACACCGTGCACATATTGACAATATAGAAATTGACTAAAGTACAAGGTTTAATAATGCATCATCAAAATTGTAACACCTTACCTAGCTTATTGATTTTTTATGAGAGAGGAGGTGAATATTTGTGCATAAATTTCACAAAAATACAAGAGCTTTAATGGAAGAATATTTAAATAGATGGGACCATGATGGATTTTATGATTAAGGTAACACAATATTTAAGTATGGTTGAGTGAGAATGATACATAGCATGCTTGTGACAATGAATTAGCTAAGGATGACTACTTTTTATATTGTTACACTAAGATGCAGGGTGTTTTTCCAAGTGATGTTAAGTTCTTTAGCATTTTGAGTGGGTACTACTCTTAACTAGTAGAGAACTTACCCATTCCAATAATAATTTAACAATACATCAATAAATAATCCACACAAACTTCAAATTATATAGACAATATAGTTGGCATGTGGACTTTTGACATGAGATGGGGCTTCACATGTGGAATGAATGACACTTTTATGCCTTTATACCCAAGGTCACAAGAATTTTTGGGATGCTAGAAGTGTATAACTGAATTGTGAGACTAATCATTATGAATTATGGATTCTTTGAGTTACCAAAAGCAAGAGCTTAGCCGAGAGAAGATAGCTCTAACATAAAGAAACTACCTTGCATAAATACATTATAATTACATGAACTCACATTATGTATTAAGAAGAAATAGTCTTACCTTATGTTGCCTTAGGTCTTTTTTTGCCTTTAGTTTTCTCATGCTAATCATTCCCTTTCTTTAGTCATGGTTTTTTCTTCAAAATATATCTAAGTATTATGTCAATGAAAAATATTTTGAGTTTTGAAACCTTTATAACCCGTAAAGTGGTTCTCACAACCCCATAAACTTTGAATAAGGTTTTCATAACCTTGATAAAGTCTGATTGTACTATCACGATCTCTTCAATTTTAAAAGTATCAAAGTTGCATCTAGGTTCTAGGATTTGTGTCAAATATCGATGAAGTGGTCCTTTTTGAATATATTTTTTTCTAAAATTTAAAGTCAATTATTTCACATAGTTCCAAGTCTCATGGTAGTGCCCGACAAGGTTGTGACAACATTAATAGTGTCTAGCAAGGTTTTCACAACCCCATCAACCTTTAACAACGTTTCCAAAACCATTTTAGATCCTACAACACTACTAAAAAATTCCACAAATGAAACAAGAAGAATAGTTTTGAAGGTCTTTGCATGACCACAAGGATTCCTTTACTTATACTACTACTCAAAAATTTAAATGAAAAGGATGAATATTGAATATTTTGAAACCCATTGTATTGTCTAATGAGATTGTCACAACCCAATTGGGAGCTGACGAGCTAATTATAACCGTAGCCAAGCCAATTGATATTTTCCAAGGCAATTCATCAATGGTGGAAGAATTTATTTCATAAAAACAAAACCAACTTGTTCAGATTCAACAAATGGTTTTGAAAATATTGTCGAGGGTTGATAAGGTTTTGAAAACCCCTCAAACTTTTGACAAGCAAGTTTACAAAGCTCATATTTCAAAGAGAGAAAAGTATCATTAATATGGAATGATTACACATGAACCAAAATTTAAGACACCATGAATACACTCAAAAATCTTGAGAATATTGAATGCCAACCAATATAAGGCTAATGTGAAATACAAAGAAGGTATTCTAGTAGAGGATTATTGAGAGAAAATGGAGAAGTGAGAGAGTGAAGTTTGAAAAGTACATCTAGTGAGAAGTTAGAAAATATTCCAAGGGCCAAACAAAGTAAAATAATTTCAAATATAAATGTGCATAGTTATTTTCACCCTCATAGTTGGTAGAGAGGAAATTTCAACTATTTCAATCATTTTCATGAAAACTTGTCCCTCACAAAATTTCCTAATAGAAATCAAAATTCCTCTGGACTTGTTTAATTATGTTAAATATTTAGTTTGTCTCCACCCTAATTTGATTTTGGAAATAATGAAATAAAAATACCTTGGGTACAAGCATTTGTCTAGTTTGTAGAGAACATTGGTTGAAATTGGAGACACAAAACTAGGGAACGTAAACCTCGAAGATTTCTAAAGAAGAGTGGTTAATGAAAAAAATTCCTCAATCACATAAAAATTGGTATAAAATAAATTATTGTAAGCAGTTTCCTTTGTTATGGCCATGCAATGCACATACCTAGTCCTTGAATGGATCAATCATTATGACCCCTAGACCCAAGAGGTAAAAATGCTAGATAATAGGATAATTGCTAAATTGGATGGATTATTTAACACACTACTCAAGCTACCCCAAATAGAAGTGTTTTAAAATATTGATACCATGTTGAATTACCGACACTTTACTAAGAATAAAAGTGCATACCATAATACAATTGCAAGGCATTGGCCAGTAATCCCAAAAAAGGGAAAATCATAATTGCCCAAAAATTTGTAAAGTTCACACTTCATAAATGATATCCTAGACCTCATTATAATCCTTCACAAATTAATTGGGAATGAATATGCCCATAATTTTGAGGAATGGATGTACATGTTTATCATGTCCATCACCCACAAAGAGAAATTCATCGATTGAGATAACATAATCAATGAAAAACTCCACATCGATATCACCCAATTTTAGTCAAATAAATACTTTTATGTCTTCATATTTGTTTTAACCATGTTAGAATGATATATTTTTTACCACTACCCACAACTTCAATTGGAGAATAGTACAAAAGTTTCAAAAGAGTGAATGATGCATTCATAGTATATGTGGTTTGAGAGCTCCAAGGTGATATGAGCATAAGGATATCCTCAAAGGATATCTACACATATGGGAGCCACTTCATCCAATTACAAAGGTTTACCTATATTATAATTGGAGGTTTTTATGGGTTCCCATGTATGTTGCCTAGGTATGTAGCTAATTTTTTTTTAATTGAAGAGTGTAGAAAATTTGGTTTATTAAAAATAAATGCAAAGAAAGAAGGAATGTGTCCATTTTCCCATTGGGCTAGCTCGTTATCAATGAAAATCATTATTTTATACATTTAATATTGAAAGAAAATTGGTAAAATATATGATACATTTCCTTGAAATGAGGTTTCCATTTGATAGTAAGAATTATGTCAAGAACAACCTACAACTCAAACCTAGATTCCACCATCTTCTTAGAATAGAAGATTATTGGACTAACTATGATAATTAATATGGGTTCCAGAAGGGATATTGAATGAGTTTGTCATTGAGGCAAATTGAAACTTTCAAGGTATATTGGGATATCCAAGTCCTAGAGGATGATGAGTCTAATTTAGTGGATCCAATATATTTTAATCACATCCAAACACAACACATATTTCCTATCGATTGGGATGTTAGAGAGGTAAATAATTTATAATTAATGACAATAGGTGAAAGTATGAAGTTGAGTCCACTTAAGGTGGAAGTTTTGGCCTTAGAAAAAATCCCAAAATTGGGCTAAACTATAGACATGTAAAAATGGCCTAATGCATATCACACATCCTGAATGATATTTTTCCATTATCGAAATCATTATCATTAATATAATTGTATTTCACATCATTTACATCATTAAACCTATTTTCCTCTATTAATTGAATAAATTTAAATTATTTAATTAATTCTCTATATTATCTCTAAATCTAACTTTATTCCTCTTGATTAATTAAATTAACGTAAGTTATTTAATTATGTCACTAATATGCATTATTTAATTTATGTCACTAATATACCCTATTCATCTAAGTCAATTAAATTGTTATCATTTAATAATTTAATTAAATCGCTTTCCCCTCTCTAAACTTGAATAATTAAATCAATTATTCAAAATCATTCAACATAGTCAACAAACAGATACAACTTTATTTGTTAAAGTCAAACATGACTTGCACATTCACCTTCAATTTTAATTAATTATTGTCATCCCTTTTGTGATTGAGCAAATCATTACCACTGATTTCTCACTCTAATCGGTTGACTAACTCTTCTATTCCTCAATCCCACTAACCACTCAATCTATTCCTCAATCCCACTAACCACTCAACCTGATTTCTTCAATCCACCCAATCATTCCAATCTATTTCCTCTCAATGGTTCTCAACCATTGATCATGATCTTTTACTACTGAATCTCTATCATTCATCTAAAAACATGAAATCTATAAAACAACCCTCTTCATTCTAAAAAATGATCGAAGAATCTATAGAGTTTATGGAACGAGGTCATGCTAAATTGACATTCAAATTCTTGAGAGCTTTTACACACATATTCAATCACCACTAACACACTTTAAATCTTTTACAAACAACAAATGGAGGATTTGTATTGATTCAAATGCAATCCAACATCAATATGAATACAACTCTAACATGGTATGGTAAAACTTGTTTTTTTTTATTATTCATTTAAGTTTCTTAGTTTCTTATTTGTTTGGATTCATGACTTTACATTTCACATTTCATGAGTATGGGTTTAGAATTTAATCTTGTTTGAATTGATTTTGTTTAATTCATTTGTTTTTTTCCTATGCTTATTTCCCCCTTACATTAATTGGAATGCCTAGTGGGACCTAGGTCCTTAACACTAATCTTTTGGAAAGTTTTTGTGGGCAATTACAAGTTCCAGAATGCTAATGTATTTTAAAGGAAATGCTATTGATAATTGAAACACAAAAGTTCCAAAATTTTCATGCGATCGTTTTCATGGTTTTACCATAGTCGTACTAAATGCGGTCGCTATCGTACTAAACAGGCTCGCTATTGTCATTTTAACTACTATTATTTTTTTTGTATTTGCAGGTTTCTAACAAATTTTACTTTTATTAAGGCCACTATTGTCCTAAACAGGTCCACGGTTGTAATTTTTTTTACCGCTATCATCTGAATTGGTTGTTGTTCCAGAGAAAGGTTTGCTATTGTACTAAACAGATCCGCTATTGTTCTATTTTCTGACTTGATTCAATCTAGAAGTTTTTTTTTCTAATTTTTTTATTTTCCTAACCCTAAGGATTGATTGTTTGTTGTGTTTGGAAAGTTTCTAACATTATTGGTTCAACCCTTGCAAGATTATGGCACATTTTTCATGAGAACAACTAACATTTTTGTAGACACTCAAAATTTGTCATCGCAATCATCCTATTTTTCATCTATTAATTAAATAGATATTATTATTTGTTTAATTAATTCATTCTTCCATTCATTAATTAATCCACTTAAATCATTAAAATATTATAAGCATTATCCATTTTCATAATCAATCATTTATCCATTTTATATTACTCCATTTGCATAATCATTAAAATATACATGCGTTCAATTCACATTAATCTTGATCCATTTACATATTTCATTAAATCATTTAAATACATAAATCCATTTAATCATCCATTAATTCACAAATTCATTTTAGTCTAAACTCCTAAACCTTCATTATATCATAAAGTCACCCATTTATCTCTCTCATTCCCATCAATTGCACTTGATTAAAGAATATGGTTTAGTTATCAATTCTCCACTTCACTCTTTTATCCCACATCTCTCCTATAACTTGAATCTATCATGAGGACATCTATATAAACCCTCTCTTCTCACCAAAAAGCACATTCAATTTCAATCATACAATCCTTTCTTCCATTCATCGTAGCTTCTTGTTGCATTTATGCTTATGAAAATCTCAGAGCACCAAAGGCTTCATTGACGTGAATTAATAAATATCATCCTTATATCGGTAATGTTTCTTTCAGTTGATAGCTTCTATTTCTTTTATCATCCATATTATGAAATATGCTTATTTTCTCATGGTTGTGTAATAAGACATTGCTTTATCGATGGAAGTTCTGATATGCATCTCTTGCAATGGGTATTTTGGAATTGTGTAATTGGGTAGTTTAATTTTTTTCTTATAACTAAGGGGGTCTTTCTGCGGCTATCTCAAAAGTAAGTTCATGATGATTAATTTTTTTATGCACTGGATTGAATGTCAACTAAAAAAAAATGCTTCCCTTGAGTTTCATTTTTTTCATATCTACGTAGTTGACAATGCAGTTAATCATATGGCTAATTTGTTTCTAGTCATGCATCAAATATGAGTCATTAATTATCTTTTTCTATTTGATACAATATCTACATCTATCAAAGATCAGATTATTGCATCAGATATGCTTGTGTGGGTGCAAATAAATATCAATCAACCAATACCACATATAACTATTATCTCCATCATCCATTTGGCCTATCTTTGAATAGAGGTGCTTCCTCCACTGTACATGAGAAAAGTTCAGGAAGAATACCAACACTGTCGCTTTGGAGCTTTTTAATCTGGCCTATCTATTCCATGCATTTTGTTGCCTCCATTTTTTATTCCAATCATAAACATAGTAAAATATTTTATGTTTATTTACCATTATCATAAACGCTCAGGCTACTTGTGCAATGTCTCCACATTTTTTGCCTTTTAATTGTCTATCCTTCATGCAAATTATGGCATACTCGGCCTCAATTAGCATTGGTGACTAATTTTCCTTGTATAAATTTGGAGCGGCAGCTTTCATCTGCAAAATTCTAAAAATTCTGACTTCAATTTGTGTCGGGAATTAAATCTAGTTTTGAATTTTGTTAATTTAGATTCACATTTAGAATCAGATTTAGTTTTTAATTTTGATTTAGATTTAGAGTAAGTTTAGATTTAATTTTAATTTAGATTTAATTTTAATGTAGATTTATTTTTATTTAGAATTAATTTAATTTAGGATTAATTTAGTTTAGAATTAATTTAGTTTAGATTTAATATTAATTTAGATTTAATTAGATTTAACTTTAGATTTAATTTAAATTTAGATTTGATATTTTATATTTTTCTAATTTAGTTTAGATTTAATTTTTTAATTTAGATTAATTAGATTTTAGATTAAATGTTAGTTTTCTTTTTAGTTTAGTTTTTTTTAATTTTGGGGTTAATTTTGTTAATTTGGCTTTTGTGCAGGTTTGCATGTCAGAGACTTGAAAAATAAAAATAACACATAAAACTCTCATCTGTCGAAGAACAGTGACTAAAACTACTAATTAGTGTGTTGCAGGTTTGATTGTCAGAGAATATAATCTTGAAACATTGTGTCTTCTTTTTTAGATTAGATCACATTTGGATTTGTTGGTCTAAAAAGAACTTGAGTGTTTGCTTTGACATCATAAGCAGGGTTAAAGTTAGCAAGTGTTTTCTATGTCTTATGGTTTTCATTTTCTTTATTGAATACGTATGATCTTCTCTCGCATCACTCGACAATCTTGAGAATCAAAATCATTCCTTTGAAATTTTGTATAACCACTCACACATTTGGATTTGGAATTAGAATGAATCCCATGCAAGTGTGAGGCAAAGGAATTGTGTATGCTCTCTCCTTGCACTTCGTCCAATCTAGGAGATCAAAAACTATGCACTTCCTTGCTTTTGTATACCTTTAGAGGGTCTGCCACCCTCCTTCGAAAGGTGGGAATGACCCAAGCAGTAACAAGCTAAATCCAAGCTCTCTTGAACCGCTATATAAAAAATGTGTTTGTGACAAAATTCATAAGCAACAGGTGTGGATTTGTCATACCAACAAGTGCCACCCCTAGTAGCCTCATGAGCTACGTCAAAATATTTCTTAGGAAGGGATTGGGAGGCCTCTTGATTGAAATAATCTTGATTTAATCTTGTCACATGTATGGCCACCTTGAACGAAAGCCCTTACTAAGAACCAGTTGTTTTAGTGGCCAAAAACCTTTATATGCTCGTTGATCACAGGAGGTCGAACCTCTGAAGTCACCCCATATTTTCACTATTCATGTATAGAGACGAAAATTCCTCTTTGGGGAATGATACTTGGTGTGCCCGAGAAGTGAGTGTCGTGTAAGGGAGAGTCAACGCCACCAAGTCTCTAGTTGTCCACCTTGTTTAAGTGGTTGGAGCAATCCAAGTGGGGATATCAACCAGTGGTTTCCTTGCCAACCTAGGGTTGTACAAAGTGTTTTCAAAGTGTGTCATTTCATATCAAGGTCAAAATCAAAAACATTCTATTTTTTGTGTCTTATGTGTGTGTTCAAAACAAATCTTAACCAGACATCACACCTAGGAATCTAAAACATCTCAAACTCATAAAACCCAAAAATTCAAACATTAAAAACATCCAAAATGAACCTATCATTCAAATCTCTTGGGGGCATCATCCTTCAATTTTGATCTTTCAATCCTTACATTTTTCTAGGCACTTGCATATCCATCATTGGTCAAATAAACCTTTAGCTTGCACTTAGGTTACTCTCCCAGGTCTTGAAATCAAACCTTTGGCTATCTATCACCCGTATCACATGAGGTTCATCATCCTTGAGTAGGATAATATTCTTGGAGTTCATCATCTCCTACCTTAGGAAACCCTCTCTTGATCACTTATCCTTGTGTTTATCCATCATAGCACAAGTAAATCCTTCCATCATAATTAGCTTCGGACCTAGCGTTTCCTTGATCTTTTTCATTCTTATCATATCAAGCTTATCATACCATATTGTTATCATATCTCATCTTAGGATCATTTTTGTTTTCATTTGCAATCCTAATATTAGGTCTCATACATTATCTTGTCTTGGATTGAAGATCGGAACAATCACCTATGATCCCTAGAAGAAGAGTAAAAATGTTTCAAGAAGAAGGGAACCCTTGGGGAAAGAACTTTGATGGGGAAGATCACATTAGTGTTGCAACTAGTGAAACCAATGAAACTAGTAACAAATATATAACCCAATCCCATATAAATGAAGCACTTAATGATCATAGATTCACTAAACTTCTTACAGAGGTAGTCAAACATAATCCGCAACAATACTTGAAGGCCCTTGTTGATGATGGAATAAAACTACCTCCTGATTTTCACATATCCTTATGATGAATTAAAAACATGAATCTAGTGAAGCTAAGCATACACAAACAAACAATGAGGATAAAATCAAAGATCACAAACCCTTTTATTTACAACTTGGTTACAAGAGATCATCAAAGACATCAAAACCTGCACCTACAAACAATCCTATTTTGGATAAGCTTAGAGCACTAAGACAAGAATTGGACTCTCAAGAAAAGTAAAGTATCAGTTGATAAGATATACCTTATGAGATTATTCCCTCACGCAGTCTAGGAGGAGAAGCTATGGAATGGTTTCCATGATTACCCCTAATCATCAAATATTTTCAAGAACTGGCTGATAAATTTGTTAGAGTAATAAGTTGTTACACTTAATTAATTATATCATATTGGTTAATTAATTAAGTCACTTATTCATTTAGTTACTTAAGCTAAACTTAGGCACATTAATAATTGATTAATTATTAAATGTGCACACTAGGGTTTCCTTTTAGGTCAACATTAGGTTGCATACATTGCTTTTATAAAGCAAAGCATCTCATGTAATTTCTTAATTCTAAATATATCAATTTGCACATCTTCATGCAAAGTTCTTTCTTTTTATTGTTTTTTCTCTTTTGTGGAAGGTCTTTTGGTTTGCATGTCTAATCTTGGTTTCTAACATGGTATCAGAGCCTTGATATGCAGCCCCTTCTAAAATTCTAGAGAAATTCATTGTAGAGTTCGTTCGTGGTTCCTCGAGGATTTCATGTCTTGAACCTATCTATGCAGCATTTTGGATCAGATCGGGCTTCACCATTGGATTCAAAGCGCTAAAAAAAGTCAGGATTGACTTTTATTTTTCTGATTTTGGTCATCGTTGAAGAAATTTGTGAGGGTTTCAAGTTCGGTGATTTTTTGCAAGCTCTGGAGGTACTTGATTTTTCATAGCATTTTGAGCACGAACGAAGGTCACCATCGCATTCGCAGCAGCCAAAAACCCTAAGGACGTTTGTCATTTGGTCAATTTCTAAGCACTTAATCTCGAAGGCAAAAAAAATTGCCAGGGAGACCGTACAACCTTCCCAGCATGCATTCTGAGGCATGATTTTCGAAAAAAATGCAAAAAAAAAACAAAACGGCCATTGGTTTCTGTGCCTTGAGTGTTGCAAGAAAGCACCACCCAACGGTCACCGAGTGGCCACCAAGCAGCCATCGGTCTACCACCATTGGGCGACACTTAGCCAACCCACCGCCAGCCGCTTCCAACGCCCGCGGGCTTCTTTTGCACAGCTGCAGTCACATCCGGCAACAAAGCACCTGCACCTTGGTCATATCAGCGACCAGAGGCTCCATCGATTTTTTTTGTGGTGACGGCCTCCAGGCCGTTAATTCTTTTCCAATGAAGTGATGATGTCAGCATGATGGCATCAGTCGTACGGCTCCTCTTTGCCCCTTCCTAACCATAGTTTGTCCTAAAGGAGCAATTTATTTCTTTTTGGCATAACTTGGGCATACGGTATCGAAATTGGGCAAACGAGATATCGTCGAAAAGCTAGTTTTGAGAAATTTGTTGTGGTGTAGTTTATTTTTTAGTATTTTTTTATTTAGCTGCATTTATTTCTGTTTAAAGTTATATGTTCATTTATCGTTTCCAAGCTCATAACTTTTTGCCACGATCTCCGATTTTCATTATCTTTGTGGCGTTGGAAAGGTATTGAGGAACTCTACGTTGCTTTCCATGCACTTTTCTATATTTTTCTTAGGTTTATCGTTATTCTGATTTGGCCTGATGGATGTTTTGGAGATTACTTGGATATTTTGGCAATTGGGATGGTGCAACTTGAATCTTTGCACTTCATTTCAATATCACATCATTCAGTAATCTATTGTTGGTTCATAGATTCCAGGGTTGTTCCCGTTTGGCATTTTTGAGTGTTCTGAGGCATCGGATCTGTTGTTGCATTATTATGATTCCGATATGGTTTCTTGTAAACAAAAGTATTTTTCCTTGCTTGGCGGATTTTAGTTCCAGTGTTACTCCACAATGTTCTTCCAGTGCTTCTTTGCAGCATGTCATCTCATTGTTGGGGGGTTTTATCCCACTGGGTTTTTCTTCTCTACCTCATTCTTGCATTTGTAAATGGGTACCTGATCAGGCCTAGTTGCTAGGACCCATCTTTGCTTTCATGCATCTTTTTTTCTAGTGTTTTAGCTACTTCCTAAGTTCATCTTAAGGGTGGGTGTTAGAGTAATAAGTTATTACACTTAATTAATTATATCATATTGGTTAATTAATTAAGTCATTTATTCCTTTAGTTACTTAAGCTAAACTTAGGCACATTAATAATTGATTAATTATTAAATGTGCACACTAGGGTTTCCTTTTAGGTCAACATTAGGGTTGCATACATTGCTTTTGTAAAGAAAATCATCTCATGTAATTTCTTAATTCTAAATATATCAATTTGCACATCTTCATGCAAAGCTCTTTCTTTTTTATTGTTTTTCTCTTTTGTGGAAGGTCTTTTGGTTTGCATGTCTGATCTTGTCTGAATATATCAATTTGTACATCTTCATGAAAAGCTCTTTCTTTTTTATTGTTTTTCTCTTTTATGGAAGGTCTTTTGGTTTGCATGTCTGATCTTGGTTTCTAAAAAAATTTATCTCCAATTACAGTTTCAACTTTGAACTTAAAGTGACCATGACAAACCTCTTTAACACCAAAAAAATAAGGAGAATCTATTGTGTTGTGTTTACAAAGATGGGGGCATTTAATAAAATTATTACCTAATGAAATTCCAAATAAAGAACTGGTTGACCTCTTTTGTCAAAATTTGAACAAGGAAATCGGAAGGGAACTTCACCTCAAATGCTTGGATTCTTTTGATGAAGCCATAGAAATGGGATTTTGAATCGAACAAACTCTCATCGATGATGGAACTATTAAACCTAATAATGACAAAGATCAAAAATCAAGTTCAAGCAACAAGACATAAGAATGTAGTCAATGACAGAGTTGTTGATGTGAAAACAACTAAAACATCATCACCTATCTACAACCTTAAAGTTTCATCTTCAGACAAAGGAAAAGAAAAAAAAATAAGTTTCCCTAAATGAAATTTTACACCATTGGTACAAACACTTGAATTTGCATTAAAAGAACTCCTTGAAAATAATATTATAATGCTACTTGAGATGAAAGAATATAATCCACAAGTCAAACCCCAATGGTGGAATGAGGATCAATTTTGCGACTATCATAGACACAAAGGACATAAGACTAATAGTTGCAATAAACTTTGACATCTAATACAAGACCTTATTGATGATGGTAAGATAGCAGTTGAAAAACACACTCCTTCTGGTAACTCTGATTATGAGATGTTTAAAAACCCTTTCCCTAAGCATGACAAGGATAAAGGAAAGGCCCTTGAATCTAGTGATGGTGTAAACTATACTACTCCTAAGTATGATTATATCATAAATAAAATCAATGAGGTTGATAATCATGTGAACACTTTCATTATAAAATTCAAAGAACCTGATTGCAATGTTACTACCCATAAAGTCACAGTTACCCTTAGAAGTCCTAATTCAAAACTTGATGCACCAAATTCACGATACAACCTCATAGACCATTTAGGTAAAACACCCATGCAAATTTCTATACTTGAGCTACTACACCTATCTCCTGAGCATAAATCCATCCTAGATAAAGCTCTTGCTACTGCTACAGTGCCTATAGACCTACATGTGGATCAATTCCAAGCTATGGTGGGACACATCACCTCTCCTCACACTCTCATTTTTACTAAGAACAATGATTCATCCATCTAAAAACTTCATAACACAAACTTTACACATTGAAGTCCTTGTCCATAATGTCAAGATCAAGCAAGTTATGATAGACAAAGGAGCAAGTCTTAATATTTGTACTCAAAAATTGATCATGGAATTAGGGTTCTCTAAAATATAGTTGATCCAAAAATAAAGATTACCATAAAGGCATATGTTGAAGAGGAATGCTCATCTAAAGGATCATTTACTCTACCAATCAGGGTTGGGTTGGTGGTAAAGGATGCGGTTTTCCAAGTTCTTGATCTCCCTTTGACCTATAACATCCTCCTTGGAAGGCCTTGGATTCATGCAATACAAGCAGTACCTTCTACATACCATCGGTGCATTAAATTCCCACACAATGGTGTCAAAATCACAATACAAGGAGCTCGATACCCTTTCATGTATTTCCATAATCTAAGCCCTAAAACTGGAATCACAATCTCTATCAATCATGAAGTACTTCCTTCTCAAGCATATGTTGATCCTGGGTTCTTAAAAGCATCCACTTCATTTATTGCACCATCAAACCCCAAGGTCCAAATCCATGAAATGGGATGTGGAAAATACTATAGGATAATTTATCAACAAAAGACAATGCTAATGTCATCGAGAAGGGTCAGACTTCCAACAAAGATGCCAAGACAGCTACAAAAGGAACACAAACAAATGTTCATGCTATTTGGAATTGTTGGAGATTGTTGTTATGTGGTTTTCATTGATGTCAACACTATTAGCATTAATGTCTTTAAGATTGTATATGTCAAGGATATTGAGAAAATTGTAATAAAATAAGTTGCAGGTCATCGATGAAGCAATGAAGTTCAATATGTTGGATAGTTTAGTATATTGATGATCATAAGTTATGGATTAAAGGATTTTTTGACAAGCCTATCTAGTTTATCCACTGAAAATTTTAGAGGTTCACATAAAGATTTGATTGAGTTGAGTATCTATGTTCTGATAGTTTTTTTGTTGCTTCAGTTGGTGTTCCTGGAAGAAGATAATGTGATTCTATTAATTTGAGTTGATGTGAATGCTTCTATGGTGGTTCATGATGCTTGTGGATGTTTCTAGATCATTCTCTATCTATGTTTTTGGTTCGCAGTGATCGGTGTGCTCGCGATTGAATATTTTCTCTTGCGTGTTCATTATTTTATGTTCATGGTCGGCAGGGTGATTGTAGCATGTTGTGGATCTTCAAGGATTAATTATTGAAGATTTTTCATGTTCAAGGATGTTATTTTGGGTCCTCACAATTTTGTGGCCAACTTTTGTTGATTCCCATCGATAATTATTTATGTTTTGGGCCGACAGTTTGTATTCACTTTATATTTTATTGAAGTCAACATGTAGATGATGTTATCCTTGGTTGTGGATATATATGAGTGATTTTTTGTCTCATTTGATACATGCATGATGCAAAGTGTGTGAAGTGCGAGAACTATGTGCGAATAAATTTCAGATCATTCGAAGGCAGAAGTTAAGTGTGAAGAAGAGTGAGCAAAGTTTATGTGCTTAACCAGAACTATAATTAGGCATTAGCAGATGTTATTTTCTGAGCTCAAAATCTTCAAATGGATTTAATCTGAATGTAACTGTAAGATAGTGTGTCTTCCTTTGGACAGTAATCCTTTTTGTATTTGAGCAGTGAACTCTAGGCAATGTTCCTAAATGCAAGTGCATTCCCCATTTTCTATACTTTTAACAGAGTATAAACTTGTGGATTAACCTTCACCTTGGTTTTTCCCCTAACAGGGTTTTCCACAAAAAAATCTTGGTGTTATGTGTGGTTTTGATGTGTTGATGGTTTATTCTTTTATGTTTAATTATTTGATCAGAAAATAAGTTTAAAATCTATATAATCTCTGAGACAATTGATTTACCCCCCCTCTCAGTTGTATGCCCTTGTATTGCCAACAATTGGTATCAGATCAAGTTCCTTGGAAGAATTTTAATAGCTTGAGGTGATCCGGTATGGTGACATACAAGAAGGATAGTTTGAGATTCAATGGAACAAATTATTCTTTGTGGAAGACTCGAATGGAGTGTCATCTGAGATGCATTGGTGAATCTTACTGGAACATTACAAAGAATAGGTATATCATCCCACAAAATGGTCCTTCTACTTTTGTTGAGATTAAATATGTTGAGTACAATATTAGGGCTAAGGAAGCATTGTTGAGTACTTTGACTGATTTTGAGATGACAAATGTAATGGATTTGAAGACTACTTATGAGATTTGGAAAAATTTGGAAACTTTGTATGAAGGTGATGCTCATGTGAAAATTGCTAAGGGAAATATGAAACATTGAAAATGGGTGAAGATGAGAACATTACTAATTTCATGTAGAGAGTGAATGAACTTGTTTGTAACATCAGATGTGTTGGTGGAATATTGGAAGAATTAGAGATTGTTGCTAAAGTGCTCAGATCCTTTCCTTTTGCATACAAACACAGAGTTGTTGCTATTGAGGAGATCCGAATTGTGAAAAAATTAACCAGAGACATGTTGATTGGTAAGCTTACTGCTTTTGAGTTAAGTGAGTTTGGTTATGCTCTTCCTAAAATAGAATCCACATTCAAAGCTACTACCTCTAGGAAAGATAAGAAGAGATATGATTCGGGAGAAAGTTCTTCTAGAAAGGTGTTCAAGTATGAGGAAGAAATGAGAGATATTGAAGAAGAAGAGAGAAATATAGATGAGCTTGAAGCACTTCTTGTCAAAAGAGTAGCCAGAGGAGAAGGTAAGTATAAAGGGAAATTGCCTCTTAAATTTTTTTCTTGCAATAAGATAGGTCATTTTGCCTCAAGGTGTCTAGAAAGAGTTCCTAAGCCAAGATCTAACAAGAATAGATTCCAAAGAAAATGGTATTATGTTGTTGATGAAGGTGTGAAAAATGATGAATCTAATAAAGGAAATGTAAGTGAAGATGAGTTTTTGTTTATTGCTATCAAGGAAATTAATCATGTACCTATTGATTCTACTAGTTGCATGAATGTTGAGAAAGCTCTAGCAGCCAAAATTGAAGAAAAAGATGAATGGGTGATCGGTAGTGGATGCTCTCATCACATGACAGGTGATAAAAGTAAATTTGTGAGCTTAGAAAAGTATGATGGTGGTGTTGTAAGATTTGGTGATGACAAAGCTAGTGTAATCCGTGGCAGAGGATCCATTTCTTTTGATGGTAAGCATAATAGTGATGATGCACTATATGTTGAAGGTTTGAAGCATAATCTCTTAAGTGTTGGACAGATGGTTCACAAGGGATATAATCTTCAATTCAAGGATGGAAAGTATAAAATATTGGGGAATTCTGGAAATGTGATTGCATCAGGTACAAAAACAAAAGGTGATATTTTTCACCTGAGTATTGCTAGTAAAAAATTTCTAATTGCTCAAATTGATGAAAGTTGGTTGTGACATAGAAGATTACGTCATGAAAACTTTGACAATATTATCAAGATAATTTCTACTTAGGCTGTGAGAGATCTTCCTAAGTTGGTAAAGCCTACTAATACCATATGCAAGGAATGTCAATTGGGGAAGCAAACTAGAGTTTCATTTTGAAGCAAACAACATTGTTCAAATGAAGTGTGGGAGCTTGTGCATACTGACTTGTGTGGTCCTTCTAGAATCGGGATTTTACAAGGTGACAGGTATTTCATGTTACTCATAGATGATTATTCTAGATTGATGTGGATTTCTTTCTTAAGCAAAAAATTTGAAGCTCTAGAGAAACTCAAGAATTTTAAGGCTAAGATTGAGACAGAGACGGGTCTAAAGATTAAGTTTATGAGATCATATAGAGGTGGTGAATTTACTTCTGATGAGTTTAATTCCTTTTGTGAAGAACATGGGATAAAGAGATAATTATCTACCTCATGAAATCCTCAACAAAATAGAGTTGTGGAAAGGAAGAACATGATAGATCTATAAGCTGCTAGGACTATGATGCTGGAAGGAAATGTCCCACATATCTACTAGAGAGAAGTTGTGAGTACTATTGTTTATACTCTCAACAGGGTACATGTCAAAGGTGATACTGGTAACACCCCTTATGAGCTATGGTTTGGTCATAAGCCTATTGTTAGATACTTCAAAATCTTTCGAAGCAAATGTTTTATCAAAAGAGATGAAGATATAGGAAATTTTGATGCTAGAAGTGATGAAGGAATCTTTCTTGGTTATTCTACTAAAAGTAAATTCTATCAGTGCTTCAATAAGAGATTGAGGAAATTAGTTGAAAGTGCTAATGTAAAGATTGATGAAGAAATGGTTAGACCATCCAGAACCTATGGATATGATTCAGATGATCAAAATGTCAGTTTTGATCAGACTTAGAATCAAGTGCAGATCATTCTGGTGAATCAAGAAAGCCAAGAGGAAGGAACTAGTAAAAGTGTAGAAGAGAGATCACAAGAGCCTAAAGTTCAAGAACATTCTAAGACTCCAAGGTATGTAATACTAAATCATTCAAAAGATCAGATTATAGGTGATAAGAACAAAGGTGTTCAAACTAGGAGAAGAATTGCAGAAGATATTGTTTGATATCAAAGATTGAGCCAAATAATGTAAATGAAGCATGAAAAGATGAACATTGGATGGAAGAAATGAAAGAAGAGCTACTGCAAATTCAGAAGAATGAAACATGGACTCTTGTTCCTAGACCTAAGGACAAAAATATAATTGGAACTAAATGGGTCTTTCAGAATCAACTGAATGAGCAAGGTGAAGTTATCAGAAACAAAGCAAGACTGGTATGTAAAGGATATTCTCAGATGGAAGAAATTGACTTTGAAGAAAAATTTTCCCTTGTTGCTAGGATTGAAGTTGTGAGACTATTTCTTGCCTATGTTGCTTACAAAAACTTCAAGGTTTATCAGATGGATGTCAAGTCGGCATTTCTAAATGGTGAACTGAATGAAGAAGTATATATTGAGCAACCTAATGGATTTCAATTGACTAATCAGGGAGACATGGTTTGTCGACTAAAGAAAGAATTGTATGGAATTAAGCAAGCCCCAAGAGTATGGTATGCCAGATTGGACAAGTATTTCTTGAAGCTTGGATTTAATAAAGGTACTGTTGATAGTAACTTATATTTCAAGATTGATCATGATTAAGATTTGATTGTTGAAGTCTTTGTTGATGATATCATTTTTGGAGGAGATGATAGTTTGTGCATGAATTTTTCTGATGAGATGCAGAGTGATTTTGAGATGTCCATGATTGGAGAAATGAAATTCTTTCTGGGATTGCAAATTACTCAATTAGATAAAGGGATTTTTATATCTCAGTCCAAGTATGTGAAATAATTGCTAAAGAAATTTGGTATGGAAGATTCAAATCTAGTTGGTACACCTATGGTGACTGGATGTAAGTTGACAATAGATGATGATTCTCCTAAGGCAAATCAGACTAGATACATATCCATGATTGGTGGATTGCTTTATTTGACTCAAACTAGACCTGATATCATAAATGTTGTATGCATTGTTGCAAGATTTCAAGTTGATCCTAAGGAATCTCATGTGACTGTTGTGAAGAGGATTTTTAGGTACTTGAAGGGGATAGTTGATTTTTTCCTATGGTATCCTAAAGATGATGACCTTACTTTGAGTGATTTTACTGATGTTGATTGGGCAGGAGATGTGAATGACAGAAATAGTACTAGTGGTGGTGTATTTTTCTTGGGAAAGAAGTTGATTTTATGGTTAAGTATGAAGTAGAATGCCATTTCTTTATCCACTACAGAGGCAGAATACATTGTTGTTGCTAAAAATTGTACTCAAGTATTGTGGATGAAGAAAATGTTGAAAGATATCAAAGTTGTGTATGATGAACCTATTGCCATATTCTGTGATAATTCAAGTGCTATAAACATTTCTAAGAATCTAGTGCTACATTCAAAAACCAGACATATATCTATCAAGTTTCACTTTTTGAGAGACAAGGTGAGTGATAAGGAAGTCAGACTAGAGTATGTGCCTACTAAAGAACAAATTGCATACATATTTACTAAGCCTTTTCCTAAGGATAATTTTTAGTATCTCAAAGGGAAGCTAGGGGTGATTACCCCTCCTAATCTAAACTAAGATGCAATGACTTGCATTAGTATATGCATTTCATAGCCATATCTTGATCCAGATTGATGTTGTGGTGGTTGCTACTTAGGGGGAGTAGTCAGATGTTCAGATATGTGGTTCAGATCTTGTGTGTACCTTTTTCATTGATGTTAAAGGGGGATAAGATTCATGTGAAAAATTGTGAATTATCTGGGGGGTAGAGTCAAAACTTAAGGGGGAGAAAGTGCCAAGAGAAAGTTGCGTTGATGGTGTTTTGCACATCATGTGTTTCCATCAATTCCAAAGGGGGATATTGGTTGGAATTGTTTGAGATTGATGATATGTGGTTGTCATTGATGTCAACACTATTAGCATTAATGTCTTTAAGACTGTATATGTTGAGGATATTGAGAAAATTGTAATAAAATAAGTTGTAGGTCATCGGTGAAGAAGTGAAGTTCAGTAAGTTTGATAGTTTAGTATATTGATTATCATAAGTTGTGGATTAAAGGGTTTATTGACAAGCCTACCTAGTTTATCCACCAAAAATTTTAGAGGTTCACATAGAGATTTGATTGAGTTATGAGTATTTGTGTTCTAACAGTTTTTTTGTTTCTTCAGTTGGTGTTCCTAGAAGAAGATAATGTGATTCTAGTAATCTAAGTTGATTTGAATGCTTCTATGGTGATTCATGATGCTTCTGGATGTTTCTATATTGTTCTCTTTTTGTGTTTTTGGTTTGCATTGATCGATGTGCTCGCGATTGAAGATTTTATGTTTCGTGTTCATTTTTTTATGTTCATGGTCGACAGGGTGATTATAACATGTTGTGGATCTTCGAGCATTAATTATTGAATATGTTTCACGTTCAAGGATGTTATTTTGGGTCCTCACAATGTTGTGGCAGACTTTGGTTGATTTGCATCGATAATTATTTATGTTTTGGGCAACCAATTTGTATTCACTTTATATTTTATTGAAGCCGACATGTAGATGATGTTATCCTTGGTTACAGATATATATGAGAGATTGTTTATCTCATTTGAGACATGCATGATGCAAAGTGTGTGAAATGTGAGTGCTATGTGAAAATAAATTTCAGATCATTCAAAGGTAGAAGTTAAGCGTGAGGAAGAGTGAGTAGAGTTTATGTGCTTAACCAGAACTATAATCAGGCATTAGCAGATGCTATTTATTAGTTCAAAATCTTCAGATGGATTTAATCTGAATGTAATTGTAAGACAGTGTCTCTTCCTTTGGGTGGTAAGACTTTTTGTATTTGAATAGTGAGCTCTAGGTAGTGTGCCTGAATGCAATTGCATTCCCCATTTTCTATACTTTTAACAGAGTATAAACTTGTGGAGTAACCTCCACCGCGGTTTTTCCCCTAACAGGGTTTTCCATGCAAAAATCTTGGTGTTATGTGTGGTTATGATGTGTTTATGGTTTATACTTTCATGTTTAATTATCAAATCTGAAAATAATTTAAAAGTTTGTATAATCTCTGAGACAACTTATTCATCCCCCCTCTCAGTTGTCTACCCTTGTGTTGCCAACACATGCTTCGATTGAAAATTTCTATGATCAGGATGATACATCTGCCTTTACCATGTCCACTTTAGCCCAATTATTTCATGTCCATAATAATCCCATGTTTGACCATGATATCTATGATAATCCACTTTTTGATCATAACCTTACTGAATATATCCAAGATTATCCTTATCCATCTTCTGAACCATCATTCTTCCATTTCAACCATCTTGGGTTAGGGTATGCATCCCCTACCATTGCCTCTACTGAGTTTTCTCGCCAGCTTATTAAGTATGTGCAAGCTTCTTGTGATGTTAACAGTGCCAAAAAGGATAGTCCTGAAGAATCCATTGAATGCATTGCTAACCTTTTTTATGAACCACACATTCTCACCACTTCATCTATCTCTTCCATCTCACTCACATCCATCCACCTCATAGACATGGATCAACAAGTATCACCCAAAGAAAATAAAAATGATTTAATTCAAGAATCAAAGGTAAAAGTATCTTTTTTAAATGGAGATCCAGAATCAAAAGAAAGCATACAAAGAAAGAAATGTCAAGAAAAGTCCTTTATCCAAAATAAAAAGCTATCAAACAAATCAAATATAAAAATAGAATGAAAGAATGAAAGAAAGAAAAACTATGCCCCTTCATCAAAATTAACTGGGGGCATCCATCAAAAGAATGAAAGTAATAAAAAAATTGATCTCTAGCTATGCCTCTCCATCAAAAATCATTGGGGGCATTTATCAAACAAGATCTCATTGATCCTAAGTCTCCATTTTCATCCTTTTCACCCAATTCATATATTCTCCCACATTCATCCATATCTGCTCATTTATCATATCATTCCATCTCCCTTTGGCAATTCTCTTCAATGGACCGTTGACGACAACCCCTTCACGTACTATAACTCATTGGTTTCCCAAACTCCTTTTTTGTGTGAAGCCTGATGGCCCATGTAGTGTTCATGTTAGGAATCGTCCCCTAACTCCCTTCACCCACTACATTAGTTATCCTCTACATCCATCATCCACACCTTTCATCCAAATCATATCTCTTCATCTAGCATGGTTGTACAAATATGAGCCTAACTGGTTGGGTCCATATGTTATCACTATTGTGTATGGATTTGGGGCATACCAGTTATCTACTCCAAAAGGAAAATTGCTCAGTTATCCCTTCAACAGTATGCACATTCATAAGTTTTATACCTGAGTACTTTAGAAAGTATGTTGTTTTAAATTCCTGAAAAAATACAAAAAATACAAAAAAAAAATACAATTTTTTTTTTAAAAAAAGTAAAGAGAAATCAATTCGTTCAATGGTGAAAGCCACTTCAGTGGTGCCTTGAGCAAGTATCATGGTGAAAGCTGAGAAATCAATGCCATGTGTAGAGGATTCACTCCTCTTTCCTTTGGAATTCCACTTGATCTTTCCATCTCATTTCCATTCACCCTCCACTTCATAATAGTCTTTTCACACTCACCATGTCTTTTGAATTGTTTGACATTCCCCTCGCTTTCTCACTTCACCATGCATACTAGGTTGGTCCTATCCCTCATTGGGGCATTTCCTAAACTTTGGTTGTGGGTTGGGATACTAAACATCTCACGGCCAAAGAAACTATCCTCTTTGTTTATCTACTCATTCCATCGTAAATTTCCAAAAAATCCAAAAAAAAAAAAAATCCAAAAATCCACAAAAATGAAATATTCTAAAAATTAAAAAACCAAATATTCTAAAAATCCAAAAAAAATTCCAAAATTCCAAAAAAATCAAATAACGTCAAAAAATTCTAAAATAGTGACACTTTCAAATCGCCGCATAGCTTTGAACTTCAAAAAAATCAAAACATGCCATGATTAACAATCAAGAAAATATTACAACATACCTATCAATCCCCCTTTCAAATCCAACCAGATGCATAAACTGTGACAAGAATTAGATCTACATGGAAGCACGATGCCTGTTTGTTTGTCGATCTTTGATTATTTTGTGATTTTATCTTTGATGGCACGTCTTTTAGCTTCTCGAGGATGTATTGGACTAGAGAGGCGAGCATGGGGCATGTTCACTTATTTTCTATTTTTGTATTTTTTTTCATTCACAAGATGACTCGTCTTAGGATATGGTTGTCTAAAATCATCGAGGACATATGAGTCTAGCGTGGAAGAGAACATTCCTTGTTTGATAGTGTCTTCTATGCAATAAGTATTTAGGTCATCTAAGGTCCTCATACCTAGATGTTTATACTTCATTACTAAATAAAAATGCAAATAGTATTCAATTCATCTAGACGTTCATGTTATCTAGACGCTTATACTAATTTGTGACATAATAATCTCTATGATAATAAAGCACTTTGTAAAGCACATGAAGCTTCATCACCTCCATTTCCTTCATATCTCTTTTCATCTATCATTTCTTCCATCATCCATTTCCTTCATCATTTCATTTTCTTCATGCTCCTTATCTCAAAGGTAATTAATCAGTTTATCTAACTGATGCTTGTCTTTTAATCCAAATATCAAATCAATCAACTTGCTTTTTAGCATGGAACTCCACTACTCCCTAATCACTCAATTTATTATTCAATCATTGTTTTGCACTAGCATCAATCTTAATTAGCTTAATCAGCTTATCAACCTAGCTATATTGAGAATTTCCATCAATTTTTCAATTACGCCTATCAGTTGTGCATTTCCATCAAATGTGCATCTTTGCTTAATCACTCGTGTTATATCAATTATCAAATCATCTCCTCGTGATTTATCAAGAGATTAATCTTATCACAACTTGTTCAATCAATCTCTCGAGGGGGCATATCATCCTTATCATCATCCTTACTAGAATATCCCTGGGGCATATATCATTTAATCAATCATTTTTCTTTGAAACAACACAATAGACTACATTATCTCAAAGAGGGGAAAAATGTAGACACTCAAAATTTAACCTTACAATCGTCTTATTTTTCATCTATTAATTAAATAGATATTATTATTTGTTTAATTAATTCATTCATTAATCCACTTAAATCATTAAAATATTATAATCATTACCCATTTGCATAATCAATCATTTATCCATTTCATATTAGTCCATTTGCATAATCACTAAAATATTCATACATTCAATTCACATTTATCTTTATCAGTTTGCATATTTCATTAAATCATTTAAATAGATAAATCCATTTAATCATCCATTAAACCACAAATCCACTTTATTCTAAACTCCTAAACCTTCATTATATCATAAAGTCGCCCATTTATCTCACCCATTCCCATCAATTGCACTTGATTAAAGAATATGGGATAATTATCATTTCTCCACTTCACTCTTTTATCCCACATCTCTCTTGTAACTTGAATCTATCGTGAGGACATCTATATAAACCATCTCTTCTCATGAAAAATCACTTTCAATTTCGATCATACAATCCTTTCTTCCATTCATCATAACTTCTTGTTGCATTTGTGCTTATGAAAATCTGAGAGCACCAAATGCTTAAATCAAGATCTTGATGATAGGAGAACAATGGAGTGACTTTTCCTCTTGAATTATCATGTTTTGGTTTTCATAGTTTAGTTTACATTTTTGCATGTGCTTTCATTTAGGAAAGGCTTCATTGATGTAATGTTGAAAATGTTTTGAATTTGGTTATGGATTTAAATCAATTTTTTTAGTTTTCAGCATAAATAACTTTGATTGCAGAGTTGGCGAACGGTCCAAGGCCATTTCAAATTTAAAGAATTTTTTAGTTAAAACACATTTGATTTTGGTGATCCTAAAAATAAATCTCACATTTGGTTTGGTGCTCATAAAATTGAACAATAAAAATCTCACATTCCATTTGGTGCTCTTAAAATTGAACAATCAAAACTCACATTTCATTTGGTGCTCTTAAAACTGAACAATTAAATCTCATGTTTTTGTTTTGGTGCTTCTAAAACTGAACAAGCAAATCTCATATTTTGTTTTAGTGCTCCTAAAATCATTTTTTTTCATTTTGGCATTGTTAAAACAAACATAGTTTCATTTGTTGACGCTATTAAGACGAACAACATAACTAGAAATATTCAATTTGGTGCTATAAAATTGAACAAATCTTTTCTGATTTGAATATTGATATATCTTGCTTGAAGTCTCAAATTCTTTGAATTTGGTGTACCTACAAAAATGAATTGGCATCTTTACACACTTCAAATTTGGGGGCTTAAAACAAAATTGCTATAAATTGTTTATTGTGTTCATTGTGCTTGGAAAATTGAGTGTGTATCCTCTCCCCTTGTATCTTTGGATGATCTTGGGTGATGAGAAAAACTTTGGGTTTCACATTCATTTATTTTAAAAGCATTACCTTTAGATCGGGCTTGCCTTGAGATACATCCTACTTTGGAGAACTCAAGGTGACTCAAAGAGGTTTTTCCCTCAAACTGATATATAAATTAATCAAGGCTAAACACCAAGACCTAACTGGCGATTACTTGGTCAATAGTTCCATTCACAATGAGGAGGTACCTTTGGGTATATAGAGCCCCTAGTAGGAGTGGTTAAATTCTTTAGTGGCTTGTTGGACATTAGCCAAGCATTGAGTCCCTTGAGCAGTGATTAAAAACTTTATGGTAGTTTTCTCACCTTTTTGATTGAGATATTCTACTTGGTGACATGGTTCAGTGAAAGGGATGTGCACCATACCCTGAAGATACTTTACTCACCATATGAACTCCATTGAGTTGAGATAGAAATCCTCAGCTTAGCATAAGCTACTTGTAGCTTTTTGAGGAAAGGGTGATTTGGGTTATCCTTCCATTCCAAGAGGCCCCTATCTATCCACTCTCAAAAGACTTAAGTTTATACATACCTTTGGATATCCCTACACTTACTTCAAAGGAGATTGAAATTTGTGGACCTGAAAGTGTCGCCATTGGCCAATTTGACCTTAGGGATAATATTTCTTGATATGTTTCAATGTTGTTACCAGTTTTAAAATGAGTTGATTTCGGCCTCTTATCATCAAAACATTACGGTCAATTTAATACACTTTGATTGGTGTGCTTTGTCACTTTCCAAATCTTAGATAATATTCTCAAAACAATTAGATCAACCAAACATCTCAAAATTGTAAACTTGTCCAACAAAGTGTTGTTAAACAAAATAGGAAAATTTGGAAATAGGGCCGCTATTGACATTCTTGTTGCTTTTGTCCTGAACTTTGCCACTACTATACTAAGTTTTGAGGGTTTTCATCTTGTATTTCAACCTCTTCTATCCTAAACATAGTCGCTTATGTCAAAATGATAGCTATTGTGCTCACTATTTTACCAATCAGGAAAAATTGAAATAGAGACCACTCTTAATAAACTTGTTGCAGCCATTCTAACAAATCAACCACTATTATCCTAGCAATTGCCACTTCTTTCAAAATGGCCACTATTGTGCTCACTGTTTTACCAATCATAACTTGAAATAAATATCACTATTGCTCAAATTTTGACCCCTGTCATCCTGCGTTCCAACTACTATTGTCTTAAAAATTGCCACTATTGTCCTATTTTCTAGTGCAAATCAAAATTGGTCCAAAATTGGTTAATCCATCATCCTTTGAAAAAAACAATTAGAGCTACACCAAGTCATATTAGCATCTTTCCATACCCATTAGCAAACTAAAATAGCACCTAGTTTTAAGACACAAATTGGATTATCCTCTTGCTCCCATTTTCTAAGATATTAACATTTTCTTGCAACTTCAAGGCTAGTTCAAGTAGATTATCAACATATCCTCTAGAAAAATAAAGGAAAATATCGATCCAAGTATTGTACACTTTGTGTCCCAAAATTAGCATCATCTCAAAACATCCACCAAAATCACTCATACTTTAGAGTCTTGAGCATCAAACATACAAATCATATCAAACCATCAACAAACCTTTACCAAAACAAATTCACACATTATCTCCATACTTCATTTTAAAACAAAAAAAATCCCAAAAACAAAACACCATCCTATTTCACAGTTAGTGATCACAAAATTCACCTAGGTCTTGAGCTTGTTTATGACAACAACGAGATCTCAACATAGGAAAAAGATGGAATCCAAAAAGAGTAGTTCTATTGCACCTAAAATGAATACCACTAATGAGGAGCCTCAATCATGGGGTTACAATCCAAATGACCTTACAACTCCTCAAAGAGAACCCATGTTTAAAGCAAAATAAAATCAACCACCTAGTAATGAGGAAGTATTCCTTAGACACCAAAACATGATTGATAGTCAAAACCAACTTCCAAATCCCAAGGACATGATCATAGAAGAATACGATAGTGATGAGGAACTTACTAATGAAAAAATCGTAGAACACTCCCAAAATCCTAAGATGCAAAAACTTATGGACAAAATATTTGGGATAAACGCAAAACAGTATTTCCTCACACTAGCACACAAAGTGGTGTCAAACTACCCACAGACTTGAATGTAGACATTTGATGCAGACAAAGGGATCTTTAGAGGCCATCTTAACCTCTTTGACATTGGTATATTCCAACTCCTTTGTGCTTCCTTAAGAAGTTTGTGTTCTTTGGCTAATCTTTCCAATCTTTGGCTTATCTTTTCCATGGCTATCTCAAACTCTATTTGTCTTGCCTTCTGTCTTTCCTTATTTCTCATTTATTTTTCCTCTCTTTCCTTCTTCCTTAGTGAATCCTTAGCTTGCCATCATCTCTTTAAAAATTGCATCTTCACAAGCAATTCTCTCCTTGATTCCACTTTACCTTGCCTCACCTAGGCAATCAGGTTCCTTCCTCACCTTGCAAACAACCACACTCACAAACCACAAACAAATTTCCCAAAGCATCTTTAGGCTCTAATACCAAACTAATGCAGATCAAGAGGATTCACAAATCAACATTTCATTTACTTGAAAACTTTCATAAAATTATTCATCTCAAACAATGATTAAGTGCATTCTAGATCACATTGGAAACATAACCGTGGTAGCCCACAATTAAATGCAATGAAGAATCATTAATAACTTCTCCAAAAAATATAATAAAGCCAATCTCATCAGTGAGATTTAAGATAACATAGTTATAGACCTCCCTTCCAATGTTTATGAAGATCTGATAGTGGAAAATAAAGTTATTTCATTTTTCCCAAAACTGCAAGTTCTAGGCAGTGTTTAAACCTGCCCTCACCCAAATAGTCATATCTTCCACATAACTCAATAAAATTAAATGAGAAAAAAATAATTGGAAACTAGAAGTAGAGATATTTCCATCCATATATGATAATCCATTATTTGAGTCCATATCAAGCCGTACAAATCAGAACTTCAACCTGAAAACAATCTAAAAATCAGAAAATGCATACAAAACTTGAGGTTGCCATTCTTCAAACTTCAAAAATAATGTCTCCAACCTCCCAATTCAATTTTTGGAGGGTGTACTTATACATTTCCAACAAAAACTAACTGTTTTCAACCACCTTGTAATTAGTTTGTTGACAAAACACCTTAATGACACTTTTGACAAGTTGCTTGACAACTTTCTTGAGCAACTTTTACAATTTTTACAATATGGAACAACTTTAAACATTATTTGATAAACGACTTTAAATATGAATTCCTCATACTCAAACACCTATAAAATGGTTTTATAAACCTTATTATAAGACCCAATATACAAAATAGAGAAACTATTTACAAATGGCCTCATGGAGGCTTGAAAGCAACTTGGTGCTCCTACACCAACATTCTTAGGGATCCTAACCTCATTCCATTAGGATATCAAATGGTGGTTAGACAGATACTAAAACCAATGGTGGATGCCATTATACCACCTTTATTCTCACAAATTAATGATCAATCTAAAATGTAACCAATGGATAACCCATTTTTTAGGCAACCATCACAAATTGAGCAAGCAATGGTGGCTCAACAATATCAAGGAAAAACATGCCACAACACAACACTATGCAAAACATGGGAATCCTTCCAATGTACCAACAAGGTAAAATATCATCACAAGGACAATAAATGCCTCAACAAAAAGGTGTACCCCAAATGAACTATCAAGGTACCCTTCAACAAAATCAGCAACAACAAGGTGTACCCCAAACTAACTATTAAGGTACCCTTCAACAAAATCCCCAACAACAAGGTGTACCCCAAACAAACTATCAAGGTACCCTTCAACAAAATCCACAACAACAAGGTGTACCCCAAATGAACTATCAAGGTACCCTTCAAAAAAATCTACAACAACAAGGTGTACCCCAAATGAACTACCAAGGTACCCATCAACAAATTCCACAACAACAAGGCATACCCCAAATGAACTACCAAGGTACCCTTCAAAATCTGCAAAAACAAGGTGTACCCGAAATGAACTACCAAGGTATCCTTCAAAATCCACAACAACAATCCATGCCCCAAATGAACTACCAAGGTACCCTTCAACAAAAACCACAACAATAAGGCATAGCCCAAATGAACTACCAAGGTACCCTTCAAAATCCACAACAATAAGGTGTACCCCAAATGAACTACCAAGGTACCCTTCAAAATCCACAACAACAAGATATACCCCAAATGAACTACCAACATACCCTTCAAAATCCATAGTATAATGTACCCCAAACAAACTACCAAGGTACACAACACCAAGGTATACCCCAAAATCATCATCAAGGTATTCCTCAACAACAACAACAAGGCATGCCAAAAACGAACTACCAAGGTAATCTTCAACAAAGTCCACAACACCAAGGGATACCACAAAAAAATTACCAAGGTACACCTCAAACACAACACCATGGTGTACCTCAAACACAACATCATAGTACACCTCAAACACAACAATAAGATATACCTCAAACATAATATCGCAATATCCCTCAAAATCAATATCAAAGAGTTCAACACAATCAATACCGAGGAGTACCTCAAAATCAATATCAGGGTGTACCACAAACTCAACATACCTTCAACACACAACAAGGACCTAATATTCCTTACACACCACATGGTCATCAAGGTCCCATACCTACACAATATCATGTTTATAACCAAATGAATTTCATGGGACAACAAGACTACAACACACAAAATTCTCAAGCAAGTGCACCAACCAATGACATAAACGTACAACTACAAACCCTCAATCAAAAAATATTGGACATCCAAATTGGGAAGCCAAAGAAGAGCTATGCTCTACAAGATATTTGTCCATATCCTTTTGATTAAAACTTATCTATGGCACCTTTCCCCAAAGGCTTTGGAATACCAAAATTTGACAAATATAGGGGAAGAGGGGATCCAATAGAGCATGTGTTCAAATTTTCAGCATCTTGCATGGATCTATAATGAAATGATACTACCTAATGAGGCTTTTTCATGAAGTCTTAGTGGGGTCACTATAGACTAGTTCTCTCGTCTACCACCTGGTATCGAAACATTTGATGAGTTGCCAAATAAATTTGTCAACTATTTCTCATACAACATAGAGTAGGATGTGATGATCATCGATCTCTACAAAATAAAACAAAGTCAAGGTGAATCATTTGCTTCGTATCTATAAATATGGAGACACAAAGCAAGCAAATTTAAATGGCCCGTTCCACAAAAATAACTTGTAGACATCTTTATCTCTAACATGCATGTGGACATCAACTACCAACTCACTGTATTATGCCCTAACGACTTTGAGGAGACTATTCAAAATGGTTTTCTTATTCAAAGATCTCTCATCACAAGGGGAGTAATTAAACACTACAACCCTAAGGATCAACCTTCTACCTCAAATGACAAACCAAAGATATCGGCAAAAAAAATGTAACCAATGATGGAGTGATTGATGTTAAGATTGTATGAAACATTCAATCTTCCAATGTACCACAAAATCATGTTCAAACAACACAACAAATCTACACTACAAACAATAGGAAAAACAACCAACCCAATTATTCATAGAACAACCAACTCAATTATCCTTAGAATAACCAACCCAATAACCAACAGCAAAATCAAGGATAGGATAATGAAAGGAGGCCACCAAGACAATATGACCAACCTAAAAGGGAATACACCCCATCGGAAGAACCCCTTGAGGTGATCATGTATAAAATGGTCCAAACAAACCTCATCAAGATTAATGACAAAAAAATCTATGAGGAGCCAAACTTAAAACCCCCTTTGTATAATGAGAACGAAAAAATGTGAATTTCACAAGATCAAGGGACATACCACAAACAATTGCATGACGCTCCAAAATATCATGCAAGACTTAATTGGAAAAGGAGAGGTTGGCATAGAACCTCGTCCTAGAAATAAAGACTTAAAAATCTACAAGGATCCAATCCCCGACCATTCTAGGGGCAATGACAAGGGCAAAGGTCAAGACTACCATAAAGCCAACTTCGCATATGATGAACTCATAGGAAACATCTCTCATAATGATCATACCATACATATTGTAACCATACTAGGCGGAGATCTTGAGTGTAATGTAACTACACAAAGGGGGAGAGTAATGGTCCAAGGAGGCCCACCCCTAGTAAAAGCCACAAGCAAGCCATAAATGACTATACAATTGTGGAAAAACTAAAGAAGAATCCTACTTTAATCTCCATCCTTGAGATTTTGAAATCATCACCAGCATATAAATAAATGTTTGAGAAAGCTCTTGTTGAAACATCAGTCCCTAACGACCTAGACAATAATCAGTTTCCAGCCATGGTTGGAAACGTAACCTCCACCCATCACTTAGTATTTTCTAAGAAAGACCTTCCACAAAAATCTTTTCACAATCAAGCTCTCTATCTATAAGTTTGTGTCTATAAAAATAAAGTCAAGAGAGTACTGGTAGATAATGGTGTAGGCTTAACCATTTGTACCCTAAAATTAGTAAAACAATTGGGATATTTTTATGATGTAATAGATAAAAATAAAAGTATCACCATTAGAGATTACGATGATATGGAAAGAAATTCAGAAGGAACAATCAAACTTCTTGTTTAGATAGGACTAGTAATAGTAAATACAACACATTGTCAAGTATTGGATCTTGAGCTTCCACACAACCTTCTCTTGGGATGACCATGGAATCTATGCCTTAAAATCAATCCCTTCAACATTCCATCAGTGCTTGAAAATTCCTTATAATGATAAGGAAGTTACCATATATGCCGACTATGAACCTTTCATTACTATTCCAAATTGGAGAAGTACAAAAAGGTTCTTCAAATACCCAACAATGATATATCTTTCCACTCTTCATATGTTAACCCATCCTCACTACCTTCATCCTCCACTACATCATCATCAACTAAGCAACCAAAATCCAATCTCAAGATCCAAGTGCTTGACAAGGGTTGAGGAGAATACCACTTCAAGCAATCCTTTTGCATCACAATGATTCCCCCAACATCAAAAACTTATGGAGGACCGAAAGAGATCAAACATGTTCAATTTGTTACAATGATAGTCAAACCCACCATTTTCACCAAGTGGGGAGACATGCAAGATGAGGAAGTGTGTGAAGAAGACCTATCTTCATGGATTTACAAAGAAGAAGGACAGGAGAAACCACTACCTCCTCTCTGTATTGATCAAAATAGTAAAGGATATCAGATAGAAAAAACCATGGGGTTCATTGGAAGGACGGGAGAAACAAGGTAGAAGAGAACCAGTTATTATGGAAAAGTGCGCGAAGAATCTTGGACTAGGTTATGGTTCATTAGACTTGATTACCCCAAGTATCGAAAGCACCTCTTATGAGGAAGGAGCTCCTTCTACCATTGTTAAGACATCGATAATTATGAACATCTAGATGATTACATGTATATCCAAAACATGTTTTTAAACCTTAACATCAGTACCATCATTGTTGAACCTACATCTAACAATGACTACATTGAAATGGATTCCAATGAATATGAATGGGATTCTTTAGACTCTAGTGAGTATAGCCTAGAAAACCTATGGAACCTGGATAACATTGATACCTCAACCCTAGCTACAACCTCCATAAGCTTTGTTGATACCAATGACAAGATACCCTTGCATTACCCACAATTAATAGAATAGGATCAACAATAGCATACACCTATTTTGAAATCATTCCAAAACGATGAGGCTATTGCAGAGTTCATGGGACTTCGAGCTGATATACCATGAGGAGATCATAAGGTGGGATTTATAATAGAGCTTGATCAAAGAGAATATGTTGGAGGAGATATTGTGTCCTTCAGTCACAAAAATAAACTAAAAATTTTAAAAATAAAAAAGAGGTCCTCTAGAGAAAACCATAATGTGGCTTTATCGAATCAAGAAAAGACAAAAATAAAGGGTGCATATGAGGGTGAAAACCTCTCTGAGGCACCCGAATATAGAGGATTCAATCTCCCCATTGCAGAATATCAAGAAAAATTAGTGCTCTTAGTTGAAGACTCTGAACCTATCAATGTCAATGCAACGGAGACACCAAAAATAACATATCATACAACTTCCCTAAATCCTAAGGAAAAGGTAAACTTCCTATCATTCATTAATGAACACAAAATCAACTTTTCTTGGACATATGAGAACATGTCAGGGTTGGATCCAACATTATTAGTACATCACCTAGTAGTGTTCCCTGGAGCTAAACCCATCAAAAAAAAAGCTACAAAAGATGAATCCCCAAATAGCACTCTTGGTCAAAGTAGAAATTTAGAAATTGCTAAACATGGGGTTCATCAGACCCATCGACTATCCTGAATGGGTATCTAATCATGTACCAGTATCAAAGCCCATTGGTGCATAAGGATCTATACAGACTTTAGGGATATCAACAAAGCATGCATGAAGGATGATTTCCCTCTACTCAGCATCGACATGATTGTGGACCTAAATATGGGGCATGGAATTCTCTCACTGATGGATGATTTCTCTGGATACAATCAAATAAAGATATCTCCCGAAGACCAACATAAAATAACTTTCACCTATGCATGGGGGACCTTTTTCTAGAACATCATGGCATTCTGTTTGAAGAAAGCAGGGGCAACCTACCAACGAGTAATGACCACCATCTTCCATAAAATGTTGCACATTATCATGAAGTATTATGTGGACAAGATATTAGAAAAATCAATCAAAAAGGGAGATCATCTGACTAACCTAGCAAAGGTATTTGATAGGCTAGAATAATACAACCTACGCCTCAACCCAAATAATTTTATATTCAACGTGACTTCTAGAAAACTATTGGGTTACATAGTATCAAAAAGAGGCATCAACGTAGATCCCGCCAAGGTAAAATTTCTATTAGAAATTCCTCCTCCAAAAACATTGAAACAACCCTAAATTCTACAAGGTAAGTTGCAGTCCATCAAAAGATTCATCACATAATTAGTAAAAAAGAGCCATCCATTCATCCATCTGTTACATAAAGACATAACATTCAAATGGGATGGCAGATGTGATCAATCTTTCCAATAGGTCAAGGATTATTTGCTCAATCCCCTAGTGTTGATGCCACCAATCTAGGATAAAGCAATGGTCATGTATGTATCTACAACACCAAATGCTTTAGGATCTCTATTAGCGTAATTGGATAATCAAAATAAGGACAGAAGTGTATTATATTAGCCAAAGCTTGGTGGGCTATGAATTAAACTATACACCCATAGAAAGAGTGTATTTTTTTTATTTGTGGCACAAAAGCTTAGGCACTACATATTAAATAGGAAAGTAAATATGATATCAAAAGTGGATCCCCTAAAGTATCTATTTACCAAAGGCATCTAAACAAGGAGGATCCTTAAGTGGGTAATGATACTCAGTGAATTTGATATAGAGTAGATTGACAAAAATTCCATAAAGGGACAAGTAATACTAGATCAATTAGTAGATGCACCAATGGAAGATCACCAGCCTCTAGTATCAAAATTTCTAGATGAAAGCATACTTCTAACCAATCAATCAAGTCATTGGACCTTGTACTTTGATAGGTCCCACAATCAACATGGCTCAAGGGCTGGTATCCTATTTCTCACACTACAAGGATATAGTTTTCCTAAAGCTTACAAAATCATCTTTCCATGCACTAACAAAAAATTTGAATATGAAGCGCTCATCATAGGACTATAGATGGCTATAGAATGGAAGATAAAAGAGATACAAGTCTACGGAGACTCCCAGCTAGTAATAAGGCAGGTAAATGATGAATATCAAATGAAGGATGACAAGTTAATACCATAAAAAATAATGGTAGAAAACTTCAAATAATAATTTGTCATCATCACCTTTGAATAGCTTCCCAGAATCAACAACAGAGTAGTTGATGCTATGGAAAAATAGGCTCACTCCTCGGCATTCCCCAAAACATTCCCAAATACGAATACCTTGTGGAGCAACTACTTATATCGGAATTTGATATCCCAAAAATTAGAAATTTTATGTGATTTTTTTGGTCCTAACTCACCTTTGTACCAAGATACATTTTCCTATATCTAGCATGGGATCATACCCCTAACTTAACAACAAACCAAAAGAAAACCTTTTTTCTGTAGAACATCTCGTTTCACCATATTAGGAGGTACCCTATATAGACAAAGTCTATATAGTACATTACTTCGATGTCTCAACATGGATGACATGCAAACCTCTTTACAAGAAGTGCCTGAAGGAGTTTGTGGGTCTCACGCTAGTGGACCTAATCTAGTATAAAAATTGTTGAGAATGGGGTATTATTGGGCCTCAATAGAACAAGAATCCATTCATTACTTAAGTAAGTGTCAACAATGTCAACAACATAGTGATCTTGATCACATGCCGACATAGGAACTACGGCCTATAGCAACACCATGGTCTTTCTCACAATGGGGACTAGAATAGATAGGGATGATATATCTTGTTTCATCCAATGGGCACAAGTTCATTATAACTACAACTAAGTACTTTACAAAGTGCATAAAGCCTATTCCTCTAACTTACATCATAGGGAAATAATTATCCAAGTTTATCTTGAACTATCATAATGAATAACAAAAATCCATTCAAGAACCAATATGTCTATGAGCTATGCTCAATGTTTTATGTCCAAAATCGATTCTCCACCCCATACTATCCCTAAGGAAACAGTCATGTTGAAGCATCCAATAAAACCATTCTAAAAAATATTTAAAAATATTGTTAATAATGTTAGACATGATTGGTATTTATAGCTAAACCTAGCCTTATGGGCTTACTGAACCAGCATTCATACACCTACAGGTGCCACACCTTTTTCCTTGGTCTACAAATTTGAAGCGATCCTACCTATCAAAGTCGAGATCCCATCACTGCAAGTATCCTTGAAAGGCATGGTTAGCAATGAGAAATATTGGGTGTCCAAACATAATGAGCTAGATCTTCTAGATAAAAGACGTTTGAACACATTAAACCATCTCCAGGTTTATCAAAATCAGATCAAGCAAAGCTATAACAAGAAGATCAAGAACATAAACTTTCAAGCTGGTGACTTAGTACGAAAAGAAAACTAGAAATCCAGCTAAATCAAGAGGGGAAGGGTAAGTTTGAATGAAACTAGTTGGGTCCTTTAATCATAATATAGATATATGGCTATGGATCTTATCAGTTGGCTACTCCTAAAGGAGAACCTTTAGTTGAACCTCTAAATAGCAGCCATCTCGAAAGGTTTAATACTTGAGTGAATCAAAATATCCTAGCAAAAAAAAAAAAAAAGCTAAAAGTCAAAAATCAAGAAAAATAGTAAAGAGAAATAAAACATCCTATAAGTCAAAACCACCTTGTGGCACTCGTAGGACAGGTATTGTAGTGAAAACCTAGTAAACATGCACTACATTTGAATAAGACTTGCATCTCTATCTATCATCACTATCTAAAACATCCACCCCATTTTTTCCATAATAAAATATGTATCCAACCATGGCTCGATAACTAATCAAGGATTGAACTCTATTACACCATCTTCATCCATCTACCCTAATGAATGTAATCTTGTCCTAAACTAGGGGAAACTTCCTGAAATTGGTAGCGGATTGGATCCTTGTACATCCCATCACTATCGAAAATTATCAAAAATCAAAAACATCCAAAAAACAAACAAATTCAAAAACATCAAAATCCAAAAAATATTGAAGGTCATCTCTAGATGAGCTACAATTGAGTCATAAAATAAAGTGAACTATGAGCCTCTTCATGTATAACGTATACAAGGCCATCATTGATGATCCCTCGAGGTGCTAGGTTAGTCCCCCAAAATAAAAATATTCAAATAACTTATCAAAATACAAAACACTCATAAAAAGATAGAAAACTCCAAAAATAGTGTCACTCAAAATGGTTAAACTACGAGCCTCTACGTTCATCATGTAGGCAAGGCCATCATCGATGAGCCCCTGATGCACTAGGTCATTACCTTTAGGTCTCCCAATTGTCTCTAAATCTCCTGAAAACAACACAAATAGCATCAAATAAATCCATAAAATTACAAAAAATCCCATATCCATTGTCACCTATCTGTAATATTCCATTCATAATAAACAAACATCGCCTTCAACCTTTGACAAAGAAATCAACAAATAAAACAAACATCAAAATTGAAACTTCCAAAGTAAATATTGAAATGACTGGATCATTATCGACCTATAACAATGCCTAAGTATTAACTACCTACCTATCGATAATTCATCATCAACATCCTAACTTATGTCTTAACGGATAAAACATTTCTACAATAGACATCACTAATGGATAACATCCTAAAACATCAAACAACTATGGCAAGTGATATTGCAACATTGTTTATCTTTTTGTGATATCTTTTTTATTTATCTTAATATCACATTCCTAGGATCTCTCGAGGATATCCATAAGGATTTAGAGAGGAAGGAATGGAGATATTGATCATCAATTTTTTTCTGTTCTATTTGTTAGATTTTTTTGTGATACTACCATGGAAAATACTTGTTTTGTTCAGTGTGTGGAAGTTGTTTTGAGGCAACTTGTGTAACAATTGCATGTTAGGTACTCCATACCTCTCTATGTAACTAGTCTTAAATGTTTTGAAACTTCTCACCCATACACTCTGACAGGGTTTCTATATGTCTAGTATGAGCAAGAATATTCTATGTTTGCAGAGTCAAAGTCCATGGAATATATACAAATTCCCCCTTATCATTAATACTCTAGTGCATCCTTTCTATTTTGTATATCAATAAGGATTGCTAAAAATATGATGTCTCTATGAAAGAAAAAGTGAACTCGTCAATAACTAACAAGATCAATTTTTTATCCATCTCTAAATCATACAAACACTTCTTCTCACTAACAGCTCCATCTTGCATCACAATATCATTAGTACCACATGCATAGAATGCATCCACAAGTTCATCAGTACATATCATGACCACAAAAAAATGAAAAAAATCATCCATTTCATCCATTATATATCATCATTCATTGCATAGATCATATAGCATAATCAATCAAATACATCAATATATCATAATCCATCGCATGTATATAAATCATACATCCATCTATAATCATCCATAAACATCTCACAACACATAAAAAGATGCATCAAAACATGGTGTATCTCATATATCATCAAAAATTATAATTTCATATACATCATCAACTAGCATGTGGGATATCAGAATATACAAACAAAAAAATACGACGCCTTAGTTGGGCCAATGAAAGTATATACAAAATATCATGTCTACACAAGAAGCAATAAATATCAATATCATATCATAACAAAATTTGCCTTGTTGGTTGTATCAAGGTGGGGATCCATGTTGGTGTTGGATCTGATGAGGAGATGATTGTGGGATAACGGGAGATAGTTGAGGCTGTCTAATAGACTTCCCACCAGACTCTACACTTGTTTGAACACTTGACTCACCGAAACGAGGATTCCTTTGTGCTCTAGGAACAAAAGCCTCATAGAGAGTCTAGTAATAGGTATGCCACTCCAAAATTTTATCCCACTCAGCTTGATACTGAGCAAGGAGAACACAAGAGGCTAGTGAAATCTCTACAACTAGTCTCTATTGATGCTCAGTAACCAACTCCTTCCTCAAGGCATATCTCTCCTACCAAAAACCATCTCACTGTACAATAAGAATGGAAACCTACCTCCACACAATCTTTGCATCCCTCTCAATAACCCAAGCATCCTTATTTGTGGTCAACTATGCAATCTAAGCTGCTACTACTACATCCATCTGCGGAGGTGGACCATGTTGGTCTTGATGAGGCTAATCCTGATGTTGTTGATCACCCTGTTTCCCATCATGCCCTACTCTGTCTAGTTGCTCCACAATGATCCAAAGCCTCTTCCTATCACCTCTCCTTCCTATAATGTCGGCCACCCTTTGAACCTATCCCATGAATATTGTATTATAGGATCATTGAAAGGGGGGGTGAATCAGTGGTCTAATTAGAAATCAAATTTCAATACCTAACTCACTTGTCTTATGTAAAGCAACCCATTAAAAACACTTCAAAAATTATAGTTACTAAATGTTGAGGGAGTCACAATAACATGTAAATAAAAACATAATACTTGATCAAAGATGTCCAATTAAGCACAATATGAAAAAACACTAAGAGGAGACATAACACAAGGTTTATGAGTGGAAAACCCTAAAATGCTAAAAAACCACTGAAAATAAGTTTCATTAGGCCTCACTACCAAAACCTTACAAGTTAAAAGTCGTGTGCCTCACTAGCTAAAACCTTATAGGTTACATATTGCATGCCTCACTGGCTACACTTTATGCCTCATTGGCTACAATATGCCTCAATCACTATGCCTCACTGGCAATCTTCAAAAAAGTGAATAAAAACCAAAGGGTTAATTTGTTTCAATACAAACCACTGCTTTATTTCTACATCAAAAAATCTTCATCTCTCTTATTCTCCCATATCATAGCACTATAACACATTCAAAACAAAAACATTATTGTTCTAAAAATTGCATTTACTTCTCAAAATAAAACTCACCATGAAAGGAAAGAACTCAGTTGTCAAATCAACCAAGAATACTAATCTTTGCAAGTATCATTATCTTCTCGTACTTCTTCCTCTCTGAGTATTCTATCATTCTAAAAACATAGTTTTGAAATCTCACTTACTCCACTAGAAATCATCATCTTTGATCATAAAATCCTGCATACTCTTGAATACAGGAAATTAATACAATTATACCCGATTGTCATTCTTCTCCTCTCAAAAACATACTCACCAAATTACCAAATTCATATCAAACTCCAATATGATAAACCTAATCATTGGTATTCAAAAACTTACAATTTGGAACATATACCTTCAATATTTTTTCATAAAAATAACCATTGACCAATTCATATTCAAGCAATTACACAATTAGGTGACTATCAAGATTCTCGTCAAATCAAAACAACTGGAAATAACCGTTCACAAGCTTTAAATATAAGCCTTTGATTTTAAACTCCCACCACTGCCAACTTTAAACCATGGCCTCTAATCTTCATTAAAATTAAATAAGATAGGTTAATAACTTCCTTGGTCAGTTATAGAAAGTGGAAGGACCATTCAACCATGAGAAGAACCCCCTTAAAGTCATAACTTAAGTTTCCATTAACTAGTGCTACTAAGTCAACTTTCAGTTAAAAGAAAATTAATCTTACATAATGAAGATTATAATGAAAGAGAACATTTAGGGTTTGAAAGAAAGGTCTCAAACAAGAAACCCTAATAAAATATTAAAATCTAATGGATTTGTAGACAAATAATTAGCCTCCAACCTCTAATTTTCACTACATACTTCTGATCCAGAATATCATGCCTTTAACATGAACAAAGAGAGTGAGCTTTTAAGAGGTAAAAGCATTAAAGGTATCATGCCTTCTTCAACCATGTCTTTAAGAAAAATTCTTCCACTACATACCAATGACAAGTATCTATGAATCAAAAAGTATTGCATCTCCATGGTGGTTTTTGGTACCAATTCATGAAATAGATCTTGAAGCAACTTTCTGAATAAGCATGACATGAGAAAATCACTCCCCACCTTTCACTTTTGAAATAATACCATGAAATATATCACCACCTTGAAATGCAACATCAACTTTTATATCAACACCTAATTGAATAAGAACCTCTGAAGTATCAAGTAAGCACCAAGAAGCAACATCAAGCATCAAATCAAAAAACTTCATCAATATGCACCATCATCCTAAACCATCAACCTTTCCTTTGAACAAGCATCAATGCCAACATCAAACCTTCACTTTGAATTAACTTTGACATCGCATGCACCTTTGACACCCTTCAACATAATGATATGAAACATGAAATGATCTTTGACACTAAGCATCAAATCAACACTTTGCAATGAACACCATGAACTTTGACATGAATGACAAACATCATGCCAACAATGACTAGCCTAGCACCAGCGGGATCTTTAAACCGTAACGGGATATGATGGGCCCACCATTGATCATAATCCCAAGTAGTGCCAAGATCTACTAAACCTACTACCCACCCCCATCCAAATGGGTTAAGCCATCTAAAATTTACAACAACATCAATGGAAGAGGTTTTTGGCCCCATACCCTAACCTCTCGAGCTATCCTCCCGAACCATGCATGATAGTCATCACCAAAATAGGTCTATCTCTCTCCAAACTAATGCAAAACTCGATCAAGAAGATATCACTCCAAAATGGTATCTACATGGCCTATCATCCATCACGTCTATTGGCAATAGGGTAGTTGCTCCATATCATCATGCTAGGCCTCACAACTTATCCAAGGCCTCCAAATGAACACATCCATGTCATCAAAAATTCCTTGCTAGTAGTGTAACCTATCAGGCCAAGTGTAATGCATAAAATCTGAGTACCTATAAGAATATGGATCCTCAACACCTTGCTCAAGAATGTCATTCGGTCTAGTCATTTGGATCCTCTCCCAGGCCCACACATGCAAAAGTATCATGCATGTAGAAATATCCATACCTCCACAATAAGCAACCTCGTACATGTAGTAAAAATGTGCCAATAAATTAGGACCCCATGCATATCTTGTCTTGTGCTCCATCATTTTCTCAATGCAGATGCCCCAACCAATAGGAAAATGCCTACCTCTATGATCGGGCACCATAATCCCCATGATGAAGCTAGCTAATACCATCAATATCAGATTAGTGCCATCAACAAATGGATACAAGACTATCTCTGAATCCATCACATGTAGTCATTGAACGCCAAGTACTCATTGCATGGTGAGGGTACCCTATCAAGCATCATATGTAACAAGATCGATGTCAATAGGGATCCAAAGAATCCTCCAAACATCCTTCAATGTGATTGTCACCTCATCGGTTGGTAGATGGAAGGATGGTGTCTCTAAATGCCTTCTCTCTATAAGGGCGGTCATCATCACCCTATGGCATCAAATCTCGAGCATATAGAATATGTGCAATAGACAGACAACGTCCTAAAAGTCTCTCCTGACCTCAAAGAAACCAACGATCAAGTCATTGTCATGGTCATCGCTCCCCCAAATAAAGTGGTTTAAGAACCACCTGCAAACATTCAACCCATGATGTTAAGCATTTGCTAGAAAATTAAACCACGAACCTAAAATTGCAAACAAACTGGTTAAATCATTCAAAATTGACAATAGTGACCCCTTTTTAGACGATAGCAGCAAGGTTATGCAATAATGGATCTTTTTTATGATATTGGTCATTTTGAACAATAACTGCTAAATTAAACAAAAGGGAGCAATTTTTACGATAGCAAACAAATTTCACAAAAGTGGCTAATTTCTTAAGGAAAAAACAATAGTGCATAAATTTTTCTATAGCAGTAAACAAAAGTGAACAATTTTTATGATAGCACTCAATTTTCACAAAAGAAGTAAAATCACAAAGTACAATAGTGGTAAAAACACAAAATTACCGCTATCATCTAAAACGTTTTTGAACATTAATTACGCAAATGTAAAAAGGTGAAAACAAGAATGGAAGTGGTACATACCATGATGCTTGGGCCAGCTGGCCTCCCAAAAGAATGAACTGCCTCTACATGGTGTGGAGCACCCAAAATCCTCACCATCGCAACTCGACAATCATAAAAGAAAGATCTCTAAAGGCAAGAATTCAGTAAAGCCTAAGAGTGCAAATGAGAAAAAAGGAACCCTAATTTCTATTTTACCCCCAAAACCCTAATTTTTTTACCTTGGAAACCCTCTTAGGTTAAAATTAAAAGAACTCTAGAAAATCTTAAACCATAAATGAAGGCCCTATAGCCTAATTTTTTGTCGTCTACACATCTAAATTGCAATAAAACCTTATCGCGAGCCCAACCTAAAAAGTAACTTTTTCGGCCAACCTCTTGACGGGGCAGCCCAATGTCATATTATCTTTCCATTAACCACTAAGGCATAGTGGGGCATATATTTATTTTCAAATCTTGATCTTAACATTTAATTCTTTGAAACAAAGCAACAATACTTTGTCTCAAAGAGGGGCAAAATGTAGACATGTAAAAATGACCTAACACATATCACACATCCTGAATGATATTTTCCATTATCGATATTATTATCATTAATATAATTGCATTTCACATCATTTACATCATTAAACCTATGTTCCTCTATTAATTGAATAAAGTTTAAATTATTTCATTAATTCACTATAGTGTCATTAAATCTAACTTTATTCCTCTTGATTAATTAAATTAGCGTAAGTTATTTAATTATGTCACTAATATACCCTATTCATCTAATTCAATTAAAATTTTATCATTTAATAATTTAATTAAATCACTTTCCCCTCTCTAAACATGAATAATTAAATCAATTATTCAAAATCATTCAACATAGTCAACAAACAAATACAACTTTATTTGTTAAAGTCAAACATGAATTGCATGTTCACCTTCAATTTTCATTAATTATTCAATTAATCAATTATCCTCACCTCTTTTGTGATTGAGCAAATCATAACCACTGATTTCTCACTCTAATCGGTTGACTAACTCATCTATTCCTCAATCCCACTAACCACTCAACTTGATTTCTTCAATCCCCCAATCATTCCAATCTAATTCCACTAATAATTCCAATCTATTTCCTCTCAATGGCTCTCAACCATTGATCATGATCTCTTACTACTGAATCTCGATCGTTCATCTAAAAATATGAAATCTATAAAACAACCCTCTTCATTCTAAAAAACAATCGAAGAATCTATAGAGTTTATGCAATGAGGTCATGCTAAATTGATATTTGAATTCTTGAGAGATTTTACACACATCTTCAATCACCATCAACACACTTTGAAGCTTTTTCAAACAGAAAATGGAGGATTTGTATTGATTCAAATCTAATCCAACATCAATACGAATACAATTCCGACATGGTATGGTAAGACTTGTATTGTTTTGGATTCATTTAAGTTTCTTAGTTACTTTTTTTTTTGGATTCATGGCTTTACATTTCACATTTCATTAGTATGGGTTTGCAATTTAATCTTGTTTAAATTAATTTGGTTTAATTGATTTGTTTTTTTCCTATGCTTATTTCTTTCCTCTTACATAAATAAATCAAGATCCCATTTTTTAGCAATCGAGATCCCATTTCATTTTGGGGTGCCTAGCCTAAAATTAAATGGGATCCTAATTTTTAAAAATCAGGGTCCCATTTCATTTCGGTGTCCTGAACCTGGCTTTAAGAAACGAGATCCTGAATTATACAAAACAGGATCTCGATTGCTACAAAACGAGATCCTGATTTGTAATAAGTGGGATCCTGTTTCGTAGAAGTATTTATCTTTTTTTAAATCGACTGTGAGCTCATTTTTATGTATGCTACAATTGGTATCTCAGGTGAGTGAAAGTGATTTACAGCTTCCAAGTGAGTCATTCCTCCATTTCTTTTTAGTTTTTTCATTTTTTCATTTTTTGGTATTTAGCTATGTATTTAGGTTTTTTTGTGTATTTATATATGTACTCAAGTTATTTTAATTTGAATCTTCATGAAAAAAATGAAACCTTACATCCAAATTCAAAATTAAAAAACTTACCTACACACAAAAGCAACCCTAAATTGAAATCAAACAAAAAAAAATACCTTTCAAAACCAAAAATCTTACCTAAAATTGAGAAAAAAATGACCCTAGACTATTTCCATTTGTAATGTTTAGGGTTTAGGGTTTAATTTGCATTGCTTTATGTTTTAAATCTGCATGAAACTATTTCAAAATGGAAATATTTCATTTGCATTGCTTTATGTTTTAAATTTGTATGCAACTATTTCAAAATGGAAATATTTCATTTGTATTGCTTTATGTTTTAAATCTATATGCAAATATTTCAAAATAAAAATATTTCATTTGCATTGCTTTATGTTTTAAATCTGTATGCACAAATACCTACTCTCTAACATATTAAAATGCATATAGTCTTGTACTGATGCAATCCTTGAACCTCTTTTATGAAAGGTTTAAAAAACTCTCAAGGTTCACCTAAAATTTGATCAAATCAATCAATCCAAGATCAAACCAATAAAATTAATCAATCTAATCAACTTAACAAGAGCCCTAAACTCAGGAAACCATAATCAATGTCCTTATAAATATTCAAGATCAAATATATTATAAGTCTACACTAGCACCATTGGGAACTTCAGCCCGCAACATGTATCACCGTCTAGTGCTAAGACCCCTATAAAATTTTGCCAAATGATTGTTTTCCCTCTATTTTGTTCCCTAATTTGATCAAGTTTATAAAATCCATTTCCCTAAAAACCTGGTAGTGATCAAGATATAAAATTTGGTACTTAAAACACATTACATGCCTTGTTAATACTAAAATAGAAAACTTGTATCTCTATCTTCTCTCATTTCACAAGGAATTATAAAAAAATTTAAAAAGTGGAGTTGATTATTAGAGTTCTAAATCATAAAATATTAGGGGAATTATTAAATTATTATATCATAAATCTATTTTATTCCTCCTCAAATTTGATCATCTCCTAGATTATTTTAGCCTCTTTCCATTATTGGAATGTATATAACCTTAGTTTCCTTATCCCATTATCTAGAATCCTTGTTATAGGATCATGGTTCAAATCTAAAACTTCTCCTTCATTTTCCTATTTTCTGAATATTTCTTTTGATCCTCATTACATCTTGTTTGAACTCTATTAAAAATAAATTTATACTCTTTTCAATATATATTACTTTAAGTTATACTAAAGTGTACAACATACAACACCTATGGCATGAATCCAAGCTCAACAACCTAAAATCTTGTCAAACACTAAAGCACTATACATTACATAGAACAAAATATTAAGTGTGATGGATCCCAAAGCAATAGGTCAAGTAATTTAAAACCACAAATTTCATTGAACACATTGTCAAATTCTTCGATGATGAGTTCAAAGTGTGGTTACAATTTAATAGAGTCAACTTTGATGATATCCAAAAAAATCCTTAATATAAATATTTTCATTGGATCCATGGTCCATTAAAGCTTAAGTTTTATTCAATTATGGGCCCATTTTTCAACATAATATAAAATGTGAGGAGGTCATTCATTTACTAAAAGAGAACAATATTATCTTATGCAAATGAGGTCATGTTTGTGGTATTCTCTTGAACAAGGTTTCATCATATGACCTAGTCTTTCCAATGCAACCTAGTCTAATTCTAATGTAACTTGTAGGTATCTATGTGCATACGTTTCTTGAGCCATTTGTGAAAAAGTTTCGTGCCAAAAATCATAACAAGATTGTTTTCAAGACAACAGGAGAAGACCTAGACAAGTATCTTAGTCACAAGCCAATCACCTATAATTATCAAACATGATTGTTGTCATTCCTTGAGTACAAATATTCTAATGAAGACATATAATGAACAATTGTATAATGTAAATGTGTGCCTCTAAAGTCCTACTAAATCGTATTACTCAAGTACATGTGCCACACCCACTTCACCAAATTTGATCACCTTGCTCGTCATCATGATAAAGTGATTATGCATTAAAAATAGGAGGCCATCACATGTTATTAATTACCTCCTAAATGTACATTTTAAAATATAGTATATGTAACTTAATGAAATTTGGTTGCCTTGGGAAAATTCACCAAATTTTATCTCCTTAATCCATCCTATGGGGACCCCTTAAGCCATCATTATTTCTCCTAATTTAATATAATTTTTAATGAGATTTCACATCACATTAACAATTATTCCTTTTTCATTTACATGCCTTAGAAATAAATGAGCCTTACACATTTTTTCATTTGTATTCAATTAGGTCATCTATACCATGGATTGAGGGTATTTTTAAGAAAATGGTTTAAGGGGATTAAATTTACCTAGAAATTTATATTTTTGTGTATGTTTTAAGTTTACTTTTTAATATGTACATGTATTAAAATTGCATAGGCATTAAATTTTGAAATTTGTGTGTATGGTCAAGTTGAATGATGTATGTATGCATTGTACATCCTAGTTTTTATTTTAAACATGTATCTTAAATTTTGAAATTTTTATGTATACTCAAGTTGAATGATGTATGTATGTGCACGTATGTATCCTATTTAAACACTCATGTACATTTAAAATTTAACTATTTCTTATAATTTTGTACTTGTTTGTTAATTTTGTATAAGTTTTGCAGGTTCACTTATATAGATCATGGATTATTTTGATATTGATGATTTCCTCAATCCACCACCTCAGCCCCCTTCACCTCAACGCCCTCCACCTCCACCTCATAACCCCCCACCTCCACCACTTGGATCCAATGAGGCTCACTTGTGAGCACAGATCAATGATAACATTAGATCAATTTAAGATCAAATCAATGATATTTAAAATGAAGCATTGATTCCACCACACTTGAGGCGTTTTGAAGATGAAAAATGTTGTTGATGTTGTTAGGTCCATTGATGTGGACATAGACAAGCATCAACAATTGCGAGAGGAGAGGAAACAATTTTATTTTTATGGTCTCCCCTACAAACAAATTTTGGACCTTAAAATAAATAAAGCCCATCTTGCACCTTTTTTTGTTGACCATGTCACCAACCAACCCATTCCTGCAAACAAACCAAGTATCAATGAGGTGGTGCAGACATCCATAGATGTTTACCAATTTTGGGGACTGATGGTGGATGGTATTTGACCAACCACCACATGCTAATTTTGAGGTCCCTCTATATTTTTTGAGGAAATTATATACAGAGTTTGTGTTGGGCCAAAAACCCAATTGTTTTGATTTCAAATCATTTTAGGGTGTTGGTGGTGGCATGCTACAATAGAGGTTTGGGGCACAGATTGATCCCCGATGACCCATGCATTCTCAACCTCTTGTAGATCCTCCTATTGTTTTCATTCTTGCACCCATGCACCAAATCATACAGTGGTATCCACACTATGATCTTTGAGTGCACTCGTGGCCAACCTTGACAAGTAGACTTCTACAATGGCAACTAGGGATAGATAGTGAAACCATGGAGGAGTTTTGTATGGAGCTAGTCTCAGTACCACTTCACCTATGTTGATGCCTCACGTATGTACCAATTGTCATCGGCTATTTTATGGACCTAATCAGGCTACACCCATTTTGGGTGCACGTGGAGGTTCTGATCATATCAGTTCATACATTGAGTTTCTTACTATTGAGCATCACTCTATAGACATTTCAACATGGGTATAAATATATGTGTACATGTTGAATTTATAATAGTTTTTTAAGCACGCGTGTCTTTAATGAACATATATATCAAAAAAATTAAACAATTATTTAACAATCAAATTGTTTCATGTATATGGTAACCACAGGGGCATCTTGTGCTCATTGAGTTTGCTTTATATCGATACCAGTGCAATTTGACAACCCTTATGGGATATTTTGATTGATTTTCTTAAATATGTTAAATAATTTTTTAATTGATTTTTATTTTTAATTTAATCTTAAACATGTGTTTTAAATATTTATGTTGGTTTAGGGGAGTCATCCAAATTCCACGTAGGCTCCACCAAAGGGATCATTTTTAGCATCCTCCATTGTCAGGTGTCTCACATGAAGTGCTCGTACATGTATATTGTTTTATTTAAAACTATATTACAATTTTGTATTTTGAATTCACAATCTCAAACATGCATGTACTTAAATATTATAGGTTTTATGTCTGTGTATAGGTTCACACCACCATTAATATGAGAATTGGGCACCCATTTGATGCACCAACAATTCAAAAGACAACTAAATTTTAGGTTGTTTAAAAAAAATTCTACATGTGTGCAAAATTTGTAGGTATTTTAAATAGAATAAAACACCTAATCCAGTACACTTGAATATATATGTTTTAATATAATTTGTACACATGTGCTCCAAAACTTGACCTTGTAGGACTTTGTTGGTGGAACTTTCCATCTTGATGATGTCACACCACCTCTACCAGGACATGCAGAGCAGCGTCATATGGTAATTTAGAATTTTGATTATATTTAAAATCAATTACAAATTATACATTGTGAATGACTTAAATTAAATTTAAAATTGAATATATATGCTCATGTGTAAAATTATTTTTCTTTTATAGCATGAGACAAGTCCTGTAGCAGAGCATGTTGAGCAGCCTCATACAACAATTTAAATATGATTTTATAAATTAATTGAATTAAATCATTTTTAATCATCTTAAATCTAATTTCAACTTTCTTTTTCTTATACAGATTATTTCAGAGCATGCAGAGACATAATCTTCTTATGTGTTTCATAATCTTCAAATGTAAGTAAACCATTCTTCCTTATTAGGTATTTTCATATCCAAGTTCCAACAACCACCACCGAACCTCTTGGATAATGATATCCATCATAATCTTCTTGAGGTGATATTAACTTATGTTTAGTCTCCACACAATGATCCAACCAATATTTGATTTCCTCTTCATTCTCCTTAAGTGCAACAACAACATACAGATGTCCTGCAAACAAATTTTGATTCAATAACTTGTGTACCCATATAATTTTACCAATCTAAATATATACATTCATTCATATAAATAAATAAAAGCATTACAAAATAATAATAAAGTGAAAAAAAATGAATTAAATTACCTTCTTGTACAAGGTTTGAAAAACAGTCATATGTGCAAACACTGGATCATTGTCTTCAATTGTTGTTTAATATTGATCATGTGCTTGTGCAAGTGTCAATGATATTTTCTTCCACTCTTCAACCCATTATGTATTCTCACATGCTTCCCAATCTCCTGAAATACAAAACTGACAAAACATGCAAGCTTCATTGTCAAGATAGTCCATTTTCTTGCATTTCAACTCTTAAATAAATGCCATTTAGTAGATCCATTGATTTTATTGCAATCAAGTCTAGGTAGAATGTTCTCTTCTTCAACCAACCAAAAGAATTGATGAACTGAAGAGTACTCGCTTGATCCTATAGATAATTTTGTATTGCACCAATTCACAATCCCATGTGTATCTTTAAATTTTACTACATCCTCAAATTTCAATTGCTCTCTAGCAATAATTATTTTAACACACACACCAACTCCATAATGTTCTCCTTTACCATGTTCAACTTCAAAAAACATCCACATATGTTGGAAATTATGTTCCTTGTGAACCCTACTTAACCAATTGAACATTCGAGCGTTCTTGAATTGTCTCATACAATTATTTGACCACATGAGATGTTTTATCATCTAGATTCCTCTTTCTCTTAAATTTGTATAAAATATATATTGAAACAGTATTGAACAAACTCTAATGCGTGTAACTAGTTGTCACTCAAATATAAATGGAAATCCCTCAAAAAAATTCTAGCATCCCCTATGCTATCATTTGTGTGCATGTATACAATATGAACGAACATAGCCTTTTGCACTGAATTGTAATATTTTGATTGGATTTCCTCTTGCGGAGAAAGAGTATATTTTTCTACAAAATCAACCATTGATAGTATAGTTCCAATAGGAAATGTGTTTCTACATGTGTTAAATTGTCCATCAATCCATCAAGAATGTTGAGAGTGATTGACATATTTTGGTACAATCTCACTCTTAAATTCTGATATGAATGCATGTACACTAAGTTTTTCTATAATTAAATCACAACGCTTTCCAATTTTTCCATTTTTTAAAGAATACTCAACATTTTTAAATATTTTAGTATCCACTATTTTTTGTCCAAAATTATTTTCAACACTTTCAAGCATACAAACTCCTAAGAATGAAAGATTGCCACAACTAGTGCATTGTCCAAAAATACATGAACTTAACTAAAATAATTCCTCATTAGATCTTTCACAAAATAAAATTGTTAATAAACTCATTGATTGTTTTATGTGGAATATTAATACCACATTCCTACACAATCATGTTAGTATGTAAAGTACAACATATATATCAAAAAACATCATAATAATAACGAAATTCCACATGCGTTTTACAACAAGATATTCGTTGCTTATTAATTTTCACATACCAAGGTTTACAATTTTCAAAATATCTTTGAATTATTCTAATATTACCAGGTAACACTGAATCACCACAATTTTTTTTATAAAATTTGATTTGAGTTGTGTCTAATAGGTGTTTTGGATGAGGATCGTGAACTTTGGACACCACTCAATTTCAAAACATCTCTTGCAATATATGATGCCTTAGTATTATCATGCCAATATTTTCAATCAAATATTTTATTTCAATATTTAATTTCATGTCAGACCTTGGGAGTTGACCATTAAAACTCCAACATTGGTTGATTGGATCATTTTGTATCCTTCTCTTCTCTTTGTCACTCTTACCAATGTTTTAGGATGTATTTTTATAATATCACTAATATTGCTTAACATTCTTTTATTCAAAGTTGTTTTATTAACTATAGCAGTTATTATAGTTCATCGTGTTGCATTCTTATCTTTAGATCGACTAATCTTTCCAATAGAATCAATGGAACTAGCAACAATAGATATAGCATGGTTAAGTGATTCATTTTTTCTTCTTGGTTTAACAAAAATGCCTAACTTTCTCAATAATTTTCTCATTTTCCACACTCTCATCAATTGCATCATGAGTTGACATTGAAATGATAGTATTTTACGATAAAAAAATTATTTGTATAATCTATTGGCATGCATTCTTATTTGTCTCCAAGAAATCTTACCAGGAAGATTATCCAAAACAGTAATTTTAATTTAAAAATATATATATTTTTTCATTTTTCACATCACAAGGATTTTTATTGTCATTTTCAACTTCAAAAGGATTTTTATTTTCATTTTCATTTTCATCAACAAAACGGTTTTCATTTTCATTTTCAACAAAAAGATTTTCATGTTCATTTTCAACAACAAAACTATTTTCATTTTCATTTTCATTTCCAACAGCAAATTGATTTTCATTTTCATTTTCAACAACAAAATGATTTTCATTTTCATTTTCAACAACAAAATGATTTTCATCTTCATTTTCAACAACAAAATGATTTTCTTTTTCTTTTTCAATAACAAAACTATTTTCATTTTTATTTTCAACAACAAAACAATTTTCATCTTCATTTCAAACAACAAAATGATGTTTATTTTCATTTTCAACAACAAAAAGTCTAAAAAATTTATTATCTCTACGAATATTATCGATCTCAACATCGTTAAATCCATCTTGTTTTAAATATTCTACAATCAAAGTTTCCATATCATTCAAAGGTGGATTTGAAGACTTACCTAGATTTGTACCTATTGTCACATTCTCCATAGCATTGAAAGGTGGATTTGAAGACATACCATGATTAGTTTGTATAATCATATTATTTTCCACATTCACCTCTTGCAAATTTGTATTGTCTACATCCATGGTCTCTTCAATGTTTTTATCTTCAATAGTTATGGAATTGGATGCTTCAACATTATTCATTGATCGAATCCTCGTTCTTCTATATCTTTGTATTTTTGCCTCCTTCTCTCTCTTTGCTTGAATTTTTTCAAGGGTCAATACCTTCCTATCTTTCCTCTTATTATGATATTGTGATCCCATGATTAAAAAATTTTGAAGTATAAATGAATTTCAATAGTGAAAGTCTTCCTTCTTTGTTCCTCCTTCAAATGAGTAGAAAATAAACATAATTCCACTCAAAAACTATCACAACGATGCCTCCTTTATTGCAAGTTCAAGAGCTTGTAGAAGACAATATTCAATAGAAAATAGGTGAAATTCTCACTGTTGTCCATACATTGTCAAGTTGCAAAATTGACAATAATTTTTTTAGTAGTAAAAATTAAAAAATGAACAAAAATGAAACAAGATCTCGTTTATAAAATGGGATCCAATTTTATAATTGAGATCCCATAGTAAACGGGATCTTGTTTCTTTTTCCAATGGTTAAAATAATAAATGAAGCAAACATGATCTTGTTTACAAATTAGGATCCTGTTTAGTAAATCGGGATCTTGTTTTTAAAAATTTGAATTTGTTTGGGTTTTTTCTTTATTTTTCAGTTCGGGAAAAGGCTTGGGGACCCGAACCTAAGCTTTGGACCTAGTTTGACCTGCAACTTGAAGGTCATGTCAATGTCACCAAAAAAGAGTGACTTTGGACATATGTCTGAAGACTTTTTTTGTAGAATTTTTTGATGAAATTAAAACCCATTATAGATAAGACAATGTGGATTCCAAATATGTAATTTTTTTATAATTGGATTATTTTTTCTATTTCTCAATTATTATTTTATGAGACTAGTCCATAAACTTGAAATATTAGGATTTTTTAGTATTTTAATAACTTTTTATTAAATTAATTTTTTGAAAATTGAATTATGCAAAAGCGTTCTTCAAACAATTCTTTTCAATTTGAAAAAAAAAAATTAAAAATGATAAGTTTAGGTCATCTTATGCATGGCGTATATGACAATTTTTCAAAACAAAAAATATGGCTGATAAAAAATTGACAAAAAAATTACAAAAAAATATCATGAGCATTTTTCATTGTGTTACAAATCTTTTCCCAAATGGTATAGTAAAAAAAAGTTACTTTTAAACAATGGTTTTTAGAAACACCTATTTAAAATCAATTTGTATCCTTTGGGTATTAAAATAAATTACATATTTCGAAACTAGACTCTGAGTACTACATTTTATGATTAGTGACTTTTTTAAGATTTCATTTTTAAGAGCTTCAAATTTTAAGGTGAAATGTGACAAATTCTTAAAATCAAGGAAAACACTTCCACTTTTTGGCCAAAAAGTGGACTCAACTTCTTGCACACACCCCAAAAAATGGTGCTTAGAAGAACATGAGAATTGGTGTTAAAGAATACTACTCAAAAACCAAGTACAAAATCCTTAGAGGCAAAGAAAAATATCAAACAAGGAGAATAAATTCAAGTAAAACCTTCCCCTTCTCAACCAAAACCATCAAATAGATCTCAAACCACAAGAGGATATGGAGGTAATGATGAAGACCCACCCAAAAGGAGAAACCCTGATAGAACATGCAAGGATAGCTCAAAGGGAAAGGTGAGGAAATGAAAGGAGAAAGAAAAATTAGAGGTCATTCAAGAAGAATCTAGAAGAGAAATACCATCAATATTGCCTCCTCTCTGTCTCAAGTAAGTACTTCTTCATATCTTTAATCACCATCTCCCTCACTGCCACATTCACCTCAAAACCCCCTAATTCAACCCAATACTGAACCTCCATCCTCACCTAATATTACATCATTAAATAAAGTGAGACCTTTGTTGACTAAGCCCCCTACCATGAGGCCACTAAAATTATCTCTTGGTGCTATTAGGACCTCCTATAGTACTCAATATGATATACCATCATCTTGGTTACATTAGACCTTATCAAGAAAGAGAAACGTAATCCAACTAAACCTTCCCTAATTTCATGTAGTTTCCAACTTACTTCAGAGGTCACCCTAACCTAATAAATCCAAGACAACTTCTAGGTTGATACGAGACTCAAATTTAGGTCACATGTACATGGAAGTTTCCCATCCATCTACATAGAAGAATATTAGTGACATGATAGAAAATGACTTCAATATCACTAGAATCAATTTGGGCCCTTCTTCACATGATGAGGATATTCATATTTTCCAAGTGTCAACTTCCAAACTTGTTGAAAGAACAAAGAAAGATAAGCAGTCCAAAGATAAACTTAAGCAACAAGTGAAATCTTTATCTTCTTTCCTTAAGTCCATACTCAACACCTCGTCCCAACTACTATACGAGATCGATTCCCTTTTTATCCCAAATTTGGAAGTGGGAAAGAGGTAATTGAGAAAATATGTAAGTATCAATCTTATGGTAGGGTAATTGAAGATTGGGTGAATGATGACCAAAGGATTAAAATTCATCGAGGATGCAAAGAAATTGTATGATGAAATCGACATTAGAAAGAAGAAAATTGATGGTGAAATAAATATCTCAAAGTAGGAAGAAACAATTTTGGAAAGGGTAGATATAAATATCAAGGAAATTATTGAGATAGGTAATGATAAGCTAGTTATAGAAGAAATATTTTAGAACACCAATAAAAATAAACACTTCTTGTGGAGAAAAGGTATTGAATGGAAAATAGTGGCTATTAGATAAAACATCTAAGAAAAGACTAAACTATTAAGGGAATGTAATCAATTAAAGATAGACATTAAAATTGAATTCACATCCATCAACTTAGATATTTATACAAAGGCTAATTCATAGGTCATGAAGACTTGGTTTATCGAGAAGAGCTTCAAGACAATGATTAAAAAATATTTATATAAATAGTCATTTAATGTAGAATCTATGTAAAATTTTAGAAGCATCAACACAACCTTGTTACATTGTGATGATCATCCCACCACATTCCAAAAAAAATTGGAAAACATTCAAAGCAATAGGGCTATTTAAAAAATGGGGACTAACAATGTAATCATCCTGACACACAACGAACTTACTCATGTTGTCAAATATTTTTATGTTTATAAATCTAAAATTTCTACTCAGATGCAACATTATCTAGTAAAAGATACAATAAAAGACAAAGATAAGTGGATAGGGATATTGTGCCATCTCAGTTGAATGTTTAATTTATTTCTCTTTTTTTCAAATACTTTTTAGTTATTAAAGTATTAAAGTTTCTGAAATTTTAAGCATTCTTTAACCTTTATTTAACAGATGATTAAAAGAACTAGTTACATTAAAATAATATTTATATGTAATTGGTAGGCTTTGTAAAGGATTTTTTAATGATAGTCTAATATTAGCACAAAGTAGTTGAAAGATAGGATATTTTTTATACAAAATATTGTAAGTATGTGAGATTTGCAACTTTTACAATATTTGAAATAAAGAACCTATTTTGGAGTTTGTGTGTTGTCAATAAGTTTATGGGTCATTATTCTTGTGATGGTAATAAATTTTAAGTGTTCTATATTTTGTATTGATTGGTGATATGATTTTTCTCTTAAAAAAATAAAATCCAATTAGTTTAGAAGGTGTTTCATTGGTTTATTCGTGTGACATCACTTGGAAAACTATTTTTAGAATTGCATTCTCTATATATATTCACGACTTTAAAATAAATGAACCTTTGAGTTTATTTTTCATTCACATGAATTAGAATATCAAAGTTATTTGTTTTCTTAATTCTGACCTTTTCTACTTTTTGGTTGATATCAAGCCCCCAAAAAATTAAATCTATCATAAGAGAGAGTTGTACCATTTAGAGGAAAATTGTAATATAAAAAAATAATGGCTTCTCCAATTGTTGGTTTGTTTATCATCACAACTTGGGTATCATAGAGTCATTTTAATACTAAATAAGTGGTGAAAAATCTGTTAACAAAGATATTTTTGGAGACTCTGCTAGGGAGAATATAAAAAATCCATTTCTTGATTTGTAACAAACATCTTTGGTAATCCCATAAAGCTTCTTATATCAGTCACCCTGGGGTTACAACTTGATCAAGCCCTTGTATTGCAACCTAGAGGAACTTGGTTTTGTGGTGAAGTAAAAGATATTGTCACATAATTTTGTGTTGTTGCTTGGAGAAACATAACATCATGCCTACAATAATTTAAGATTAAAAAAGTCATAATTGAATAAAAAGAACATCAAAGAGAAATCATAAAACAAGCTCAAAGGATTACACAAGGACAGGATGTAGCAAAGAGGAGATTGAGATTAATGAGGTGTTGGTTGAAATATTTACGTGTGTGAGACACAAAAGAAAACACATGCCAAGTCTTTATGATCTTCCAAAGGCTGGTTTCTATTGAACACATGAGTCTTAGTTACTTTTTTTAAATGAATATCATGGTGTTACATCATAATTTTAGACCAGTCTTACAACCTAATATCAACTAGTTAGAAATTGAGCAAGAATATATCATAACAAACTTGAGAACACTAGCTTGGAGATATAAGAGGTCAAACTTGTAGTATCATCAAGTTTATGAAATATTAAATTTTGAAGAAGATCTTGTGGCCAAAATAAGAAGAAAATCGAGGATCTTTGGAGAGGAATATAGAGAGGTGATACTCATCAACTTTGTTCCAATAAGGAATTTACATCAAAATCAATCATGAGCCACACATAAAAACTGACAAAATAATAATTTAATCATAAAAAATAGTCACCAGATGATCAATCAATAATCTCTGATATTGGATAATAGAATATATACAAGAAGTGAATGCAACAAAGGCATCACATATACCATTTTTGAAGATTTGTAAATAGGTAATTTTTCTAAATTTCCTCCTCAACAAAAAGGATTTAAGTTCAATAATAGACCCTCTTTTCCACCTAGATATGTCACATAGTCTCCCATGTGTCAAGACCTTGTGTTACACATTATTATTCTTTCCCTGGTAATTAATATTACACAAAATATGGATCACTAACCATCAGTCCCCTAGGGAGCTACTATAAGACCCTTGTTTATTGAAAACCAATTGCACAAGTTGTCGAAAGGTTCTAGAAAGAATCTACCAAATTTTAGGAGTGATGATAAGGTTTCTACTAGTGAACACATTAATTATTTATTTGTTGTGTGTGGAGTATTGGGCATGCAGCACGAAGATGTATCCATTGTGTTATTTTTTGAATCTTTAGTAGATGTAGCTATAGAATAGTTTTATCATCTGCCCAATGGATCCATAGATACAAGAAGTAAGTTCAAAGATTGTTTTAAAAGTGTTAAATATGAACATACCTTAGTGGAATAGTTAACCCAACTAAAGAAAGAGATACATAAACCAATGAAGGAATTTGTTGCAAATTTTAACAAAATAAATAGAATTGTTGTTAATAAAAGGCTTATTGTAGAAAACCAAAAATGTTTTTTATCAATGCTCAACCACCTAATGTTAGTTTCCACCTTAGAAGAGAAAGAGTTGCAAATATCAAAGTTGCACGAGACATGGTTATTGATGTGGAAGATGACCTCATAACTGCTAGGAAATGGAATAAAGAGTTGCAAACAAAAAAATCCTATGCCACAACATATTTTAATCCAATGGTGCAAAGACTAGTGAATGATATCATTGCTTTAAAGAGGAGAATATCAAGAACACCACAATAATAATTCCCTTATCAAGACATACCAAGGAAAGGGTATGTGCCACCAAGAAACAATAATAGAGTAGCAACATTACCTCCTCTCATGTAAATTCCTACCTTAGAAAGATCATCAAATGGAGGTAAAATCAACATGTACAATTTTCACCTTACCTTAAACCATGATGTGCTAGCTGTCTAAAAATGAAATGTTTCATGCAAATGATAGCTATGAAGGAATTCATAGAGGAAATTACTAATGAAAAATAAAATCCTAACTAGTATGGTGACTCTATTGTCAACTTATTTGAGTATAAATAAAATTTGAAAAGAGTGGATATTTATACTACGTTGGATGACCAATCATGCATTATTCTCACTAGGAGCCAACAAACTACTAATCAGGAGGATGAGTTGACTATTCAAGCCCAAAATTTTCTACTAAATAGGAATTCCTCTTCCTCAAAAATTGATGTAACTATTGTAAATTCTCATAAAGAATTAGGTACTCAAATTCCTCATAATGTTTGAAGTTCATCTCATATTGAAAAATATTCTAATTATTTTGATATAGATTTTTGTAAGAGTTTGAAGATCTAGATTTTATTGGCAAGATATGTGAAGTTAAATCCCAATGAACTATATCTTCTTACGTAGTATATGAAATCCTATGTCCCACATAATAATGTAGTCTCAAATAATCAATTAGTAAATGTTAAATATCATCATATAATTTTTCCTCAAGAATTAAAGATCATAAGCCCAAATGAAAATCCCATTCTATAGTATGTTTCATTATGTATAACTGGCCATATATTGAGTAACCATATCATAAATTTAGGAGCTTTTGATCATTTAATTCTTGCAAAGGTTACCCAAGCTCTAGGCCTATTGTTGATATTTTTTTTAGGAAGTGTTACTTAATGGAGTCTAAATAGGTTACCATGATCAAACAAATCAAGGATTCTCTAATCTCTCTTGTAGCCTACCCAAACAAAAGGTTGAAGTTAACTATACTAGTGGTTGACACTCTCACCAACTATGGCATGATTTTAAGTCATATCTTTTATAAATATTTAGGAGGTGAAATACAAATGGTTTGGTCACACACACTCATTCCTCTAAGAAATAAGAAGCTTTAGTTGGATCCAGTGCCAAAGGCCAAGTTCAATGTATTTAAAGAAGATCATCCAAGGTCACAAATTTTATATGAAGAATCAAATTTTTGTACTTATATGTTGCTTTCAAACCTAGAGGAAGAATCTTCAAAAAAAATTGTCCCAAATATCTCTTTAAAAATATGGACAATGGAATTTGATGGTAGTTGTTCAACTTCAAGCTCTGGAGTTGGTGTGATATTGGTATCTCCTAATGGTGAGAAATTCCCTTTCTCATATAAGTTAGAGTTCAAAAATACAAATAATATAGCTCAATATAAGGATTTTTTATTAGGATTACTTGTAGCTAAAGAGAAAGGAGTTAAGGTGTTGAGAGCTCTAGGGGATGTGTAGAATTGGTAGTCAAATAGGTCCAAAAAAATTAATTGTAAAAATGATAGGTTATTGCATTAACGGAAACAAGTATGGGACAACATCAAATTCCTTAATGCCTTTTCTATAGAAGTTGTGCGTAGAGAGAAAAATTATATGAATAAATTTAGTAGTTTCTACTTCTTTATTATTACCCTACCCTAATTCAAAGAAAATTCATACAAATTAGAGACGATTTACCACCCTATTGTTCCTCATAATACCGATTATTGACAAATTTTTAAAGATGTCAATTAGATCTTGGATTTCTTAGAGAGTGTGAAGATGTTTATTGCTTCATATATTGAGGGTAGTATTAATGAACATGCAAATATTTCTACCTAGATTCTCCTAAAGAAATGGAAGGAGGAGTTATTCAACTAATAGGAAATAAAATCCCTAAAGGCATGGTTTCTCTCAAATATTTATTCAATAAACATGATAGGTCTTTCAAAAGAAAAATTAGGGAAGTAGTCAATAATTCAGCTAAATATGAAAAGGTTAAAATCAACACCCTAGATGATCCTAAGATGGATTACATAGGGAAATATTGTATGCTTGAATAAAAAGATAAATCAATTACATTATTAGAGATGTCTTTTCTTGCTACTATAACGATTTGAAAATTTTCATGGATGGAAATTTATAGCACCATATTCCCCTCAAATAAGAAATCTCTCCCTTCAAGTACAAGCAATATACATATAACTCAAAATTATCTAACGTGATCTTTAATGATGTTGACAAGATACTAAAGGGTAGGATTGGTAGGTCTAAATAATAGCTTGTTTTATGTTGGTTTTGTGTAGACTTTAAGATACTTTTATTCATACTTTCCAAAAAATATTCCATAACATACTATCCTTTTTGTATCCATTATGCAGACCTAAACTCAAAAACATGGTGATGGAATTATGGTTTAATATTGTTATCTCTCAAAACTGCACCCTTGCTAAGTTGCAAAACTTAGCTCTCTGGAGGAACATTTAAACACTCCTAGGTTGTGGGTGACCTAAAGACTAGAGTGAATCTCTAGATGAGGCCGACTCCTAGTTGGTTTATCACCTAAAAAACTACTAAAATTATGAGGAAAAGAGAGAACGAGAACTCAAAAAGACTAAAACTGAAAAATAAACATGAAGTGATACACCAAACTTAAAAAAGATAAATGGAAAGCTTAGAAATTTTGAACACTTGGATCTATCTAGTAGAAATAAAGTCTGCACAACTTGCTACAGTAGGCTTCTACAAAAATATTTCACTAAAGGTTCTAAATACAATAATTGACAAAAGGAAGATAATCTTCACAACTTAAAGGTATCTGCACTTTCTTGACACAATTAGCAACCTGCATTAGCTTACACTTTGCAAAAAAGGTATAACCTATGAGACAAGGTTAGAAGGAAAAATAGAAAAATTTCACTAATAACCTGATCAATCACTTAAAGTATATAATTTGCATAATCCAAACTAGTTACAAATGAGTCACACAAGTGACTATATCCAACTCCCAACAAAACCCATCACAATAGCTCCTAGAAACTTCTTGGGTCGGATGCCCCAAAAAAGCCAAAAAATATAGCATGTATATCCATACAAAAAGGGCTCCAAAGTGATGGAGAGGTCAAGTTTGACCAAGTCCAATCATAAAGGCTTAAAAAACTAATGCCTAAATCTTCTCCTTGAGTTTCACAACTGAAAAAAGCATGCCTATATTCGCTCCAAATGTTTGCAAACTGCCTCAACCTCCTCCAACTTCTTCCTAGATACTTGCAAGAGCATAAATTCAAATATATCTCCTATCTCCCTTCTTCATGCATTGAAAGCTTCAAGCACTTTGTCTTGCATTAAAATAATATTTACACTTAAGTGATTCATAAATATCACTAAGGTAAATATTTTACATTTCAAAAGAATGCAAAATTCAAGGCCATGATCCGAATACAAGGAAGGTCAAAACAAATACTATAAATCCATAAAGACTTATTACATGTCATATGAAATTTCATTTAGCCTAAGGCATAAGACATAAATCCTACCCTACGAGCTCAATAGTTTACCTTTCATTTTATTTAAACATAGGCAAAAAAATTCTAAAGCTTCCATCGGCATATAGGGTTATGAAAACCCTAAAAACAAAAGGCAAAATGAAAAATTTACTTCATTTGTATTTGATTTTTTAGGAAGAAGCTAAATCACCACCATCAGAGGTTTTTTTGAGCTTTTTTGAAGATCTTCCTATGGGTTTTCAATGGCGGATTCTGAAGATTATAGAGGCATTTTTCGTTGCATTTCTTGCTGCTATCTCTAGAGAAACACTAGTAAGCTTTTGATAGAGAAATCTCCATTTATTTATTTGAAAAATGAGCCTTTTAGGGCCACGGCATGTGTAACTTTAAATACTTATCTCACATACTTTATCTTTTGTTGAATTCTACTCCAATCGGAAACCATGAAAAAATGGAAAACCTCATTTGTTCTTTGAAAAAACATTTCTCACGTGGGTTTGGAGAATAAATGTAACAAAATTGGGTAAGCCTCGAACCTTATATCTATTTGTTTTCATTTTTTGAAGATAAAAATATATTCTCAAGCCATACCTGAGCTTTTGTATATTTTATTGCTCTATGTTTCTTTTGTAGAAGACATAGAAGAAAATGTCATTCATTATAGTCGTGGCCATTTCTTCATTTCTTGATTCTCAGCAGAAAAATAAATGCAAAACATTTATGTGTATTTTCCATGGGTTTGTGAGAAACCCTCATTTCCTTTATGTATTTATCCTTGAAAAACCCTCAAAAAAATGCATTCTCCTAAGTTGAATGGTATTTACCTCCAATTCTTGTGGATTTCACCTATACCGTGTTTTACATATCTTCTAGTTCGAGGAAAAAACACAAACCCTGGCTTGGTCACCCTCCTCACTTTATCTTGTAAAGTGATTTAATGCCATTGCATAATATAGGATTCATTCAAAAACTCTATGCATCTTTCCATTTTTCCAATACAAAGGGATCTTTGCTCTTTCATTTTCTATTCTAGGTTTTCATTTTTCTCCACTAATACTTACATGCACCCACGCATTTCTGGAAATCTCTTATCAATAGGCCATTCTCTGCTCTATATCTCATGAAAACATAGGGAATGTCACTTCAGTCCTGCATTACTTAAAAACACAGAGTATTGTATGGCTTTGTTTCTTGATATAGTCCTCTAGCTCTGCACTCATGATGTTAATATCTCTTAATTATGCTTTCACATCCATGAAGATAAGAATTCATGATTTTGAAATTTTATTCATGTTTACTCCATCTTCACTGAATATCATGATCATACTCTTCTTGCATTGAGATCATTGTGACTGATACATTATCTTGAGGCATGCTCTACACTTCCTTAATTATTTATTTGTTTATTTCTGAAACTCGGAAAGAAAATTGCATGCTAGTAATTTCTTTATGATCCACATTATTTTCCTTCACCCCAAAATGAAAATTAGATTTCTCCACTTATAGGAACAGGAAAATACACTGCTAAAGGCTCTCCTAAAACCTGTTAAAGTGCATTATGATGCATAAGTTATCACTACTATCTTCTTGAAATTCATTACTTTTGACTTATGATGATTCTTATCACTCAATTTTTTTATCGTTGTGCTCAAGACCCTCATATACTCCCTTTTAGACCTTGTAGACCTACAACACTCTCCAATGATTAAAACCCTCATTGAACCTCCATTCTTTATCAAACGCATATTAAGTTGAGCACTGTTGACTACCACAGTAATGAAGTGACTGTTTATAGAACTATCCCTTTAGGAACCTTTTCTTATGGTATAGTCACTGATCCAAGTGACCCTTTCCATCATTGTGTAATGCTGATTTCCCTTTGAGGATTTCACCTTGGACTGAGTCCTTTTCTTACTACTTGGTTGTTAGCATTATATGACTTTCATTCATATATTGAGGTTGTTCCTTCACTATTTTTTGTCCCAACAAAGATTCTTCCATTACATTCATCCTCTCTTGTCTTGTAGTAACTATCCTCTATGTTCATGCATAGCTCTAATAGCACTTGATGGCTCCTTTCATTTGATAGCCTCGTACATATAAGTTCAAGACTGCAATCATCATAGAATCTTTGTATGCTAGTTTTGTGTTATGCTCGTATTAATAAGGAGTGTCATTATTAACTTGAGATAACTCCCATTAATAATATATTTGTTCTTTATCAATATCACCATGACAATGAGACCTGTCTTCAAGGATCCATTGGTGACATAAAAATGCAACTATTCCCCTCTCATGAAAGTAGAGGGAAGCATGTTGGTCTCAACCCTTGTGGGAGCCACATTTCAAACCACATGTTGATATTAAAAGAATCAAAATAGAAAAATTACTTTTCCTATACCTACACATGAAGCAAACAAGTTAGAAAAATATGTGCATATAAGAAAGGTGTTTGATATTCATGTTGTTTTATGAGCATTATTTCTGATGCTAACTGCTTTAGTGCACTTGAGGATCATATTGTATGTTTATAGAGGTATGTGCATGTATATATTAAAGACCTTTCATTGCTCTAACAAAACCTTTTCTCTCAAATGCAGGCAATTAGGAGCGACAAGGAAATGGCAATTGGATGCAAGACAAGCGAAAGACTGACCAAGACGCAAGAGAACTCAACTAGAACCAGTCATTCAGGAAATGAATGGTCTCCCTTATATGTGCATTCCTTCTTCTTAATATCTATAAATATATAATATTTTATTTTATTTGCATTAAAGCAGTTAGTCTCATGGCTTGTGTGAGACCTTATACATTTACATTGTCAATAAAGATTACTTTCGAAATATTTATACAATCTTTCTTACATTGTATGCATAAGCATAAATGCAGTTCAGTAATGTAATCTTTTGTTTTTCTATTTTTAAACACGTGAATGAATATAGCAGTACTAAAATGAACCCTACTTTTCATTTAAAAACTTCAAGAGCTCTACCTGATTGAGCTAATAGTGAAATTGGGTAGCAAATATATTAGCATTAAATGGTTTATATGAATATGTGTATGGAAATGTTGATGGAACGTTATGTTTAATTATGATAGTTATCCTTATGTACATGTTTTGTGAAACTAACTTGTTTGTAGCAAAGGAGGAACCATGATACACAACAGTTACAGGATGAATCTATAGCAAAAAGGGTGTTGGACACCGAAACAAGGGAAACTACATAAACAGTTGAATGTGATGATCATTGGTTGAAGGCATTTAATGAAGATAGAACACGTTTTATTATAATCATTTAATAAACGATGAAGAGGTCTTTCTTAAATGGGACTTTGACAAATGGGTGTATGATTGCATGTATTCTGTTTTGATAGAGTTCTATTTTTTATAGGATTCTCCTTCTTTTTCAAATGTAGGTTGAATACTTCCAGGTCTTAAATCCACGCTCTAGATATTTGGGAGTGGAGTTAATGTTTTTGATTAATTTTTTGCTTTCATTAAGACTCCCTCAATTTGTATATAACTGTTGGTTAAGTTTGTAGTTTAGTTAGTTAGTTTTTTACAATTTTATGTTATCTGGCATTTTTCTATTAAAACATAAATCTTCAGAATGATTGAGTACGATGTGTACAAGGATATTTTGTAATATTTTATATTATGCAATAAATGGAGATTAATTCATGAAGTGCATGAAATATATTAGTTAGATTGAGTTCAGTTAAAGTGGGAACAGTTACTTGAGCAGGCCACTCAAGATATTGTTCTTCACTTCATATTTCAGTTATTTATTTATGTTGATAGTTATCATTAGTTTATCATTGTTCATGAATCATATGCAAATTAATTGGGATTTAATTTCTTGCTTATTATGAATGAATGCTTTAGAACATGCATGTAATGAACATTAGTAATACTCTAGAGGATAGTTCATTTGAGTCAGTAGTTTTTATTAAGCTTTCAATTAATATAGTATCATTTCATTAGCAACAATTTAGTCACAACCTATACCCATAGCAACTAGCTTTAGTTCATACTTTTACTATTTTATAATTTTGTGAATTTCCAGCAACTAGAATAACTTCAGTAGGATAGTTTAGGTAGTTTAATTCCATGAAGGCATATATAATGCTACACCATCATAAGCTTATGCACCTTGGTTGATGATTTAATGTAGTCTTAGCAATGTGAAGTGGCTTGTTCAACCAGTTAACCCTCTAAATTGAGTATATTTTACCAATTTTATAACACATTAGCCTAGACTCTACAAGGATCATATATCTCATACACCATTCAACATGAATCACCAATATTATTCCTATGTGTTAAAAAATGAGGAATTAGAACTTGTCTCAATTTTGAGAAATTGAACTAGCCTTCCCTGAAGGATAATTACCCATTTCCAATTATGGATCATGTACTAAAAATAGTCTCAAGGTATGAAATTATATTGACGTTTGATGGTATTTTAGGAAATAACCAAATTAGTGTAGCAAAACAAGATTATCATATGACCACTTTGTTACTCCTTGGGGGAAATTTTCTTATAACCACATGTCTTTTGATCTCATCAATGCAGGTGCCACTTTCTAGAGGGAAATGGACCTCTCCTTTGGAGACCTCAAAAAATAAATTATTGTTATTTACCTTAATTACCTCACAATATTTTCAAAAAGAGGTGTAGACACTTAAAATTGTCTTAATCAATATTGCACATTTGAATTTGATTATTAACACCATTTTTTATCTTGATTCGCCTCCTTTTGACCATTTAATTAAATAATCTTAATTGTTTAATTAAATTCATCACTTGCATCTATTAATTAGATAATTAATTTAATTAGGTTAATTTATCCCCTTTCATACTAATTTTCATCCTATTTAATTAGATAATGTGAATTATTTAATTGAATTCCTTGAATCCTCTCATTTGATGAAATAATCTTAATTATTTGATTGAATGTCATTAATTCCCCTTTTATTATATGAGTCAATTGTTTAATGAAATTCCTAATTCATCCATCATGCACAATTGAGTAATGTTTTAATTATTTAATTAAGTATTTTCTCTCATCCTCCCACTTGCAAAGGAATATTCCTCCACTCCAATTCCCTCCTAAATAGACATGATTTGCACATTCCTCTTTAATTAGTTAGGATTTGTGTTTCTTTAAATCAATTTGACCCATTGGTTAAAATCCTCAATCCTTGTCAGCTTGCAATCTCATCCATTGATTGGATTCTTAATCTATGCCAACTCCTCTTATTGATTTTCATCCATTGATTGATCAATTCAATCTTGACCATTGATTTAGCTTTTTTTTCCAATAATACTCCTCATTTCTATGAGAAAAGGATCCACATTCATTTAGAGTAACTGCACTATAGTTATTTTTAGAGCACTCTTCATGAGCATTTTATCATTTAGCATCCATTTTAGTTAAGCTTTGCATCCATTTTCATCAATCTCCATCAATGGATTCCATCTTCAAGCTTGTTTCAACCAAGGGATTGGGAAAGGGTTGACATTCCACATCAATGCAGCACCAATCCCCCAATGGTATGAGGTTTGAGGCATTAAATAGGTTTCCATTATGCATTTCCAATTTATTTCATGTTTAATGGCTTCTTAGTTTAATGTTTTCAAGAATTTAATTAGGAGCTTGGCTTAACTAGTTAGGTATTGGTTATTTCTTGTATGTTTAATCATGTTTATCTTAGGCTATGATCATTCTCACAAGATGATAAATCATTTCAAATATTTAGAGGTGATCCTATAGAGATGCGGGCAATATAGTATATCTCTAAACCCCAAGAAATTATTTTTTGGAGTGACAAAAGGAAATTTTTTCAGATGCATCATTTGGAAATAAGGTATCAAAATTGATCTAGAGGAATTAAAAGCTATCCAACAACTGATATTACCCTTTAATATAACAAGTGTCAATTATTTCTTTGGACAAGAAATTTTGCACCTAATTTCTCAAAAATCACCAACCATATAGCATAACTAACGAAGGAGAAACAAGAGTTCAAATGTATCAACTTAGATAAACAATATTTTGAGAGCATTAAGAAGGCTATTGCTAGTACATTGGTGTTATTTCATCCTAATTTTAAGAATTACTTTATCATCTATTGGTATGCCTCAAAACACACTATGTCTACCATCCTATTGCAAGCCAATGAACAAGGGGTAGAAACACCCATTTATTTTACAAGTATTCCCTTTAAAAATCATGAGATCAACTATTCCTATATTGAAAAGCATGCTTTTTCTATATTCAAGATTGTTAAACAATTCAAATTTTATATTTTACATTCTCACTTTATCGTGTTTGTCCCTAATCTTGTAGTGAAAAGCATGCTCACATAATAAGAAATTGGTTGTAACAAAAGAGGATATTGGATTGTAAAATTCCAAGAATATGATATTAAGATAAAACAAAAAAATTGGCCAGAGGTGGGGACTTTGGAAACTGATTACCGAGAATGAACCAAAACTAGAAGACAACACTCCCCTTGTATTATTTGTTAGCCTTGATGAATGTCTCTCCAATGTTGCCTACTTTCTAACATATGGATAATTTTCGCCTCATATCTTAGCCAAGAAGAAAAGGAATATTAGGCTAAAAGTAACTAAATATATGATTCGGGGAGATACTTTTTACAAGAGAGGACTGGACAAGACATTCATAAGGTGTGTGGATAGGGAGAAACAAAATAAATTATTGGAATTGTTTCATAATGAGGCATGTGGCGAATATTAATCTTCATCAATTAAAACTTTTAAAATATTGAGGCATTTTTATTATTGGCTTAGTATATTTAAGGATGCATATGAGTGGATGGAAAAGTGTGAAAAGTGTAAATATTTCAATGGTAGGCCACAACTAGCAGCCCTTCCTCTCAAGCTAGTAATAATAGAAGAACCATTCCAAGGAAAAATTTAGTGGCGAATCTTCGTCAATTGGCAAATAATTGAAATTGAGACCTCCAAAAATGGTGAATAGTACAAGCTAGAAAGGATGTTGACTCGCCAGGATTTTACAATAAAATAATTGTCTCGATTAATTTTCCTATGCATTATTTTTTAAATGATGCGTCATTGGAATTGATTTGCTAGTAGTTTATACTGTAATTACAAATATTAATTATATTTGCCAATAATATTATATTCCTAGCATTAATTTTGGGGCAATATCGCCACTAATAATAAATTACCATTTAATCTTAGGGATATGTTAGCCTTGAATAGGGCTTTTATTTATTGCCATTGATTAGCTTTTTAATTGGATGGTTGTAGTTGATTTCGCGACCTCTATGCACGTGCCTTTAAAAAGGCTTGTTGAGGCCCATAATTTTTTTTGATCCACACAATTAGATTTAATCATGTGGCCCAAAAAAAAAATTGGACCTCAACAAACCTTTTAAATGCACGTCCATATAGGTCGCGGAATCAACTGCAGCCATCCGATTAAAAAGCTAATCAATGGTAACAATTTAACATTTCATTTAGTCTTATTTTTAAAGTGAGATTTTTTTAAAAAATACTTAATCTGTGTGTGCTCCTCGAACCCCGCGAGGGGGTGTTTCCCCCTCGACCCCCATCAGGGGGCTCTTCCCCCTTGACCCCGCTAGTGGTTGTCGCCCTCAGGCCCCTACTTCAATATTAAAAAAACCAAAAAAAATATGGGGTAATTGCATCGACCAACTATGCAAATTTTTAAAGGAGAGATTTGCCATTGTAATCAATCTTTTAAGTGATTATTCACTAGGATTCGCCACTGTGATTATTATTTTTACCAATTATTCATTAAGATTCACCGGGATTTTATAAAAAAAATTAATAATGTGCATAAGATTCGCCAAGAAAATTAATAACTTTTTTCAAATAAAAGGAAAGATTTTCCAAGATTTTACACCTTTGCTGAGGGGGGGGTTTCTTAAAGTTATCCCTGAACCATTCCAATAATGGGGATTAGATTTCATTGGACCTATTAATCCACACTTCATTGTTGGCCATACACCTATTCTTATTGCAACTAACTATTTTACCAAATGGGTAGAGGCTATCTTGATCAAATAGACTAAATTTGAAGTGATATACAACTTTGTAAAGGAGAACATCTTGGTAATGGACAAGAAGAATCTAGTAACAAAAATCTGGTCACTATTATCAAGAATATAGTATATGAGAACTCGAGGAATTGGTATAAAAGGTTATATGATTCATTATGGACGGACATAACTACCCCCAAAAGAGTAATCAGTATGTCTCCTTTTGAATTAGTTTATGATATAAATAGTGCTCTACCTCCTCAAAGCTATCAACTACCAAGCTACAAAGTGCTACTGAGGATCAACAATTTTAGAGCTCTTTAGAAAAGAGGGTTATGTATTTGTCTAATATTGAAGAGCAAAGAGAGGATATTGTTGTCAAAATAGCATTACATCAAGTTGGGGTTAAAGAAATTTTTTATAGGAAATCCAAACCAAGAAATTTCATAGTGGGAGATCTAGTCTTACTTTGGAACAAAAGGAGGGAACCTAGAGGTGCACATGGAAAAAAAATTTCTTTATGGAATGAGCCTTTTCGAATCTCCCAACTATGTGATAAAAATGCTTCTATCTTGGCTTATCTTGATGGTACATTCTTGTCACTCCCCTATAATGGGAAAGACTTGAAACTCTATCAAATATAAAACATGTCCCTCATTATTGTATCACAATTTTCCCTATTTTCTATTTCCTTTTTTCATTTAGTTTTGTGTGTTTTTATTCAATCTTTATTTCATTTGACTCTATTGTTTGATGGATAGGATTTATCCTCAGGAGTATTTTTTTGTGTTCATCCTAATTAATTTTTAGTCTTTATCCCAAATTAGAGACAATTTTTTCCTTGGGACTTTTGTTTCCTTTATTTTTCCCATGACAACCATTACCTTTCTCTGGTTGTGAATTTTTTCAAAATGTATCTAAATATTGTGTCATTAAAATACCTATCGAGTTTCAAAATCTTTTTCAACCCATGGAGGTTCTCACAACCCCATCGTCTCTCAACAAGGTTGTCATAACCTTGTGAAATTCTGATTGAACTATCACAATCTCTTCAATTTTAAAATATCAAAGTTACATCTAGGTTCTATGAAACATGCCCATTGTTTTACCTAGCAATTCTACTAAGTTTTACCCACAAGTGGACAATTATGCTACTAGCATTATGAGCCTTAAAAAAAAAAATTCCTATTCAGTAATAAATGCATCATTTGAAATATAACTTTATCCAAACTTTCCATTGCATAATCAAAGAATCATTCCCATAATATAAGAATGATTTAACTTTACATAAATATATTCAAGATAACATTTCACTATTACACTTTCCATATAGATGGATGCATGATTACATACATTGCTTCAATGAGCTTACATGAACTATAAATACAAATTTCCCAGCATTGATGCATACATTCTAGATGTCCCCTTTCCTTGGTGCATACCTTCTATTTGTCCCCAATATTGGTGCGTACATTCTCAATTCTTGAATAAAAAATAATGATGGTCAGGAATGTCCTTCTCCCAAATATTGGCCACCAACTACAAGAGGAGAAGAATCACTCATGGTTGGTTTTCTACCAACCATGGACTTACTACGATCCCCCACACATTTACCAAACTTGGTAAGATGGCCCTCCCTTTGACAAATAGATTTGTTTGGTAACCTCATCCTTCAAATAGCCTTTTTTGAGCATAGTGTTGTGTCCTATATATCTAGAGCTACCATAATGTCTACTATCTCATGTATGATTTCCCCAGCCTAGAATGTAGTATTGGATCACATAGTGAAATAACAGTGTAGACAGTGGCTACCTACACTACTTTGGCCAAAAATTCATCACTGAGTAACTTCGAGTGAGTTTTTCTAAATCACCACATCTAATTGCTTGATTTTAAATGATAAAATATATAGTGCATATCATAAATATATAAATAATCATTTATGTATTTGTACATAAACATATATTTACATATTCGTCGATGAACATATATATACATAATATATGTATATGTATGTTGTATTTACCATACGATATGCTCACACACACGATATATTTATTTGTACATGATTTATTGTAAACCCATACATTTATACATACATATATATATTCTTATGTATATAATGATTCATCAACTAATATATAAATTGATCATATGAAAAAGGAGCTCATTCCAAGATAATAAACCACAAACCTTCCCAAAATGTTCCCAAACCAAGAACAATCAAGAACCCAAAAAATAATACCAAAACCACAATCTATCAAAGATGACCAAACAAACTCTCCAATTTATCCAAAACTTTGACTAAGGGTTTACTTACCAAATCCCAATCTAACTTGACTAATTTTGACCACCCTAGACCATGAGTGTGTGTATGCTCAGTTAGGTTTAATTAAAGGTTACTAGACCAAATTGTTCTCCTGAGTGATACTTACCCTCCCTTATGTAGTTTCAAACCTATTCTTGCATTCAACTTAGTACATCACATAGGTAGTTAGCCATTGTCATAAAATCCGTTAGCATCATCCAATAATTAAAGTAATCATTTTGCAATGCATATACATTCATCGCATTTTCATCAATATAAAACATATTCACACCCTTACAAGTAATGACATCTCAATGCATATTTCAGTATTTCATTCTCCTATTGAACATATTAAAGTAATAATAAACATTTATCATCTTATTTACTTACAAGATCAAAGGTAACCCGGTAACTAAGAGATGGGGTGTAACATTCTAGGATTTGTATCAAATGTTGATGAAGTGGTCCTCTTTGAATTTTTTTCCAAAGGTTGAAGTTGGTGATTTCACTTGGTTTTAAAACTCATTTTGGTTCCTAATGATGTTGTCACAACCCCATTGACCTTTGATAGGGTTTCCAAAACCATTTCGGAACCCAAAGCATTGTTCAAAACTTCCATGAATGAAGCAACATGAAGAATTTTGAACGTCTATGCTTGACCAAAAATATTTCTATGCTTATACTTCTACTTGAAAAGTAAAGTGAAAAGTGTCTATAAAGATGTTTTACAAATGATGAAGGTTTCAAAACCCATTTCGACACCCAACAATATTGTCACAACCCCATTAGGAGTTGACAAGCTACTTGTAACCATGCAACCAAGCCAAAGGATATTTTCAAAGTTAATTCATCAATGATAGAAGAAGCTATTTTATATGTTAAAAACCAACTTGTTTGTCTTTAACAATTGGTTTTTAAACCATTTTTGAAGGCCAATAAGGTTTTGAAAACCCCTCAAACTTATGACAAGAAATTTTTAGAAGCTTATATGTCAAATAAATCTAAGTATCATTAATATGACAAGATTACACATGCACCAACATTTAAGACACCACTATTTAACTCACAAATATTAAGAATGTCAACTAATAGAAGGCTAATTTCAAGAGGATTGTTGAGAGAAAACAAAGAAGTGAGAGCATGAAGTTGTAGAGTACATCTAGCAAGCAATACATAAAGGATTCCAAGGGCCAAATATAGTAGAGAAGCATTTCAAATATAAAGTTACATAGTTATTTTCTCTCATAGATGGTAGAGGGGAAGTTTTAGTTATTTAAGTTGTTTTCATGAAAAATTTCCTATTGCAAAATTACCTACTAAAAATAAAAATTCCTCTAGATTTGTTTAATTGCATGTTAAAATATTTAGTTTATCTCTGCTATAATTTAATTTTGGAAAAATTAAAATACAAATGCCTTAGGTACAAGCATTTTTCTGGTTTGTAGAAATCATTCCATTAAATTGGAGACACAAAACTAGGGCATGTTGAAATAAATAAAAAGGGATCCTATGTCCCAAGTGCCTAGAACAATAGGATCTAGGTGTCTTTCTCCCTAATTTCATTAGAAAAAGAGATCTCCCAAGGGTAGGATTAACTTTCAACCTTAAGGTGAGTCAACCCTATTAGGAAGGTCTATTGTATTCTTATGACAGAAATGACTGATTGGCACTTTTGGGAGATAATTTGAAATGCATTAACTAAGTGAGTTACATGACCTAACACTTGAAATTAAAAATATTATGATAACAGAAATGGAAACGATAGTTTGCAAGAAAATTTGGAAAGTGTGGAATGGTATGTACTTGCTCAAAAAAGTGCTCATTTCAAGACATGTAGCAAGACTCATTTGAGTCTTTGCACAAGGATTTTCCTCAACTTCAGGGTCCTTTGGTGCAAGATTTGAGCTTCTATTTGCCCTAGGTTTTAGTCCTTCACCTGTAAATCTGCACATACAAATAGAGAAGAAAAATGTTTGTTTTTGGGTGAATAGGGGTTTGCCTTGGTCAAACCTTGGTTTGGTAATTAAAGCTTGATAATGAAATAATGACAAATGAATGAATTGATGAATGAAAACTTTCTTGTTACAAATCACCAAACCCTTAATGGTTGTGCTTAGAGGACTAAAATTGAACACATCACTCTAAGGTTTGGATCTTGCATGAATTGGCTTGATTGATTGATATATTTGGTGCTTGAATGCTTGAAACCTACATCACAATGTTAGCTCCAAGAAATTACATGAATACACATGAATTTTGGCATGATGATATGATCTTGATTGTTGTTGTAGATGACTGGTAAATCTACTCTTCAATGCTCTTGACAATAATATTTTCTCTTATGATCTCTTGATTATGCAACTTCTTGATATTTAGTTTTGAATTGATAAAATAACTATGTATTTTTAGGTGTTTATCTAATTTCCCAAAAATTAGATTCCACAAGCTGACACTTGAAACTTGAATTTGAATCATTAAAATCTTACCAAAAACATATTAAAAATTGGGTCTTGGAACTTAAAGTGGACCCATTTTCCCTTGGGCGAATGGGTCCTAGGACCTAAATCCAAGACACACAATTTCCAAGGTGTTTAAATTAATATTGGCAATTGTTTAATGTGGGTTTATCTTTAAGAAAATGGGAATAATAAGGCTTTAGAATGCATAATTTGGTCAATTACAAGCTTAATTATGTCAAAATAATAAAGGGGATGCAAACATAGTGTGAAATTGTAAAGGTATACAATTTTCTACACTAAATTTAGCCCCCACTTTAGTCAGAGCATGAACTTACACTCAAACTCTCTAAAGTAGCCAAATATATGTCAAGAGGGGTCTATTGCACAAATGTTGATGAGATAGGATGACAATGATTAAGGAGGTGGACAAGTCCCCAGGATCAAGATCCCATAAAAACCAACATAAGCACAATGGGACACACATATATGTATGATATAAGACAAGATACACAAATATACAATGTCAAAATTAATGTAAAAGGGATGAACTAGCAAGTTGTATTATGCCACATCCATCAAATATGCTCACATGGATCCATTGGAAAGTAAGTTATGTTATGCTAGGTGGCCATGAAAAATATGCTCACAAGGGCTAGTGTTGTCTGATATACACTACATGAGCCCCAAGGAAATAGGGTGAGAAACACACACTAGGTCTACAAGGTGTGAACTCACAGAAAGGGTGGCAGATTGGTAAGTCATGCTAGGTCTATAGGCTCCCATACGTCAACCATACCAAAATTTATACTCCTTGACAACTTTTATAAGGTACCATATAAAATGGTCACATATTTCACAAGGCTAGCAAGTTGCATTATGCGAGATGCTCATGGAATAAAATATGAAAAGGTTTAAATGAAAAAAATGTTTAAAAAAAAATCAAAGGGGTTTTGCTTAATACATGAGAGGTCTCACTTTAGGTAACATCACACTTGAAATCACCACCAAGAGAGGATTAGTTGAGTAAAAATATATTCACGTCTTAGGGAATACTAATCATAGCATTACCACCAAGGGGAATTTCATATGCCAATAAAGGTCACACTCTTGTCGAACATCAAGCATAATATCACCATGAAGAAGAAACATCACATAGATCAAGAAATCCACACTTTGAATAAAATTTCACACTTCCTAGGAGATGTATGCTATCAACACTAATAAGGGAAAATGAAAATAATGAGTGGGGGAGAATATTCCCCCCACTAAAATAGTTAGCATACTTGTTATGTTGGTATTTTAAGTAGAAAGAGAGGAAGAGGGGATCCTTGAAAAGAATGCACACCTCCCAAAACTAGTTATCCTTTCCCCCCAAGCATACAAACGAAGACAACCACCAAGGACAATCATGTTTCTGAAATGAGAAATATGGTTGCACTTAATATTGTACCACCATGAATTGAAATGAGCAAGACACAAAGCTACCAATGCCACATAGTGATGAGCAACATGATAGGATGAAAATAATTATTGATAAGAGGAATTGGGTGCATCAACACAAGGAAGAGCATCACAATCCTTAAGATGTTGAATTTTGTTACTCAAGGCCTTACATTCATTGGTCGAATGACCATGCACTCGATGATATGCGCAAAATGAGATTTTTTTGTAGAATTTCTTTCATGTTCTTAGAGGGAGAGATATCAAGAGAGCTTGGAGAAGCCTCAACAAGGTACTCTCTTGATCAATAGTAGAATATGTTCTTTTCTTTTGTGACAAATATACTTCTTGCTTACTACAAGGTGTCATACATACACAAGACTCTCTAGGTTTAGATTGTAATATTTTTTACTCTCCCTTGAAGGAGGGTGTAAAATCTAATCAACCTCAATCATCACTAAGACATGTGTTTGAAGATGAAGCAATATTTTTCCTAGGAGTGTTTTGCATGATGACATTGATATTAATCAAAGGTTTCTTTGATGCTTTTGTTTCTTTCAAAGGACAATAACCAAGACCTCTAATCATTTATTGTGTGTTGGGCTCTATAGGGACACAAATAACTTGTTCTCTTGTCCCACATCCTTTTCCATTATAGCCAAGTTGTTTCAAAATCTCATAACCTCTTCCATATAGTTTTTTATTTCTTTCAAAGAAGGTTTTTTTTCATGATCACTTTCATCATATGTAGGTGTATAGTTGTTTTTTTCCTCTTCTTTGCTAAAATTTATGGACTCACATGCTTTGGATGACTTAGATTGTGTTGCTATTATGGCATCTTCTTTCTATTTTCCTGATTTGTGTGTGATCTTGTATTCTCCCATGAAAGTAGGTGTAAAATCTAAAGAACCCCAATCATTGTCCAATAGTTTTATGATTGACGAAAAACACTTTCTTGTTCTTATTCTTGCATTGGTTCTACTTTGTAGTTGGTGTCAATTTTGTCGGAGGATTTTTCAATCCTATTTCAGTTTTCAAACAAAATTTTGATTGGAGGTCAGCTTTGATTGTGTAGACCTTGTTTTTGTAAGTGTACTTCACTAGATGATGTAACATTGAAGGCATCGCATTCATTTCATAAATCCATGGCCTACCCAAGAGAATATTATATGAGAGCTCTTAAGGCATGACATGAATAGGAATTTTCAATGTCACCTTACCCTCTCTATCAGGTAATGTTATCACACCAAGTGGTTGTTTTCCCACATTATCAAATCCACAGATAGATAAAGAATCTAGTTGAATTTTTCTCTTCTACACTCCAATCTTATCTAGAAGGTTTACACTATAGACATTGAGAGTTGAACCATTATCAATGAGATTAAACCTAATGTCACACTTATTAATGATAGCCATTATCATTAAAGCGTCATTTTGTTTTTTCTCTTCTAACAGAGGTAACTCATCTTGATGGAAGGTAATGTCTAAGTTTCCTCAGTTCATACCTTGAATTAGGATTGCTACATCATTTGGTTGCACACTAGGAGGGATGAAAACTTGTTGTAAAGCATTTTGGAGCATGCCATGGTAAAGAGGGTATGCTTGAATCAAATCCCAAAGGGAGATCTTAGCAAGAGTGTTATAATTGTTTCCACAAGATCATATTCCTTTCCACTATGCACAGGAAAATGAGGAGTACTAGGTAAAACAAGTTGAGGGAGTGGTAATGAAGTAGGTATGGTTTTTGGTTTCCTATTGTTCCTTGTATTATATGAGTGAGGAAACAATATTATAACTTGGTTGTTGTGAAACATTATTACTAGTGAGTTTCCTTGCAAAATTTAAGATAAGTCCTAGAGATTTTGGTTTGTGTTGAGGTGGTCTTATGATAAGAAGAGACTTAGGAGACAACTTGAGAGGTCCAATAATTAGAGGACTCTTAGGAGGTCCAAAAGGAGTTTTTGGATGTCCTATAACCAAGGGAGACCTAATGGATACTTTTTGTGTTCATAACGTTAGCGGATGTGACTTCTCTTTGATAACTTTCTAATGAGGGGGAATCTAAGGTTACCTTAACATGTTCATCTAAGAAATATTTCATGTCATCTTTATGTCCAAAAATATCTTCCCAATTAGGAGATTTTTAGGAGAGGAAAAATAATATTCTCATGATGCTCAATGATTGAATCTTCTAACACGAAGACACCATCACAAGTAGGAGAGATATTGGGAGAAGAACAATTGTGGTTTTCATGATTATCCATGATTGCACTCTCTTGCAGTAAATTATTCTCACAAGTGAGAGAGATGTTGGGAGATGAATGGAGACTAGGAAAAGTGATGTTAAGAAATGTGTAAATGATTTCATCCTCTTGTGCCATAATATCTTCCCAAGTGGGAGAATTAGGGGGAGAGGGACAAACACAAGATTCTCATGGTGTTTGATAATTAGATCTTCTAACACCAAGATACCTTCTTCACAAAAAGGAGAGGTATCGAGAGAAGAAGAATTATGATTGCCATGATTTTCTATGCTTGCATCCTCTTGTATTAACTCATCCTCATAAATGGGAGAGATATTAGGGGTTGAGTGAAGGATAGGCAAGGTGATATTAAGAAATGTGTCAATGATTTTGTTCTCTTGCACTAAGGTATTCACATAAGTAGGGAAAACACTTGGAGGATGACTAAAATGCTTGTGAATGGCCTTATTTTTTTCCCCTATATTGTACTCATAAGAAAAGATATTGTAATTATACAATCCATTCTTTACCATATCAAACCCACATCTTTGAAAAGGAAACATGCTTCTATTTATGCAAAATGAGAAGTAATCTATCCAAAATATGCAATTCTTTAGAAATTTAAACAATTGTCCTATAGATTTGATTACTTTCAATACTGAAATGCAAAAAAAATCATGAATTTGCAACGAATCAAGCAAAAGGACACCTTTTCTTGTACATATTATAACTTTTTTTTTTAAATTTCAAAAAGACTTCTGCAAGCTGGAATAGAATGATGATACAAAGAAAAAACAGTGTGCAAAAATTTTCTAAGATAGTTGTACAAGGATGGGTTCGCCCAAGGGAAAATGAGTCCTTGTATAGGGTTCTAAAAAGTGAAAATTTGAAGTTTTAATATGTTGTTTTTTTATGTTTCTTTCTCCACTTGCAAACAGGTTAACCAGTGACTATTTTTCATGTTTTAAGATGAAATGGAAATGTAAGTTTAATGATAATGTATGAACAAAATGAAAACTTTTGGAATGAAATTTTAGATGTAAATGCAATATATGATTGATTATAAGATGCAAGACAATGATTTGATGCAAATTTTAAATAAAACTATCCAATTTTTCACTTGTTTTTGAGCTAAAATGAAAGAAGCAATATGCATGCAATGAAAAATTTCAGAATTTAACCAATTAATGAATGCAATATGAATGTAGATCTGATCTGCATATGACTAAAAAAAACCCTAATGAAACCTATGATGCAAGATGGGATGCAATGTTTCTGAATTTTTATGACTTTTTAGAATGCAAAGATAAAACCCTAACTAAGAAATACAAACTAATGCAATGCAAATCTAAACCTAGGGTTTGAAGGACTTCTAGTTACATAAAGTTTATAATGTAAAAATGTCAAGTTCACCAAAATGAAATAAAGAAAAAGAAACCAATGTCCCAAGTGTCTAGAACAATAGGATCTAGGTGCATTTCTCCCTAATTTAATTAGAAAAAGAGATCTCCCAAGGGTAGGATTGACTTTCAACCTTTATGTGAGTCAACCCTATTAAGAAGGTTTGTTGTTTTCTTATGACAAAAATGACTCATTGACACTTTTGGGAGATAATTTAAAATGCATTAACTAAGTGAATTACATGACCTAACACTTGAAATGTAGATTATTATGATAATAGAAATGAAAAAGATAGTTTGCAAGCAGATCTGGAAACTACAGAGTGGTATGTACCTACTCGGAAAAGTGGGTTTAAGGACCTATACCAAGAATGGGTATTTGCACAAGAATTTTCCTCAACTTTAGGGGTCCTCTGGTGCAAGATTTGAGCTTTTGTTTGCCCTAGGTTTTATTGTCAAGAAGCTGGAAATAATTTTTGAATCTAAGTTTTCGTGTCTTGAAAATAATGTTGACAATAATGCAACTTTGAAAAAGTGCTCCTTCGATTAATTTCGGTCCTTCTTCACCTGTAAATTTGCAAATACAAAGAGAGAAGAAAAATGTTTGTTTTTTGCTGAATAGGGGTTTTCCTTGGTCAAACCCCAGTTTGGTAATTAAACCGTAATAATGAAATAATGAAAAATGAAGGAATTGATGAATGAACACTTGCTTGTTACAACTCACCAAACCCTTAACAGTTGCCCTTAAAGGGCTGAATTCAAACACATCACTCTAAGGTCTAGATATTACATGAATTGGCTTGATTTATTGATTGATATGATGCTTCAATGCTTGCTTGAATGCTTGAAACCTACATCATACTGTTATTTCCAAAACATGACATAAACACACATGATGTCATGACCCCTATTTTCAAAAAAATAAATTATAATTCAATCATACTATTTTAATGATCATAGCATCTTATTTTTATTTAATAAGGTAGATTATTGTTATAGTTGTTAAATTAATTAAATGTTAGTTAATGTTAAATTCTCTTAGAAGAAATAAAAATAGTTTTAAATCATTTATTGATTTTATGTGAAAATTAAATTAATATTTATTGTTTTAAAGATAATTGTGACGTAAAGTTAATAAACCATATTTGTTGTTCAACATTAGTTTTAATTGAAATTAAATGGTATTTCATTATTATTACCAAGGATAAATATTTCGCATGAAAAAGAAATATTATTTTATTTTCAAGATTCGGTTATTTGGAGAATTTGAGGGAGAAATCTTTAAAAGAGGAAGTTTGGGGGTAATTGAAGGGGGGGATTGGATTCATCTTTCTTAATGAATAGATGCAGTAGTGTTTTAAAGAAAAGAGAGATCAATTCTGGGTTTTTGGGAATAATTTTTCATTTAGGCATAATCGGCATCTCTCTCTCTCTGGGTTTTGGGGAAATCAATTTCTATACAAACCCTCAAGTAATTTTGGGAAAGGCGGTGCAACATATACAACAAGGTGTTTGCAAAAGAAAAATGGTGATATGATGGAGGAGATATTACAATCTCAGAATAAAGAAAAGAAAGAGGAAATGAATTTTCATTGTCCATTAAAGCTCGTTCAAGCTGTAAAACCATGTTTTCTAAAGCTAGGAGGAAGGATTTTTTGAGGGCCACGTTGTTTCGAGTATCTTGACTTATCAAGATGCAACAGGATAAAATTTGACATGAGTTGGCTATACATATAGCATCCATAACTGGAAGCATCATCAATCACATATTACCTCAGCATCAACGTTTAATCTCTCCAACTCCTTTACAATCCCAAACAACATGAGTTTAATGAGTATCAACCAAATTCCTTAGTGTATCAGCAGTCGGGTATGTAACCGAACATCCTCATCTAATACATGACCTAAGACTCATAAAACAAAATCTTTTTATTATCACTTTCTAAGGCAACCAAATAAATCTTATTAGAATCCTCAGATACTTCATAATTTTTAGTGTTGTCATTGTTTGATCAATCAGTTAATTGTGTGTAATATGTTATATCCAATCTGAAACTTGACTGTATTATTACGCTACCCATTTTTTTTATTGGTTTACTAATCAATTGTGTCAAATCTAAGTTCATGATAATTTTTTAAAAACCTTACACAATTTGGTGGCTTTGTTGAAAACTTTTATTAGATATATTTTTATTCTATCTCAAATCTATTTTTTATATATATCTGGCAATCATTACATTCCATGAGATGACATCACTTGAGGCCATTCTATCAAATAGTTTGCACGCCTTGTTTATGCTCCCATATTTTTACATGCGAGAACTTAAAAGCTTTAAGGAAATTTCCATTAAGTTGTGGAGTATGGGTTTACATTTTCACTAGTTCTTGCTTTGAAATTCCTAAGCCGTTATCATCTCCTTTTACCTCTCAACTTGCCCAAAAACCTAGCAGCAAGGAGATGCAACCCTAGACACCATGAGGTATTTTATCAAATCAAAGATAAATCTACAACAATTTTTTGTCAGTGCTCGTCTTCATTTCCTGTAAATTCACCCTGTATACAAACTATATGTTATAATTGAAGATATTGTTGTTCTTGTGTGCATATTTTAATTGTCTATTTTTTTTGTGTGGTTGCTAAATGACTTTTATTTTTTCTATATTATACTTCAAAATTGTTGTTAATAATAGTGTCACCCTCTAAATATCCACAACTACCTTTGATATTTTCCAATTGTAATCTCCATGATGAATTTGTATCCGCCTTATACGAACATGAATTTGCACCCCTAACGCAAATTCTCTTTTACCCCCTTACACTTCAGAAAAACCTAAGGCGGAGGCTTAATTCCACCTAAGCCCGCTGTCATCATTCCACTTGGCACCTATTTTGTGCGTCGATAGAGGAATAACTATCAGAGATGCTCGTGCGGCACGAAGATGTTCGTGTGGTGCGTAGACATCCATGTAGCATGCTTACGTCCCTAACAGATTCTCATGTCTAGAGCCTGCAAAGGCGTTACACATTCCCATTGGGAGTTGACTTGTAACACCCTCTTTGACCAACCAACTCGAATATGGCCATTTTCTTCCTCTCTAATTCATATTCATTCATTCTCATTCCATTTCATGGTTGGATCTTTTCACATCCTCTACAATCTCTTCAAAAGCTCCAAGCAGCTTCTTTACTCAACACTTTATACTTCACAGCAACAACATCAACACTCCATCACTTCAGTAGAGCAAGTGTGGAACGAAACGCCACGACAGCAGAGGCTTGAGTTCCTCTTATTTTCTCCCCCACTAGCCTTGAGTGCTTTGGGTGGAGGTGGTAAGCTTTCACTCCTCTCCTCTATTACTTGGTTGAGTAGCATAACATTGTTTTGTAGTGTTTTTGTGTTTACTTCATTTCCTACTTTTCTATCTATCTTCTTGGTTGTCTGTGGAGGTGGGAACGCCAAAATGGGGGTTTGACTGAGGCAAACCCCTATATAGCCCCGACACTTTCTCTCTCTCTTATGTGCAGGTATTGGAGACATTCACGAGCTGTAGGCTTCATCACTCACATGGTTGTAAGTGTTTCCTTTCCCTTTCTCTCCTTGTCTTTATCTTTTCTATTTCAGCCTATTTCAGCTTTATCACATTTTGTTGCTTTATCACTTTCTAGAAGTTCTCAATAATCGAATTGCTAGTAGTCACTTAGTTGTTCTCTGCGATAAAATTGCTTCCTGGTCCATACAAGACACCAACACGTCGCGGTGTCATCTGTATTTTGTGCTTTTGTCCTCTGGCTGAGAGCTTGTCAGTTTGTCCAGAGAATCTTTGTGACCTGCTCTTTCAGATTCTAGAAATCTCGCCACTATTTTTTGAGGTAGTTTAGGGTAGTTCACCCCGTGAGGCTCTCTAAGTGAAGAGAACTTGTGACTAGCGAATCCCCCTTCTCTTACAGGCCTATGTTCATGTTTCTTTCTCAATTGGTTTGGTTCATAGTATTCGGTCGCCCTATCTTATCTTTGGATTGTTGAGAATTTGAGGGATACCTTAATCTTTAGGTTACTCGGATTGTCTGGGGTATCATCTGCAGTCGATGTGAATACGGCCATAGTTTTACCTCCCATGCACAGTAATGCAATTTGTCAATTTATTTTAGTCAATAACAGATCCATCCAAGGTGTTGGAAGAATTTAAATGAGTAGATTTCAACCTTTAACTACCTTTGGAGTAGACCAATGTGTCATGGCAGCTAAAGATAAATTTTCTTATGTTATATGACTTTCTGGTCACTTGCCCAGCCAACAATAAAAGCTCTTCCCTTTAATATTGCCATAACATAAAGGTTTTTTCCAACAATGGCAAAAGCCTAAAGGAGAAAAGCATCAACAGAACCCTTAAGTTCAGCTTTAAATGCAAATCCCCATCAAGTAGGTGTATGTATCATTGAATTCGATATATAATCTGAAGAGAAATCATTAGAATAGGAAATAGAATGGAATGAGATAATTTCTATAAATATATTGCAGAGTTTCAATGAACAACTTAATGGTAATTCATTTCCTTATTTTTTGTTGTATTTAGTTTTTTCTAGAAATGGTATCTATGTTGAATTTGTAGTTTTCAGATTTCATGGATATAATCTTTTGCATTGATATTTGTTTATTTCTCTATCAAATTGGTGTTGCAAGATACAAAGGGTAAAAATGTCTATTGTTTTATCTATGCATATAGTATAGTTGTATGCTTCTATGTAAACACATATAGTGTATTGTGTGTCGACATTATACTCAAATCTCATTGTTGATTTAATTTGTATGTGGTGTTATCTATATGGGGTTGTATTATGGTTAATGAGTCATCTATTTAAAGATAGTTTCAAAGGAAGATTAACTTGTGATAAAAGACAGTCACATCTAGTGGCTCGGTCAGGCCATTATATTATTAGTTTGAAAATTTCTTTGTAGACAAATGAAAACCTGATATGGAACATAGGTTGTTTATTTAAAACAGTGATTTCACTTTGTTATGAATTCAGTGCTTTTACAAAAAGAATATCGTGTTGAATGTACAATCATAAATGTGTAATGAATTTGTAAATGGTCTTGTTAGTTATGATCATTGCCCGTGAGGCATCTTTTAACTAGACAGATTATGTAGCCTGTGAGGAATTTCAATAAGCCAGTGGGGCATTTTTACGAGTTTTTTTCACCCCTACAAGGGTTTCCACTCATGAAAGTTCTTGTGTTGTGGTTCTATTGTGGTTTCATTTATGATCTTTCTATTTCCTTAATTGCATTACAGTATTGGAATTTAAACATATTGTTGAGATGATAATTCATGTGTAAGCTTTCATGGCTAAAACTAATGAAGGTACCGCCTTGTTTTGATATACTTGGATTCATTGATGTATGTTATTCCATTTGAATTTAGCGATGAAAGTAATTTAATTATTCCTCTTTTTTCGCACTTTTTTATAATAATTTTGTTCTATTAAATTATTTTGGCATTTATGGGTTATAATTAGTAAGTGAAATTTTTGGACCTTACACATGAATTTTGACACAATGATATGATCTTGATTTATGTTGTAGATCACTGATAAATCTTCTCTTCAATGCTCTTGAAAATAATATTTTCTCTTATGATCTCTTAATTATTCAACTTCTTGCTAGTTAGTTTTGAATTTATAAAATAACTGTATTTATAGGTGTTTATCTAATTTCCCAAAAAATAGATTCCAAAAGCTAACACTTGGAACTTGAATTTGAATAATTAAAATGCCACCAAAAACATACTAAAAATTGGGTCCTAACACTTAAAGGGGAACCATTTTCCCTTGGTCAAATGGGTCCTAGGACCTAAATCTAGGACACGCAATTTCCAAGGTGTTTAAATTAATGTCGGCAATTGTTTAATGTGGGTTTCCCTTTCAAAAAACGGGAATAATAAGGCTTTGGAATGCATAATTTGGTCAATTAGAAGCTTAATTAAGTCCAATTAATTAAGAGGATGCAAACATAGTGTGAAATTGTAAAGGTATATAATTTTCTACACTACACATGTAAACCTTGAAGATTTCTAGAGAAGAATGGGCGATGAGAATAGGTCCTCAATCACATGAAAATGGTAGAAAACAAATTATTGCAAGAATCTAACTTTCATATGGCTATGTAATGCACAAACTTGGTCACTCCAACACATCAATCATTATGACCCCCAAACTAAAAAGGTGAAAATGACAAATAATAGGGTAATTAATAAATTGGATGGATTCTTTTACCACACATCTCAAGCTACCCCAAATAGAAGTGTTTAAAGATATTGATACCATGTGAGACCTATCTTTTCAATACCAAGGATTTATATGATTTATGTGATTTTGTGTGATCCACATAGATAGTTTTTGTTATGGATGTTTTGATATCACAGATTTTAACTTTGACATACTTTGATGTTACTATGGATACATTACACTCATGCATGTATGTTAATCTTTGTTGATATGATTTTGTGGTGTTATGAAGCTAATTGAACTAGTTTAATGATCTTATTATTTCCATTCTATGAGCATATGTTAATACGGTTAGATAGATTATGATGGATATCATATGTAGTGCATTTATGATCAATCATGTTTGAATTTGATTCTATTAATGTTATGATTCTAATGTCATAGGATGAATGAATGTGATGAGTTGATTAACTCTTCAAGTGCTATTATATAGATATCATGTTGTACTTTTCATGCTTCATTTTATTATAGATGATGGATTAATCATTGCAATTGAGTGTGCAAGTGTAGTCCATGACCAATGGACCCGAGGAAATACCAAGGTCACAATTGTGCATACCTATGAAGCTGACTCAATCTATTTGGAAAGATTGAGGTCTTATATGTCATGTTCCTATGTAATGTGGATAGTGTGCATCATGTGCTAGTATGAATTATTATTTTAATATCTAGTGCAGTGTCTTGTATAAATTGATTGTAGTGGCATACAAAGTCCAAGTTTTAATGTTAATTTAGTGTGTTTTAATTATGTTTTATATTTTTTTCATGACCCTAGATCATAAGGCTAGGGCTTGGGGATAATTTCATGGGTTTAAAATAATTTTAGAACCTTAGGACCCCTTTTTTGAAGCCTTTTAATGAGTAACGAAATTCAAAAGTGGGTCAAGGCATGGGACTCTTAGGCATGCTTAAAGAACCCTCACACAAAAAGTATGAAGGGTTGGGTTGAGAGAGATGGGTGATCAATTGTGAAGGCTACACTTGTTGCCCTCACAATTGAAGATGAGGAATTAGGGCTTCTTATGGGAGTTTTTGTTTTCTTGAAAAAAATTGGCCTTGGGATTGATTCATTCATTCTAGTTTGGCTATCAACCTTGAAGGGAGTGAAGGAAGCTTGGAAGAAGGACCTTAGAGGAGAGTATTGTTGGTTTTTCATCTACCATTGCCAATTTAAGGTCAATCTAGGTTGGTATTGCTACCTTTTTGTGTCATTTTTATGAAAATGAGTGTAAGCATTTTGTTTGTAAAGATTTTGTGTCGTTTGTTATGGTTGTTGTGTTGTGGGTTGCTTATCATGTAGAATGAACCTACCATCGTATGGAGGTTTCATCATGTGTGGGAATGAGTGGGTGAGATGTCCATAGAGGGGGTTGTTGTAAGGGTATGAGTACCCATGGAAACTTGTTTTGGTTATGTGAAAAATTAATGTGTTACATAGTATGGTATGGTGGTGATTGGGTGTGAAATGGAGGTTGGGTAGTAGAAGTGTGATTGGTGTTATGTAATGAAAAAATGAGGAGATACGAGGTTGTATATGCACAAAATTTTGCTACTCTCCCTCTTTTTGTCGATGTCCCTACTCCCCCATTTTAGGCTCTTGGAGAAGAGACCTTGTGTTGTAAAAGGACCTGTAATGTGACCATTGTATGGAATTTTTATATTATAGAATACTGTTGGAAGTGTTGGGAAACTGTTGCAATACATAATCCTTGGTTGTTTGTATTGCATGTTGTGCAAACCCTATCATCTTGGTGTTTCCCCTTGCTCGAGGGTGGGATATTTCAGCCTTATGGTTGGGAGGTGAGCTCCCACTATTCATGGAGTCAAGACTTGATGTTGTGTGTGCAAGAACTAAATAGAGAAGAGGGTGTTGGGGAGAAATTGCTATCAAATGAAGCTATTACTATCATTACATATGTTGCAATGTATATGACTATGAATATATATTGTATTTGACTTGGGTCTAAGTCTCTTTGGATGCAAAAAAAATGGGGGAAACAATATCTATGTGAAGTCCAAATGTTACTCTCAAGGAACCTTCTGCAGTGATGATATGAACAATTAATATCAAAATGTCCTTTTGTATGAGACTGTTATAGTATTGATGTTTAAGTTTGTTGGTAATATGTCTCCCAAGGTAAACTTCTTGTTAGTTCAGTGAAGTCCTACAATAAAAATGTATAAAAATAAAGTAGTAATAATTTGAACAAAGAAAATAAATAGTGTTGATTGTTTCATAATCTTATAGATATCCTCCATGCTTCCTTATTTTGAAATGTGTGTGTGTAACTGAGGAATGCATATGTTATATGTTCTTATACTATCCATTCAATATTGAAAGGTTTCTCAAAGGTTCTTGAAATATTACTATTCAATGTTAATAGTTAGTATTTTAAAGTTGTTTCTCAAGAGAAAAATGAACAGTACCAAAAAAATGATAGGATTTCTACCCCTCCATTCTACGTAACATAGGATTATGCTCTTCCTAATTGCTTGTGCTAGTTATAGCTAATGGAATCATTAATGCAGGGGAATCATGACATAGCTATTATTTCATATAGCAATTAAATTGTTACTACGTTCTTTTACAAATTTGTTTGAGCATAGAGTTGTCAGTGAAGGAAATTCTATTATTTATTCTTTGCATTCAACATGGTGTTGCATGAAATACAAACATACTAAAATGATAAACCTGCACATAGCAATCACGATTGAGCAACTATTAGCATTTAAATTATATGTTGAAATATTATATATGAAAGACCCCCTCGTGGCACAACCTTGTGGATGGTCACGATCACCACAGAGATCACACCCCTTAATGGGGATGGCTTTGTGGTGGGTGCAACCTATCATAGACCACTGCCCTAGAAAGGGATTTTTACCCTTTTCAATCCAGAGAAAAACAAAAAAGACTTGTAAAAAAAAACATCCTTAAAAAAAAATCGCTCACTCCATTTTTTTTCAATAGCAACTGATGATACAATTTGGATAATGGCAACTTGCAAAATTAAAAAAACACTTTTGACATTCAAGAAATAAACCACCCTACACCCTACCACACCTATAGTATGCATCATCATTATGGAGAAAGAAAGTTAGGAAAAGCTAAAAAAAAGACAGCATTCATCCTAGATGCCTACTCATTGCCTCGAGATTTAAATCTCCCTGCAGCTCATTCATCCCACAAAACACCTCCTTCCAACAACATCATTCTTCCCTTTTTGGCATCTTATGCCTCCCAAAAGCTAGCAGAATGAACTCTTGCTTCATTCTCCGTCGCTGCTCCCTACTCATTACTTCAGAAAGCCTAGGAAAAGAATAGGCTTCCTTCTACAAAAATAGGGAAAATGCCTTATTTTAATTATAAGCGATTTAAAAATAATAAGTTCACATAAGAATAGGCGCCTTGTTCCCATTCGAGTTGGACGCCGTAGGATATTAATTAGGTTGCATTCCATTTAGTACAGGTATTAAATGTAATATGTATATATTCAAGTGATTTAGGCAGATTTTAATTCCCAACGAACCGTTAAAACTAAAATAATTGCATTGGTACTATTAACATAGACTAACACCAACTTTATTGTAATAATATAAGCAGTGATGCTAACGTTAGAATCTAAGTTAGTCTCTCAAGATATAATATCGTATTATAAACAACAATACTCAAAATACTATCAAAGGGTGTTAATGAATATTAATAATAATGGTGTTAACCTAAAGCTCAACTAGAACATTGATATTAATAATTCCAATCATTATTAATAACACTAATGAATTAAATATCAATTATTTAATATTAATGTTCTAGGGTGATACTAATAAACAATAATAAACTTCATATCACTAATATTTTTACTAGCATTAATATTTATTGATGGTAATTATAATGATATTAATACCAATGCCAATTTAATAAGTAATTATTTTGATAATCATGTTGTCATAAATAATGTTAATGATGTATGAACATGTTGAGGTATTAATAGTGGGTATCGTAAACATAATATTTTCACCGAGGACAATATTATAGCCCAGATAATAATCGTAATAAGAATTCAATAAACTAAAGATTGATCCTATGTTTCTCAATAAAGTGAAGTGACACCAAAGGTAAATAACGACAATACTAATCTTAATATTTAATATTAATAGATTAAACATTAATATTGAGTGTCAAATATTTGTAACATTAATGTTAATAGATTCTATGTGATTATTAATGCTCTAGATCGGTATTAAAAATTATGTTACCATTAATGGACTTAATGATAATCTTATAATAGGTATCAAGGTGGGTAGAATTAAAGTTGATATTAATGTATATTTATTTAATATTAAAATTTTATTGGGTGTTAATGCTAATGAAAGCAATAATAATATTAATAGTATAGTTTGATATTAGTATTAGTGTTAATGTCAATAAATTAATATTAATATTGAGATCCATACAATCAATAGTATTAACAAGAAATGTTAATGTGAATGATAGACCTCTCTATTAGATGGTGTTATAATTATTAATCTAATGGTTAATTAATGACCTACACAATACAAATGTAATTAAGGTTACATTATTAACAAAATTGGCCTAAATGTGAAAACATTGGTATGCATCAATATTCAAGCCAAACCTTGTGTATCACAAATAAGGTGGGAGTAGCACTCACTAGAGTGTAGATTATGATCTTGACAAGTAGCATTAGTTTTGAGATTGATTCCATACTAGCCAAATAAGGGAAATACCATCACATGTACTATGGTTGTATTCTCCTATGTGTGAGCATCGAAATAGCATTGTCCATCCAATTAGTATTCTAAAAATCGTTGTCGTTGAAAACCTGAATCATTAAGTGGTTCAACATTAGTAAAACCTTGAAACAAAAAAAAAGTGCTTTGTGTTCATGTCTTAAGAGTAAAATCTAGGGCATGAAACCATGTTGAATTACTAACACTTTACCAAGAAGAAAATTGCATGTTGTAATACAATTACAAGGCATTGGATGATAGTCCCAAAAAAGGGAAAATCATAATTATCCAAAAATTGCACAGGTCACACTTCATAGATGATATCTCAGACATCATTTTACTCCTTCACAAATTAATTGGGAATGAATATTCCCACAATTTTGAGGAATGGATGTACATGTTTATTATGGTCATCACCCACATAAATCAATTCATAAACTAGGGTAGCTTAATCAATGAAAAACTCCACATGAAGATCACCCAGTTAACTAAATAAACATTTCTATATGTCTTCATATTTTTTTACCCACTAGAAATTTTCATGAGGTAACCTAGATCTATGACCACTACCCATAGCTCCAATTCAAGAATAGTTACAATTTTTTTAGAAGAGTGAATGATGCATCCATAATGTATGTGGTCTGAGAGGTTCAAGGTGATATGATCATGAGGTTATCCTTAGAAGCTATCTAGCTAATTAACACATATATGAGCTACTTCATCCAATTCCAAAGGTTTTACCTATATCAAAATGATAGGTTTTGATGGGTTCCCATGTATGCTACTCTCATAAGGAGGGAATAATGCAATAGAATTTGAAACAAACAATGCATTAAACTAAACTTAATTCAAAAAAGATATAATTCCAACCATACTCATGAAATAAAGTTCTAAAATAATGAAATCAAACAATGTAATCCTAAAGATGACATAGATTGAATTTAAAACCTTAAAATCTATACCATCCCATGTTGGAGTTGTGTTTGTATTGACGTTTGGATGTCGGATTGCTCAATTCAATACAAAGCCTCCATTGTTGTTGTTGCAAAAGCTTCAAAGTGCGTTGATAATGGTGATCTAGAAAAAGGGGTAACAATTCTCAATATGATCAAGAATCAAGTGCTCAGCACTTCTCTATGTAGATTCTTGATGATTTGTGAGAAGGTAGAAGATTTTTTTATAGATTTCATGTTTCAAAATGAATGATCAAGATTTCGTAGTAAAAGATCTTGATCAACGGTTGAGAACCGTTGAGAGGAAATGGATTCGAAATATTAGTGGATTTAGATTGAAATGATTAGGGGGGTTGAGAAATTAGGTTTAGTGGTTAGTGGGATTGAGGAAATAGATTCAGTGCTTAGTGAGGTTGAAGAATAGATGAGTTAGTCAATTGTTTAGAGTGAGAAATCAGTGGTTGTGATTTGCTCAATCATAAAAGAGGTAAAGATAATTAATTAATTGAATAATTAATTAATATTTTGAGTTGAACGTGCAAGTCATGTTTGACTTTAACAAATAAAGTTATATTTGTTTGTTGACTATGTTGAATGATGTCGAATAATTAATTTAATTATTCAGGTTTAGAAAGGGGAAAGGGATTTAATTAAATTATTTTATTAATAATAATTTAATTGATTTGGATGAATAGAGTATATTAGTGACATAATTAAATAATTTGTGTTTATTTAATTAATTAGGAGGAATAAAGTTAGATTAATGATAAAATAGTGAATTAATTAAACAATGCAAGATTATTCAATTAATAGATAGAAATAGGCTTAAATTAAGACTCCTATTAAATAAATGAGATTTATTTAATTAGTCAAAAATGATGATTGAGGATGAATTAATTAAATAATGTTAAATCACTTAATTATTAGACGAATATAAAAATTGATAATAATTAAATAATAATGTATTATTTAATCATTCAGGGAAGAAGGGTGAAAGTTAGTTAAATAGTTGTTCACCAGCCAGTACAATTTAGGGTATCTACATTTTTCTCCTCTTTGATACAATGTGATTTTGAGCGTTGTGTCAAAGAAAAAAAAAATCATACTCAAGAGTTGCCCTAGTATGCCCCAGTGATGGTAGGATAGCATAGTGCCCCCTTGGGAAATTTAGTAAAAATTATGGATAATGAGCCAAAAATTTTGACAAGCTAATGTGATGTGTTTAAGTGCAAGGACTGACAGAAGAAATGTTGACTAGAAGAAAAATTTAGTAAGATTTAGAAGATAGAAGAAGTGTTAGTTGGATTTTTAGAAGAAAATCGATGTTTTTTCATTGATGAGTTTTCTTTTGCTTTCATAGAGACTTCGTAGTCTTAGCAAACCTTATTGATGTAGCAAATATACATTATTTACTAGAGTATTGATGACCAAGGTGGCGTTGTATCCATTGTGTGGACTTTGACTCTACAAACAAAGAATATTCTTGCTCATACCAGACATACGAAAACCTTGTTAGAGTGTATGAGTGAGAAGTTTCAAAACATTTCAAACTAGTTACACAAAGAGGTATGGAGTACCTAACATGCAACCACTACATGAATTACCCCAAAATAACTTCCACACATAGAACAAAACAAGTATTCACCATGGTAGTATCACAAAAATATCTAACAAACAAAACAAACATAAATTGATGATCAATTCCCCATTCCTTCCTCTCTAAATCCTTATGGACATCCTCGAGAGATCCTGGGAATGTGACAATAATATAAATCAAAAAGATAAGATCATAAAAAGAAACAATGTTGTTGTATCACTTGTCGTATTTGTTTTGAGGTTTCAAGTTGTTATCCATTAATGATGTATGTTGCAGGAACAATCTATCTATTAAGACATATCTCTGGATGTTAATGGTGAATTTTCAATAGATAGGTAGTTAACACTTAGGCATTGTTATAGTCTAATGATGATACAATTGTTTGGTTTCTTTTCTTGGAAGTTTTGGATTTTGTTCTTTTCTCTGCTTGTTGTTTGCTTTGTCGAAGGGTGAGGGTGACGATTATTTGCTATGGATGGAGATTTTATTGTGGATAGGTGATAACGAAGATAGGATTTTTTGTGATTTTTTGATCTATTTGATGTTTTTTTTTGTTGTTTTCTCTTATTATGATTTTTTTTATCATTGGCAGATGGCTCTTGATCATTGTCTTCAACATTTAAGATATTGTCACTGTTATCATTGGTAGTTAAAGCTTGAATGTTGTCTTCAATAGCTATTTATTTTTTATCAATAAGGTCTTGGATGAGTTTTTTGAGTGTAACACTTTTTGATGCATCATGACCTTTTATTCCATGGTATTTACAATATGCCTTGTCATCGTACCATGGGAATTTGAAGATAGGTTTACCACTTCGTGATGGTTTTGGAAGTGTGATAAGTTTAGCATTGACTAATTTTTTTAGCACCCCCTCAATTGGATCCCCTAAAGGAGTTTATTTACATTTAGTAGTGTGGTTGGATTGTAAGGCTTGTTGTGTTGGGGATGGATTTTGTATTTGAGATGAAATTTCTTGTTTGTTTTGAGATTGATGATTTTGATGGTGTTGTAGTTGATGTTTTTTATGTGGATATTGTTGAATTGGGGGTTGATTTTGTTGTTGGATTTGGTTTTGATGTTGGGTGATCTGATTTTGATTTTCTGACCATTGATGTTGTTGATTCACTTGATATTGTGGAAATAGACTTTGTTGTTGATATAAATCAATGTTTTGATGATGTTGGAAGTGTTGTTGGTGTGGATATTGGGATGTTTGTGGGATGATGTTTGTTTGTTGTTGATATTTTTTTATATTGAAGTTGAACATGGTGCTGATGATATGTTATGTTTTGACTTTAACAAATAAAGTTGTATTTGTTTGTTGACTATGTTGAATGATTGTCAAATAATTAATTTGATTTCAGGTTTAGAAAGGGGAAATGGATTTAATTAAATTATTAATTAATCAAAATTTAATTGATTTAGATGAATAGGGTATATTAGTGACATAATTAAATAATTTGTTTTTATTTAATTAATCGATAGGAATAAAGTTAGATTAATGATAAAATAGTGAATTAATTAAATAATGCAAGATTATTAAATTAATAGATAAAAATATTGTTAAATTAGGACTTTTATTAAATAGATGAGATTTATTTAATTAGTTAGAAATGATGATTGAGGATGAATTAATTAAATAATGTTAAATCACTTAATTAATAGACGAATATAAAATTTGATAATAATTAAATAACAATGTATTATTTAATCATTTAGGGAAGAAGGGTGAAAGTTAGTTAAATAGTGTTGTTCACCAGTCAAGAAAATTTAAGGTATCTACAACTACCTAGGTATGTAAGAAAACAAATTTGTTTTAATTGAAATGTATAGAGAAATTAGCAGATTGAATAAAAAATGCAAAGAAAGGAAGAAGGTAGGTGTCCTTTTTCCCATTAGGGTAACTCACTATCAATGTGAATAATTTTTTGATGAATTGAACATTGAAAAATATTTGGAGAAATATATGAAACAATTTTTTGAGATGAGGTTTTCATTTGATAGTAAGGACTATGTCAAGAATAACCTACAACTCGGATCTAGATTCTAACATGTCGCTAGAATATAATGTTATCAGGTTGATTGTGATAGTGAGTGTGAGGTTTGAAAGAGAGATTGGATGAGGTTGTCATTGAGGAAAATTGAAACTTTCAAGTTAAATTAGGATATTCAAGGCCTAAAGGATGATGAGTCTAATTTAGTGGATCCATATATTTTAATAACATAAAAAAAATCCATATTTCCTATCATTTAGGATGTTAGAGAGGTAAATAATTTAGAAGAAAGGACAACAGTGCTTATAAGAACATGAGAGTGGGTGTTTAAGAATACTGATAAAAAACCAAGTACAAAACACTTAGAGGCAAAGGAAACTATCAAACAAGAAGAAGAAAGATAAGTAAAACCTTCCCATTCTCAACCACCAGCATCAACTAGCTCTCAAGGCACATGAGGATGATGGAGGAGGTGATGATGAAGGTCCCCACCCAAAAGGAGAAACCTTGATATAACATGCAAGGATAGCTCAAAGGGAAAGGTGAAGAAAGGAAAGGAGAAAGAAAAATTAGAGGCCATTTAAGAAGAATCTAGAGGAGAAGATGTCATCAACATTGCCTCCTCTCCATCCTAGGTAATTACTTCTTATTACTCTTCATCTCACTCCCCGCCAACTCCCTCACCACCACGTTCACATTGAAACCCCCTAGTTCAATCCAATACTTCATCTCTATCCTCAGTTGATATTGCATCATTCAATAAAGTGAGACTTTTGTTAGCTACACCCCTCCCATGAGGCCACTATAATTCTCTTTCAGTGCTACTGCGACCTCCACTTATACTCCATTTTATATACCATCCTCTTGATTACATTATACCTTATCAAGAAAGAGAAAGGTATTCTAGCTGAACCTTCCATAATTCAATGTAGTTTCCAACTTGTAGAGTTCACCCCAACATAAGAAATCCAAGACAACTTTTAGGTTGACGCAAGACTCAAATTTAGGTCACATGCACATGGAAGGTGCCCATCCATTTGTGAAGAAGGTTATTGATGAGGTAACATAAACGGACTTCGATATCATAAGAATTAATTTGAGACCTTCCTCACATGATAGGGATATTCATACTTTTTAAGTGTCAACTACAAAAATTGTTGAAAGAATAGAGAAAGATAAATAGTCCAAAGACAAACTTAAGCAGTAGGTGAAAGCTCTTGTTGGATATTATTGCACTATGTTGTCATTAGTCTTTAATTGACGTCAACCTCTCGTGTAGTTATGATGATAAGGTGTTTGTGGTGTTGAGCAGGTGTTGCAAATGCAACATGGTCACTTGGTTTCCAAGTGCTTTTTAGAAAATTTGAATAGAGTGTATAAGGTGATAGAGTTGTGTTTTGCATTGTGGTCCACATTTCTTCATGGTTGAAGATGTGCATGTGTAGTTTGGATGAGATCATTAGAGGTGTTATATCTAGAGTTTCAGGGTCTATATTATGCGACAATGGAAGATGTGTCTAACAATGTGTTACCCTTGAAGAAAGTTATCTCAGATAAATAGAATTACTTCACATTTCTCCATGTTGAGGCTTCTTGTCTTGCAGATTTGGGAAAATACTTATATTACTTGTGATGAGGGTGCTAACCCGAGACACAAAAAATCACACACACAACGAGAGAATAATATTATTATTATGAATATGAAAATCTTACATGCAGAGGATCTCAAATCCTTGAGTTCTACAATACATGCAAATTACAGAAACTACAAAAATTCCCCTTTTCTCACTATGTGCTCTTTTCCCCAAAGCTACCCAAAAATCAGAAACTAGCCCATAAATAGCCCCTCTTCAATTTGGATCCAAAAACAACATTACAATCATGAGTTTTGGTGGTTTGGCACCAAAAATTACAATTTGAAATTCAAAAATTGAGTCCTAATTCGAAAACTAGTAATTTTCCAAAAAATGACCAACTTTCGAAAGCCATAACTTTTGATCTAGGACTCCGTTTTTTGAACCATTTGAACCGTTGGAAAGGTCTCAGAGTGAAGAATGCGTTAAGAACTAGCTTCGCCAATTTTGACAATTTCAGGGCCCGTACGGGACCGTTTAGTGCCTCAAACAAGGCTCAAAAGATTTTTCAAGGCAAAAAATAGAAACTGAAACTTGAATAACTTTCAAACCGGGAATGATCTTGACCTGATTCTTTCACCAAAGTGCTTATTTTTCTGTCCTGAAGCTTCCCTATAATTTATTCCTCCTCACGCCTTCAAATTTACACCTACTAAAAATAGCAGTTGAGTAGAAAAAGCAGAAAAGCAGTTTTGAAAGTTGGGAATTCTTCTTCGACGAAAAGGGTATCTAGAAATGAAAAAACATCTACAAAAAGATAAATGAAAGTAAAGATATTTTTGGGTGATGTAGGATTTCCCTTACAGCACTGGATGCTCCTACATCAACTTGCATATACCTTCCCCTAGAGTGTTTGGTGTTGAATTATTTTTCAAGGTTGGTTAGTGAGTTGTATGTATGTGGCATTGCGGTTGGTTGCTCAGGATGATAGTATTCTTAGTTTCAGGTGGTTGTGGCAGTGTTTTTGAGTATTTTGATGATTTTATAATACTATAGGATGTTTTGTGATATTTTTGCATGGTCCATAGGATATTCCTAGACCCAATGAAGAGTGAATTGATTGTTTGATAGTGTTAGCATAGGTTTGGACAACTTAGCGTGCTAGCACTGATTGCATAGATGGTTTGTTGTTGGTGGAAGCTCAGTGTAGTGTTTCGATGTAGATTTGGGTCCTATTTAACCCTTGGTGTGGTCTGATTTCACTTCTTTACATCATGGAGGTGTTTGGTATCGACCTATTTGGTGGTTGCACATTTGAGGCGCATACATTTCATTGAGGCTGACCTAGAGGAGTTGTTTGAGGTCACGAAAGATATATAATCAAGGTTAATTGTTGGTGATGTGTGTAATGTGTAGTTATATGAAGGATTATGTGAATGTAATCAAGTGTTGTGATTTGAGTGCAAACTTAAACGCCTAAGGCTACTGGAAGCAGTGAGCAAAAGGTGTCTACATTTTCAATGTACCTAAAGTTATTGGACGTAGTGAGTCAAAGGTTTCAAATGGTGTAGTGTTATTGTGGTGGATCTTCTTATTGCTCTAAGGTAGTGAACCTCCCTGTAATGGTATTCTTATATTCTCTTTCTATTTCGAACAATGAGTCCTTTGGGTAGTGAGCCCTTTTGTAACATGCCCCTTCCTAGTAAATCTACTAAGTTTTACCTACATGTAATTGACTATGTATCTAATGTAAACCAATAAAAAATATTATTTTCTATTCAATAATAAAAGCATCATTTGAAATATAACTTTATCCAAACTTTTCCATGACATAATCAAAGAATTATTCCAATAATATAATTATGATTTAAATTTACATAAATATATTCAAGATAACATTTTGATATTACAATTTCCATATATATGGACTCATGATTACATACATTACTTCAACAAGATTACAAGAACTATAAATACAAATGGTCTAGAATGTCCTTCTCCCAAATCTTGGCCGCAAACTACATGAGGAGAAGCATCACTCAAGTACTTTTTTTCCAACCATGGACTAACTGCGGTCCTTGCACATCTACCAAGCTAGTAGATGGCCCTACCCTTCGATGAAGAGATTGGTTTGGTAATCTCATCCTTCAAATATCCTTTTATGAGCATAGTGATGTGTCTTATAAATCTAGAGATATCATAATGTCTACTACCTCAAATATGATTACCCCGGCCTAGAATGTAAATTGGATCACATAGTGAACTGACAGTGTAGACAGTGGCTACCTACGATACTTTGGCCAAAGATTCATCACCCAATAACTTTGAGTGAGTTCTTCTAAATCACGACATTTAATTTCTCAATTTTTATTGACCATTAGTATTCTATTCTAAGGTTATCCCCTTTCACGTGTATTTATCCTAACCCCAGGAATAACCTTCCTGTTAACTTATATCTAATGGCATACTATTAGTTCCACAATATAACTCTATCTTATGCTACACACCTAGAGCATTGCCAAACTATGTATAGTTCTAAAATTCTATGAATAGTATACAAATGTATAAGCCCCTTCTATAGTATAATAAGTGTATACATTTAAACCCAAAAGAAACATTTCCCAAAACAAGAGACAATCAAATATCTTTCAAAATAATTGCAAGCATCAAACACACTTTAAAGACAATCTTTCAACATGTCATTATAATAAATAAACTTTTCAACATAATAACGAGGGAGTAGAAATCATCATGTCTTTTTGAAGCTCCAACTAAATAATATTCCCTCCTAGCTTGATGGCTCAAGATCTCTTGCTAATTCCACTACGATCAACTAAAATACCTCTACTAGCTTCTCTCTAGATCTCTCAACAAAAGAATATAAAATAACAAGCAACTCTCTCTATCTCACAATTCTCAATTCACTCTCACAAAATTTATAGTAGAATAACACAAAGAAAATCAGAATGATAAGTGTAACAATTGGTAGAATGGGCACCTCTATTTATACTAATTTGTGAGCAACCAAAGGCTACAAACAAGTATTTTTGCCACCTTTCATCCTCATGCAATGAATCACATAGGTTTATGACACATGACAGTCATCACCATGCAAATGGTTGAGTCGAATTGATATTTGGGGTCCAGCAAGCTCAAAACAGGTTTTCTAATTTGAATTCCATTACAAAATTCTACCAAGTTTGCACTTGACTGAGTCTAAATACTTATTTTTAGGTTATACGAATTCAAATACTTCTTTAACATTCCAACCTCTAGAAAATATGGTACCACCTCTTTACTTTTAGCACCACCTTCATAGTGTGGCTTTGACATAATCCATAGGTTTATTAATAGCATTAACTTCACTCTAAAATGTTTACACAACAACACTAACTCATACATGCTTTGTTTCATGCTTTGACTTGGTCTCTAAACACTTTATGTGTTGGCTTCTTTCCTCTAAAATTTGTGCCATATACTTTATGTGTCATATGTTACCATATGTGCTTTGCTTTATAATATTAACAATAATAATTAGTGATTAATTATGCGCTTGGGAATTATATCAATAGCTTTATTCATATATATATATATATATATATTATATATATATATATATATATATATATTATATATATGTATATATATATATATATATTATATATATGTATATATATATTTTATATATGTATATATATATACACATTTATCTATTGAAGTATACATATATACATATATGTATATATATTGATATATATATTCATTCCATAAGTTTATCGAATATGTTTTATTAACAAACATATTTATATTATATATAAATATAAAAAATAATATTACGTATATATATATATATATATATATATATATATATGATTATATATAAGTATATATATATATATGTTACTCTATCAAGTTACACATATGTATATTAGTATATATACTACATATATATATATATATATATATATATATACGTAATTCCATTTTAATATTTTATAGAACATTCATACATGCAATTCCTTTGATTGACATATATACATGGAATGTATATATACATACATATATATGTGTGTGTGTGTGTGTGTATCACTTAGTTCAATCAGTATTCCTGTGCATATGGGTAATCCACCCATGAGCATGCATAGGTATGCCTACCTACATATACTCTTGTATGTATTTACTCACATGTATAATTTTACCACAAACACACACATATATACATATATATATAAAATGCATATATCTCATCAATATACAAGTAAATACTCAATGAAGGACTTCAACACAACTTCAAGAATTCATCACATCCCCATTCCAAACGATCATAAAAAATATTGCAATTCAATAAAAATTTCATAATCAAAATAGAAGATCACTTATAAATTACTCGAATTGAATTGACTTAACTAAGACCAACTAGGGTGGAAGTGTCATGTAAAATATCAATAAGGCTGAATTTAAATGTTACCAAACCAAGTTCTTCTCCTGAGTGGTACTTCCCCTCTCTTTCGGAGGCCTGATCCCATTCCTGCATTCAACTTAGTTCACCATAACAGTAGTTAGTTGAATCAATGCATCATATACCTCACATACATGTCATATTCACATTATATATTTTATATATTGAATCATAAATAATTTTATTGAATCAAACATTCATTCAACATATTTCCATTAGAATTCATAAATAAAACACATCAACATTTATTGAAGCAATTTACCAAACTAGGTAATAGTAATCAGATAATAACACACGGGGTGTAACATATTCCCTCCCCTTGAGAATCATCATACCTAATGATTTTTAAGTATCAAATATGATCATATCATAGAGTACACATCATAAAACAAATAAAGCAAAAAATTATTGTTTTCAAGAGTTTTCAAAATCTAGCAAGACTTGTGGAAAATTCTACTTTATTTCAGTATAGTCTTCCCATGTGGCATAATCTTTTGCATACTAATCCCACTAGACCTTGCATTACAAAACTTCTCTATTACACAAGTGGAGTCTATGTGCTCTGAGCACCTTGAGAGGCTTGAGCATTACCATCCTTGGGTCCTGCACCTGCAAAGCAATCCATCCAATAACCTGATTATCGCCTAGTATATACTTCTTAAGACATGAGACATGAAAGATGTTATGCATCCTGGCAAGAGTTGGTGACAAGGCAATACTATACGCAACAAGTTTGATTTCTTTAAGAACTTCAAAAGGTACAACGTAGCGCGATGCTAGTTTGGATGACTTTCCAAACTTGGCATAACTTTTGTGAGGCTTGACTCTGAGTAGTACCCTATCCCCTACTATGAAATTCCTAGGTAGATATTTAGAATCAACATAAATTTTTTGCCTATCATTAGTTTATGCTAACCTTTGCTTAATAATTCCAACTTGTTCCTCCATTTTTTATAACCTCTTTGGCCCAAGGCTTATCCTATCTTCCAGCTTATCCTAGCTAATAGGAGTTTGACACTTCCTGCCATATAATGCTTCAAATGGTGCCATCTCGATTGAAATGATAGGATTTATTATCTACAAACTCTACCAAAGGTAGGTAATCATCCCACTTGTATTGTTGATCTATACAATACATCCTTAGTAGGTCTTCTAATACTTGGTTCACCATTTCCGTTTGTCCATCTGTTTTTGGATGATACACGAAACTTATATTCAACCTCGTTCCAAGTGTAAAAAATAGGGTTTTCCAAAACCTAGATGTTGCTCTAGCATCCCTATCAAAAATGATCTTTTTAGGAATCCTATTCAATCTAAATATCTCTTGAATAATCTTTAATGTTATTACAGGAGCTCCATCAATCAAATTCCCTGGTATGAAGTGAGCTATTTTTATCAACTTATCAACCACTTCCATAGTGGCATTGTGCCTGTTCCTTGACATAGGGATACCTTGCACAAAATCCATGCTAATAACTTGCCACTTACTTTTTAGAAATTCATGTGGATATAATAGACCTACAAGATGATGATGCTTTATCTTCACTCTTTGGAATTCTAAGAAAATTTCTACAAATATAGTTACATCTCCTTTCATACCCTTCCAAAAATATAATGGATTTACATCAGATAACATATTTGTTACACTTGGATGTCCTGAATAGGGTGCATTGTGAACTTCTTTCCATACCATGCTTCTTAATTCCTCAATACTAGGTACATAAATTCTTCCCTTAAATCTCAATAATCCATTAGGTTCAAAGTGATAACCCTCATACCTTAGATCTTGTGGATCGTTTGTGAGTGCTTGCTTAACTTTCTCATAGAACTCATCACCTTTAGATTTTTGCAACACTTGTTCCTTGAAGTCAATTTGGATTGATATCATAGAGGAGATATGCCTCCTGTGACTTAAGACATTGATAACCCAATTCTCTTTTCCCTTGATATAACTGATATTGAAATCATGGCTAGATATCAACTCCAACCATCTCCTTTGTTGTGCATTCAGATTGGTTGGGTAAACAAATACTTTAGACCATGGTGATCAGTCTTCAACTCAAATGGTTTTCCCAATAGATGATGTCTCCACATAAGTAAAACATGGATAAATGTTGCTAACTCTAAATCATGTGAACCATAGTTATATTTCATAGGGCTTCAATTTATTAGACCCATAAGCTATGACTTTCCTTTCTTGCATTAATACTCCACCCAATCCTTCTCCTGATGCATCTGTAATAACTACAAAGTTACCATCTGGATTTGGTATTTTTAGTATTAGTGTTGTGGTTAATCTTTCCTTAAGTTGGTCAAATGTTGCTTGAAACTTCTCAGACCTCTCAAACTTAGTCCCCTTCCTTTACAATGATGTGATGGTAAAAGATATCCTTGAGAATTTTGCGACAAACTTATGGTAATACCCAGCCAAACCCATAAAACTTCTATCTTTTGGCATGTTCTTGGGCACCGACCACTCCAACACTGATTTTATCTTTGTCAGATCAACTGAAATACCATCTACTAAAATTACATGACCCAAATACTATACTTTCTTTTGGAAGAATATACACTTCGAGAGTTTTTCATATCATTTTCTCTCTCAATCATTGGAGAACAATCCCTAGATGCTTGAGATGTTCTTCTTCATTCTTGGAGTAAATTAAGATGTCATCTAAGAATACTAACACAAAACTATCTAGACAGTCCCTAAATACATTGTTCATAAGGTTCATGAATGCTATAGGTGCTTTTGTCAGTCCAAAAGGTAGGAATGTGAACTTGTAATGTTCGTATCTAGTTCTGAAAGAAATTTTGAAAATATCTTCATCCTTGATTCTAAGTTGATGATACCCAGAACATAGATCAATCTTTGAAAATACTACCACTCCTCACATCTAATAAAAAAGATCATTGATACGTGGCAATGGATACTTGTTCTTTATCATTGCTTTATTCAGCAACCAATAATCAATACATAAGCTTAGTGTACCATCCTTCTTCTTTACAAAGATCATTGGTGCTCCCTAGGGAGAAACACTGGCTCTTATCAATCCTTTAGGAAAAAACTCTTCTATTTGTGCCTTTAACTCCATTAATTTAGTTGTGGTCATCCTATATAGTACTTTTGATATAGGTTTCGACCCTGGTGTTATGCTGATAGAGAAATCAAATATCCTCTTAGGTGATAATCTAGGTAATTCTTCTAGAAATACATCCAAAAATTTCTTAAAATAGGATATTTTTCCATATCTGTTGTTCTTGATTCCAATAATTCACCTTCTTCAACATCTTGGGAGTCTTGAGGTCCATAATATACTGAATCATCTTGAGAAATTAATTCCTTACATTCCTCAAGTTTTTCCATTTTTACCGCAAAGAGTTGGCAACCTTTCTTCTTTTCCCTATGCATCTGCACAATGGAAATCTATCGTAACTTAACCTCTCTAGGAATTCCTTGTATTGATAGCCAGTTACCTAGATCATCTAAGCATTCAACTACTTTAGAATGAAAATCTACATTGGCCCTATGTTTCCATAACCAGTTCATCCCTAATATGACATCATAAAAACCTAAGGGAGCTACGTACAAATTTACTTCTATTGAGAAACTTGGAAGTTCAACTGTTACCTCAAATAGACATTGACTCACTTCAACTCTTGCCTAGTTTTCATATTCCACAACTGAAGACTTTTTCATGTAGCTAACTTTTCTAGACATTTGACTTGCTACACTGGGAGAAATGAATTTTTTTGTTGCACCAGTATCTATTAAATTTGAAATAGGAATTCCAAAAAAATTACCTAAAACTTCTACTAGAGTTATCTAGTACTTTGCTTGTCGATTGTCCACAACAACATGGATCCTTTGCTAGAACACAAATTTCTAACGTGGAAGGGAATTTCCAAGTGGTTGTGTCCTAGATGGTTTGCTTGGGAAATTACTCACATAGTGATCCCCACCACATGTAAAACATCCCTTCATTGATCCTCTCCTTTTCATAGGTCTTCTATAATTACTTTCATTTCTACCAGCATTACTTTTGTAGTTGTTAAAATTGTTGTTGTTTCATCTTCGATCTCTCCTTGGTTCACTCCAATTATTTTGGGGTATTGTATCCCCTTTCTTTTGACAACTTTTCCCTTCACCAGGCTTCCTTGGAGTTTGATTGTTCTACAACCAAGCGAGCTTCTTTTTCTTCCTCTCTTGGTAGTTTAAGATAGACTTAAGCCTTTGTTCATACTTAATTTCCTTCTCATACACCAAATCCATGGAAACTAGACCATGAACATCCACCTCACCACTAATTTGCACATTTAGACCCATGATAAACTTTTTTATATGAAATCGTTCACCCTTCTGGTACATAGGTATGTACTTTAGAAGTCGAGTGAAATTCTCCCAATACTCATTCATTGAGGAGTCACCCTACCTCAAGTTTTTGAAGTCAATGAGCTTTGGGTCATAGAAGAGTTGGGGAAACCATTGTCTACAAAAAATCTCTACAAACTTGTTCCATGTGAGACTTAAATAAATAATCCATATCTCCATTTTCCTACTCATCCACCAATTGGATGCTTCACCAACCAGTATAAATGTTCCCCATATGACTTTAGTGACCTCAGAGTAATTTATGATTTCAAAATACTTCTCCATTTCTATAAGCCATGCTTCCGCCACATCTCCAAAAGTACTACCTTCAAATTTTGGTGGTGTGGTCTTCCTCATGTCACATGATAACTCATTTTCCAAACACTTCCTTTTGGTTCCCTTAGAATATGATTGTGACCTATCACTCTCTTAATCAGTAGATTTAGTATGATTACGAGAATCCTCCCCTTCTTCATCCTTGTTAGGAACTTCTTCCTCATTATTTGGGACTTCTTGATCCACTCTTTCTTTTCCCCTAACTTCTTGTTCAAGGTTTCCTATTCTTGATCTATTTTCATCCATGATAGCCAAAATATGGTCCAACTTAGCTTCAACATTCTCAACACCATGACCTACTTCTTGAATTTCCACAAAGTTAGTTCTTGTCCTAACCATTTTTTCAAGAATAGTTATACCCGAAGGTTTCATTTAAATTGGATCTATGAAGGTTTTCTCAATTCTAACAATATTCCAAAAAGATCTAGCATTCAAATGATAAATTCTATTTAAAGAAATCATTCATAAATTTTGCCAAAACAAGATTTTTATTATAATCAAAAAGGATTTTCAATTTCCTTGAGTTTACATAGAATGACTATCTAGATAGTCTAAGGGAGTATATCCCTTTTATTCACTTTCTGATACATAACTTTGTGGGGTATAACCCTTATATTTTTGCTCATTTCTATCTTTGAAAGGATAATAACCCTTAGATTTATCCTCAGACACATAGTTTTGAGATACATAACCCTCTGATTCGCTATTACAATGACTTCCGCTAAGGGAAGGACTCAAATATTCCTAAATATCATGAATGGACTAACACTACATTCTAAGGGCATATCCTTGGAAAGTGATAAAGAGTTTGACTTTTTAAGAGAGATAGGAGGTAAATAGTTGAAGTTGGCATCATCTTTGATCCTTCTATTCCTTGACTAATTTGCGAAAGGGAATAACTGAATGTCTTAGTATCGCTTAGCCAAATGGCATTGTCATAATTAGTTCACTCAGTGGTATGAACAAGGGCTTCTCTTTCCTTCTTGGCTTGTAGATAGTGCTCATTTCCGATCATTGATTTTCTTGTAGTCATCCTGAGATGCACCATCCTGGCACAAGAATTTTAAAACATTAGATTCACATAATTTTGGATTAGAAACATAACAAGCACATAGGTTCCAAAGTTGAACCTAGCTGCTCTGATACCATGTGCAACATGCCCATTGTTCTCCCTAGTAAATATACTAAGTTTTACCCACATGTTACTAACTATGTGTCTAATGTAAACCAATAAAAAAAATTATTTTCTATTCAATAATAAATGCATCATTTGAAATATAACATCATCCAAAATTTTCCATTGCATAATCAAAGAATCATTCCAATAATATAAGTATGATTTAACTTTACATAAATATATTCAAGATAATATTTTAATATTACAATTTCCATATATATGGACTCACGATTACATGCATTGCTTGAACAAGCTTACAAGAACTAGAAATACAAATGGTCCAAAATGTCCTTCTCCCAAATCTATCGTCAATTTCATGAGGAGAAGCATCACTCAAGTGCTTTTTTTCCAACCACGGAGTAATTGCGGTCCCTCGCACATCTGCCAAACTGGTAGATGGCCCTACCCTTCGATGAAGAGATTGGTTTGGTAACCTCATCCTTCAAATATCCTTTTCTAAGCATAGTGATGTGTCCTACAAATCTAGAGCTACCATAATGTCTACTACCTCATATATGATTACCCCAGCCTAGAATGTAAATTGGATCATAAAGTGAACTAACAGTGTAGACAGTGGCTACCTACACTATTTTTTCCAAAGATTCATCACCTAGTAACTTTGAGTGAGGTCTTCTAAATCACCACATTTAATTTCTCGATTTGTATTGACCATTAGTATTCTATTCTAAGGTTATCCCCTTTCACATGGATTTATTCTAACCCCAGGAATAACCTTCTCAATAACTTATATATAATGGCATGCTATAAGTTCCACAATATAACTCTATCTTATGCTGCACACCTAGAGCATTGCCAAACTATGTATAGTTCTGACATTCTATGAATAGTATAAATAGTATGCAAATGTATAAACCCCTTCTTTAGTATAATAACTTATATAAATTTAAACGCAAAAAAAAGGTTTCCCAAAACAAGAGACAATCAAAGATCTTTCAAAATATTTACAAGCATCAAACACACTTTAAAGAATCTTTTCAACATGTCATCATAATAAACAAACTTTTCAACATAATAACAAGGGAGTAGAAATCAACATACCTTTTTAAAGCTCCAATTGAATAATCTTCCCTCCTAGCTTGATGGCTCAAGATCTCTTCCTACTTCCACTACAAACAACCAAAATACCTCTACTAGCTTCTCTCTAGATCTCTCAACAAAATAATATAAAATACACAAGAAACTCTCGCTATCTCATAATTCTCAATTCACTCTCACAAAATTTGCAGTAGAATAACACAAACAAAATCATAATGATAAGTGTAACAATTGGCAGAATGGGAACCTCTATTTATACTAATTTGTGAGCAACTGAAGGCTACAAACAATTAAGTATTTCTACCACCTTTCATCTTCATGTAACTACTCACTCATAGGTTTGAAACACGTGATAGTCCTCACCATGCAAATGGCTGAGTCAACTTGATATTTGGGACAAAAAGCTCAAAAAAGGTTTCCTAATTTGAATTCCATTACAAAATGTTGTCAAGTTTGCACTTGACTGAGTCTAAATACGTATTTGTAGGTTTATACAAATTCAAAGACTTCTTTAATATTCCAACCTCTAGCAAATATGGTGCACTACTTTACTTTTGGCGCCACCTTCGTAGCATGACTTTGACATAATCCACAGGTTTCTTAAACAACATTAACTTTATTCTAATATGTTTACACAACATCACTAACTCATACATGCTTTGACTTGGTCTCTAAAAACTTTATGTGTTGGCTTCTTTCCTCTAAAAGTTGCACCATATACTTTATGCACCATATGTTACCATATGTGCTTTGCTTTATAATATTAACAATAATAATCAACACTTATTTATGCGCTTGGGAATTATATAAATAGCTTTATTAATATATATTATATTAATGTATATGTATATATACACATTTATCTATTAAATTATATACATATATATATATACTTATATGTATATATATTGATATATATATATATATATATATATATATATATATTCATTCCATAATTTTATCGAATACGTTTTGTTAACAAACATATTTATATTGTATATAAATATAAAGAATAGTATTATGTATATATATATATATATATACAATTATATATAAGTATATTTATATTAATATATATATATATGTTACTATATCAACTTACACATATATATTAATATATATATACGTAATTCCATTTTAATATCATTATAAAATACTCATACATACAATTCGTTTGATCAACATATATACATGGAATGTATCTATACATATATATACATATATATATACACATATATACATATATATACACACATATATATATGTCACTTAGTCCAATCGGTATTCCCGTGCATATGGGTAATCTGTCCATGAGCATGTATAGGTACATCTACCTATGTATACTATTGTACATATTTACTAACATGTATGAGTTTACCATAGACACACACACACATGCATATATATACATTAAATGCATATATCTCATCAATATACAAGTAAACACTCAAGGAAGGACTTCAACACAACTTCAAGACTTCATCACATCCCCATTCCAAATGATCATAAAACAAGATTTTAATTCAATAAAAACATTCATAATCAAAATAGAAGATCACTTACCCATTACCCGAATTGACTTGACTTAACTAAGACCAACTAGGGTGTAAGTGTCATGTGAAAGCTTAGTAAGGCTGAATTTAAAGGTTCCCAGACCAAGTTCTTCTCCTAAGTGATACTTCCACTCTCTTTCAGAGGCTTGATCATGTTCCTGCATTTAGCTTAGTTCACCATAACATGAGTTAGTTGAACCAATGCATCATATACCTCACATACATGTCATATTCACATTATATATTTGATATATTGAATCATAAAGCATTTAATTGAATCAATAATCATTCAACATATTTCCATCGTAATTCATAAATAAAACACATTCACATTTATTGAAGCAATTTACCAAACTAGGCAATAGTAATCAAATAATAACACACCAAATGTAACACCTTCTGATAGTTAGACTTTTGTAATCAGTGTTGTTATTCATTTATATGTGAGTTAATCCTCATTGTGGGTTTTCCTTGATTAGGGTTTTACACGTAAATTTGGTGTTCTATAGTGTATGGTTGTGAATATGTTTATGCTTCATTATTTTACATTCATGTTGATGCATGATAAGGGTTTGAAGGTTAATGAGGGTTTGAATGTTTGAATGTACAATTGTTTCATCCCCCCTCTTAGTTGTCCTATGTGTCTAACAATTGGTATTGGAGTTGTGGTTCCTTGGAAGAAGCTTAATCGTTTGAGGTAGATCCGGATGATGTAAAAGAATGGTGTTAAAGTGCCTATGTTTGATGGATTAAACTATGCTTTTTGGCAAGCCAAGATGGAAGCCTTTCTTATCTCATTAGGGTTTGGTGTATGGAAGTCGGTTGAAAATGGATACACTATGCCTACTACTTCAACAAGTGATGATGAGATCAAGGATTATGAGAATAATGGAAAAGCAAGGAATGTTATCTTGAGTGGGATTTTTTATTTAGAATTTGTGAAGGTGATAAGCCTCAAAAATACTAAAGAGATTTGGAAAAAGTTGCAGAGCATTTATGAAGCAGATGATAAGGTCAAGCAAGAAAAGATGCAAAATTTAAAAGCCAAATTTGAAACCCTAAGGATGTCAGAAGATGAAGATATTGTTGGCTACATACTTAGAGTGGATGAAATTGTCAATGTCATAACTGGAGGAAAGTGAAGTTGTGAAAAAGGTATTGAGAATTCTTCTTAAATCTTATAGTGCTAAAGTTTCTACTATTGAGGAAGCCCAGAATTTGGATCAATATACTAAAGATCATTTTTTTGGTGCTTTAACTACTTTTGAATTAAGAGAGTTTGAAAAAGATGCTCCAATGAAAGAAACTAGTTTTAAAGTCAACAAGAAAGAGAACGATGAATTTGATCCAAATGATCTTGATGAGGTGGAATCAAATTTTGTAAGGAGATTGAAAAAGGGAACTGGAAAATACAGAGGTAAGTCACCCTTCAAATGTTTCAATTGTGGAAAGATTGGTTTGTATGCTTCTAAATGTCCAATCAAAGTTTCAAATGACAAACATAAATATCATAAAGGTAAATTTTTCAAGAAGCGTTATTATGTTAAAGAAGATAATGGTGTTTCCAATGACGAGGAATCAGACTATTTGGATGATGGAAGTGATGAATGCTTGTTTATGGCTCTAAATGTTGGAACTAATTCTACTAATCCCGAAAGATGTGTGAAGGAAATTACTTCGGAAACATGTCACAATATTGAAAGAACTATGTTGTTTGCCTTTCATGCAAGAGAGGAGATAAACTACTGGATAATTGATAGTGGATGCTCAAATCATATGACATGTGACATGAGTAAGTTTGTTAAACTTGAAAATTATGATGGTGGTTTTATTAATTTTGGTGATGACACATTTGCTAAGATTTGTGGAAAAGGCTGAATTAGTTTTGATGGCAAGCATAAGACAAATGATTTTCTTTATGCCAAGGGTCTTCGACATAATCTTGTCAATGTAGGACAAATGTTTAGCAGAGGATATAATATGGTATTTTAGGATGATGGTTGCGAAATCAAAAAAGGAAGCTCTAGAACTCTGGTTGTTGTAGGAATGAGGACAAAGGGGTTATCAGCTCAAAGGTGGTGGTGTTAAGTGCTCTATGTCTCAAATCAATGAAAATTGGTTATGGAATAGAAGAATGTGTCACATCAATTTTGATAACCTAGTAAAGATCAACTCTACTCAAGTTGTGGTAGATTTGCCAAAAATTACAAAGCCTATCAATGCTATTTGCAAGGAGTGTCAGTTTGGAAAGCAAAAAAAGAAGAGGTTAGAACTAATATTCTACCACAAGACCTTTGGAGTTGATGCATACAAACCTATGTGGACCTACCAAAGAAGAAGCTCTCAAGGTGACATGTATTTTTATTTTTTTGATAGATGATTACTCTAGAATGACTTGGGTGACCTTTCTCAAAGAAAAATCAGAAGATCTAGATAATTTTAAAGCATTTAAGTTTATGGTTGAGAATGAAATGGATTTAAAAATAAAATGTTTGAGGTCTGAAAAAGGTGATGAGTTCACCTCCAATAAGTTTAAAAACTTTTGTGAAGATCATGGGTTAAAACGACATTTATCAGCTCCTAGAACTCCTCAACAAAATGGAGCTATGGAAAGGAAGAACAAGGCAGTTCAAGAAGCAACAAGAACCATGACGAAGGAAGAAAATCTACTGGATGTAGATATTGGAAAGAATCTATTCATATTGCAGTGTACATTCTTAACAGAGGAAAAACAAGAGTGAACAGTTCAAAGACCCCCTATGAACTAAAAAATCCTACTAAAAACTATTTTAGAGTGTTTGGAAGAAAATACTATATTAAGAGAGATGAAAATCTAGGAAATTTTGATGCAAGATCAGATGAAGGAATTTTCCTTGGATACTCTACAAAGAGAAAGGCATACAAATGCTACAACAAAAGGCTAATGAAGATAAATGAAAGTGCAAGTGTCAAAGTGCATGAAGAATCACATCAGAGTTCAACGTTGATAGAAGGATATGAATCAGATGAACCCCCTTGTAGAGAAGAAGAAAAAGAAGAGAAAGAAAAGGATATGCTAGTGGAAGAAGAAGAATCTCTAGAAAAGAATTATAACTCCTAAGTATTTTTAGAGGAATCATTATGAATATCAAATAATTGAAGATAAGAGAAAAGGTGTACTAACAAGAAGAAGAGTTGCTATGGTACAGGAATAAGTAAAATTTTGTTTACTCTCAAAGGTAGAACCTAAAATAGTAACTAGAGCATGCAAGGATGAGAATTGTATCAAAGCTATGGAAGAATCTAGTTGAGGAAGATTCAGAAGAATTAGACATGGGAATTGGTCCCAAGACCAAAAAACAAGAATATGATAGGAACCAAATGAGTTTTTAGGAACTAGTTGAATAAAAATGGAGAAGCTGTCAGAAGCAAGGCTAGGCTTGTGTGTAAGGGCTACTCACAAGTGGAACTCGAATATATTTTGAAGATAATTTTACTCCAGTAGCAAGAGTGGAAGCTGTTAGGATGTTTTTGGCTTTGTAGCACATAAAGACTTCAAGGTATATCAGATGGATGTAAAGTCTACATTTTTGAATGGTGAGTTGGAAGAAGAGGTATACATTGAACAACCAAAAGGTTTTTTGTTATCAAAAGATTTTGATATGGTCTACAAGTTGAAGAAAGCATTGCATGGACTCAAAAAAGCTCCTAGAGATTGGTATGCAAGATTAGACAGGTAGGAGGGATTAAAAAGGGTACTGCATATAACAATATTTACTTCAAAGTTGAGAGATATTAAATTTTGATTGTAGTTGTGTATGTTGATGACATAATATTTGGAGGAAATGTGTAAAAAATTTTTAGAGGAGATGCAAAATGAGTTTGAGATGTCAATGTTTAGGGAGATGACTTTCTTCCTTGGGCTACAAATCAGTTAATTTGATAAAGGTATATTCATATCACAATCAAAGTATGTTAAGGAAATGTTAAAGAAGTTTGGAATGGAGGAATCTAAACCAATATGTACTCCCATGGTTACTAGTTGTAAGTTGAGAAAAAATAATGAATCTCCTAAGACACATGAGAGAAAGTACATATCCATGATTGATGGATTTCTATATCTATCTACTACTAGATCAGATATCATGCATGAAGTATGTCTTGTGGAAATATTTCAAGAAGATCCTAGAGAATCACATGTGGCAGTAGTAAAAAGGATATTTAGATATTTTAAACGTACTTCAAACTTTGGTCTATGGTATTTTAAGAACGTTGATTTCTCTTTGAGTGCTTATAGAGATGTAGATTGGGTATATTGTACAAATGATAAGAGAAGTACAAGTGGAGGTGATTTCTTTCTTGGGAGGAGATTGGTTTCTTGGATAAGTAAGAAGCAAGATCCAATGTCACTATCTACTATAGAGGCAAAACATATTGCAAAAACATCTTGTTGCAGATAGGTGTTGTGGGTGAAGCAAACATTGAAGAATATTAGAGTATCATATGATGAACCGATTCCTATCTTGTGTGATAATACAAGTGCTATCAATAGTTCAAAAAATCTGGTAATGCATTCAAGGACAAAGCATATCTCTATTCGGTATCACTTTTTAAGAGAGAAATTTACTGAGAATGAAATGGAGTATGTGCCTATAAAGGATCTGATAATAGAAATTTTTATAGAGGCTCTTCCAAAAGATACACTTGATTATCTCAGGTGGAAGCTAGGGGTTATTGCCCCTCCTTTCAACTAGATGCATGAGTTGGTGCATCTGTCCAAGTGAGAAATTCAATATGTATTATTTGTCCTAGATTGACGAAGGCTACCTCTTAGGGGGAGTAGGTAGTTGTGTATTTGGTTGGTACAGTCAGGGGGAGCATATATTATGCCCCTAAGGGGGAGAGAGCAGTGGAGAGAGAGAAATGGAGAGAAATTAAATGGGAGAGAAAGTGGTTTGTAGGTGTTGCCTAAAGTGAAGTTTGTAGTTGTTTCCCTTTGCCATTGATGTCAAAGGGGGAGAGAAAAAATCTTGAAAAAAATAAGAAAGGAGAGAGAAAGAAGTCTAAAATGTAAGAAATTTCCAAGGGGGAGTGTTGCTTGGTGTAGGGTTGTTTTTGTTGTTGATGGTTTTTCAAAGTTGGTGTTGCCATCAATGACAAAGAGGGAGATTGTTGAATATTGTTGCACTATGTTGTCATTAATGTTGGTGTAATTAATTATTTAATTACACTTTATTAAGTTTACTTAGGTAATGATTAGTTTACTTAATTAATAATTAAGCTTTATTTAATTGAGCTAATTTTAGTTCAAAATTAGGTTTTACCTTTAGGGTTATGCATACAATGCTTTTATAAAGCAATTCATCTCTTGTAATTTCTTAATTCCTGAATATTATTCATTTGCACATCTTCATGCAAATCGCTCTTGCTTTTTTTGTTTTTCTCTTGTGGAAGGTATTTTCTAGTTTGCATGTCTGATCTTGGTTTCTAACATGGTACCAGAGCCTTGATTTGCAGCCCCTTCTCAATTTTTGGAGAAATTCATTGCAGAGCGCATTCGGGGTTCCTCGAGGGTTTCATGCCTTGAGCTTATTTTTGGAGCATTTTTTGGATCAGATCGGGCATCCCCATTGGATTCAGAATGCTGAAAAAAGTTGTAGCATGATTTTTTAGGTCTTAGGTAGCTAATTCAATATTTGCATGCCATTTTTTTGGTTGATGGGGTCATTTTTTGTTGCTAAAGGCATTTTTTTTTACACTAGATCCATATTTTTGTATATTTTAAAGAAAATCGGCCATCTCGGTTTTGTTCGCAGCATCAAAAAACCATCTAGGTATCTATTATTTTTGCATGCAACTTATATTTTTAGCATAAACGACATCAAAAAGCTACAACAGGCCCCCTCTCCATTTGCGTTTTAGAAATTGTAATTCAACTTCTAAAGGTTGTAACTCGAGCTCCCGAACTCCAATTTGCAAGCTTCTTTTTTTTATTTTGGCTAATTGTTCATGCTCATGTAGATGTTTTTTTATTTCAGTGTATGTATTTTTAAAAAATTTAAAATTCTCACCCGTGACTCTGCATAGTTCTCGTTTTGGGACTTTCAAAAGTTCATAACTTTTGCATATGGCCTCGGATCAAGATGATTCTTTTTTTGAAAGTGCGTGTTTTTTCATGTAATTCATAGTGGTACTAATAATTTCATTTGGGTTTGTACCAAAATTTTGATTTCAGTATATGTTCATTTTGTGAGGATTTGTAAAAGCATTGAAGTGAAGTCCACTCAGGGTTCTCTTGCTAGTGGCCATTGTAACTGCACTACTTATAAAGTGCCAAATCATTTTTGGGGGGGGCTTCTTGATTGATTAATTCATCAGAAAGTTAATTCCATCCTCTACACATATTTGAGGTTATTTTTCATCATGGGGACAGATGTGAACATTGATCTGTGCATGCACTCTTTCTTGTTTTCATGCATTAGGTTTGCATTTTCTCTTTGATTCATGCATTTGCATTTTCTCCTTTTACAATCATGGGGTATTGTAATAAATGAACTTTTATAAAGTTCCATCAGGGGGTTTCTTGCATAATAATTTGATTAGAGTATAGTTGCATGGCATGCACTTTGATCTCATATTCATATTGATGACAACTCGCATGAGTTGCATCTGGGTTCTATAGTTTATTTTGGCCATATCTTGGTCATAGCTTGACACATTTTGGTTTGCATTGGTTCAAATATCAGATTGAGAGCCTATGGTCAATGATCCTGAATCGCATCAGATTCACATCAGATTATATCTCAGTTTGAGGTCCATTCATTTTATGGTTAATGTTCTAGAATCTTCATGGTACTTGCTCTTATGGATCAGTTTTAGTCACAATTTGGCATTGACATCGAGATACACATAGCTTTCAGATTCTTTCATCATACCATTCCCTCTTATGGGGGGCATCATTTATTCATCTACTGTTGCTTCATAGATTCCAGGGTTGTTCCATTTTGTGAGTTTTCCAATGTTCCTTGGCATCGAGTTTGTTTATGCTTTATCATGATTCCACCCGAGTCCTTTAGTGACTCTCATATGGTTTCTTGTAAACATAAGTAGCTTTCATTGCTTGCTAGATTCAGGATTCCAGTGTTACTCCACCAGTGTTCTTTTAGTGCTTCTTTACAGCAGGTCATCTCGTTGAGGGGGGTTTTGTCCCACTGGGTTTTCTCTTCTTTCCCATTCATTGCATTTGTACATGGGTACCTAACATGGCCTTGTATTTGGGACCCATTCATTATTTCATGGACCCATCCTTGCATTATTTTCATGTTTTTTTTATTCTCCCTAAGTTGCACTTAAATGGGGTGTTGGTGTAATTAATTATTTAATTACACTTTATTAAGTTTACTTAGGTAATAATTAGTTTACTTAATTAATAATTAATCTTTATTTAATTGAGCTAATTTTAGTTCAAAATTAGGTTTTACCTTTAGGGTTATGCATACAATTCTTTTATAAAGCAATTCATCTCTTGTAATTTCTTAATTCCTGAATATTATTCATTTGCACATCTTCATGCAAATTGCTCTTGCTTTTTCTATTTTTCTCTCATGGAAAGTATTTTCTGGTTTGCATGTCTAATCTTGGTTTCTAACAATTGATGTCAATCTATGCCAACCTCTAGAGTGGTTATGATGAGAAGGTGTTTGTGGTGTTGAGAAGGTGTTTTAGATGCAACATGGTCACTTGGTTTCCAAGTGCTTTTGAGAAAATTTGAATAAAGAGCGTACAAGCTAATAGAGTTGTGTTTTGCATTGTGCTCCACATTTCTTCATGGTTGAAGATGTGCTTGTGCGATTTGGATGAGATGATTAAAGTTTTTATATCAAATTTTCATGGTCTAGATCATGTGGTAGTGGAAGATGTGTCTAATAGTGTGTTGCCTGTGAAGAAATTTGTCTGAGAGAAATGTAATTGCTTCACATTTCTCTACGTTGAGGTTTCTTGTCTTGCAGATTTAGGAGTTTTTTTATATTGCTTACATCTATCTCCCCTTGGAGTGTTTGGTGTTCAATTGTTTTGTAAGGTTGGTTAGTGAGTTGTATGTATGTGGCAGTGTAGTTAGTTGTACAAGATGATAGTATTCTCAATTTCAAGTTGTTGCAATAGTGTTGTTGAATATTTTGATGATATTAGAATATTCTAGGATGTTGTGTGATGTTGTTATGTGGTCCATAAGATGTTTCTAGACCTATTGAAGAGTGAATTGATTGTTTAATAGTGTTAGTGTAGGTTTGGCCAACATGGCATGCTAATGTTGATTACAGAGATGGTTTGTTCTTTGTGGAAGCTTGGTGTAGTATGTTAGTATAGATTTGGGTCTTGGTTAACCCTTGATGTGGTTCACTTTCACTTCTTTCCACCATTGAGGTATTTGGTGTTTGCATGGTTGAGGTGCATATGTTTTATTGAGGCTAACCTAGAGAAGTTGTTTGAGGTCACGAAAAATATATAATCAAGGTTAATTTTTGGAGATGTATGTGTGTGCAGGTGTTATTTCTACTTCTAAAATGAAAAACAAATGGAAATGCAACAAGGGAAATACACAAACAAAAACTCAATGATTAGCCATAAGTTGAATCTAAAGAAACAACAACAAAAACATGAAATGTTATACCTTTTGCTTGCTTAGATTGATGAGTTGGTTAGCCCTTGATGATGTTTGGATGTATTCTCCTTGAAGGAAAATGCATGCAATAATGGAGGTGGGTGTAGTGATTTAGGATGGCACGTGAGTGAAATAATGGATTCAAAATGGATGTAAATGCTAAGAGGATGAGTGAAAAAAAATTTGAATGAAAAAATGGCTTGAATGCTTGTCTCTCTAATCTCCAACCTCCTTAACTTGAGGCCAAGGCTCTCAATTTAAATAAAAATGGACGGTTGAGATTAAGCCACCATGGACAAGATGGAGGGTTGTGGTGAGTTGAAGACTCACAAGCCCTCACATCTTGCCATGTGGAAGGTGAGATGGAAAAATGAAAAGTGACATGGAAAAATCCATGTGATGTGGAGGTACTTGCAAGTACCTTGGGATTGAAGAGGATTTCCTCAAAAAGACATTCCTTGTCCCCATATGGGGCCGATAGTGACAAGAGAGGAATTTTAGAAAAATAAATGTGAATTTTTAATTCACATGTTTGGAAGAACCCAATGGATAAGACAAGGTCCTCCTAAATGAGGTCCTTGTCCCATGTGCCTGAAGTGACCTATGAGGGGTCATGAAGAAGAGAAATGTATAGGGGGATTAAATGTGAATTTTTAATTCACATGGGGAAGAGGTCAATACTTGATAAGGCAAGTACCATGAAAGGTTAACTTAGGGACATACCATAAAAGGTAAGTGATTAGATTAAGGTTGTGCAAATAGGTGATTAGGAAAATTAATGAAGATTAGAGGCAAGTGGCCAAATATGGAGGATGTGACATTAATCCTGATTAACGATATGCACATCTTAGTCAAGGATTAATTAGATTAATCCATATTAGTGAAAAGGTTATGGAGGATGGGACAAGGAGAGAGAAAGAATGAATTTAAAACTGATGAGGATAATTGACTAAATTAAATAAATTGATACATTTATTTAATTTAGAGAGGAAATGGTAAGAGATAAAGTATTTAATTAAATAATTTTAGAAACCTTAGAGAATGGGATAATATTAATTAAATATATCATTTAATTAATATAGACGAATTAGATGAATAAATGATAGGATTTTGACCATATGGGAGTGGTCAAATTTTGATGTCTACATTTTGCCCCTCTTTGAAATATTGTTAGAATAACAGTGTTTCAAAGATAAATAAAATGCATATGACTCTATAGAAGAAGCAACTAGGAGAAAGATGTCCCAGCACGGGAGAGATTGTGTGAGCTTCCCAAATAGAGGGAAGTGAAGGGATATGCCCCAATCATGCGGGAAAATGACCAAGAAGGAGGTATGTATGAATATGGTAGGGTATGCCCCCTCAAGAGAGCGGTTGGGGAAGAAAAAAGGAGCACTAAGTGACTTCTCGATATGAAAAAATAGAAGGTGCCATTGAATAGAGCTCAAAAAACCATGAAGATTGGCTTTTGAATGGAGTCAAACAGACACACGAGGCGAAAATGGCGGCCCCACGAAGTTAGAGGATGAATTAAATTAGAAGAAGGGTAAATAAAAGAAAAAAATACCCTTTATTTAAAAAAGGGGAAAAATGGGGGAAAGTTATAAATAGTAATTTTAGAGTTACTATTCCTCATTTGCATAGTTGCCAGTTGAGTGAGAGAGAAGAGGAGAGGAAAGAGACAAGGAGAGAAGATGTCAGAGGATTACGACAATGACATCATCAATCGATGAGACAAGGTGCAGAGTTTCTACCATGAGTGCGTGGTCCCACGCCAGGTTAGGCCCAAACCCTCCTTGTGATTTGTAGCATTTGGTGATTTATTTTTAAGTTATAATGTTATTTGAAAACAAAGGTTTGGGAATAGGGGTAGATTAGGAAAATGAGTAGAGGGCGAAAAGGCTTAGCCCCCCAAAACAAGGGCGAACTCACCCTAGGAAAGGCGATAGCACCCCAACGTGGGCGAATCTTCCCACGTAGGGGAAACCATGCCCATAGGGATGACTGCACCCACAAGGGCGACTGCACCCTGGGTGGGGCAGTCCCGCCCGCAGGGGCGGTCATGCCCACTAAGGCGGCCCCACCCCAAAGGGCAATGATGCCCCCCTAGGGGCTGCCCCACCCCAAAGGGCGGTGACACTTCGATGGGTGGCCATGCCCCTAAAGGGGTGGCCATGCCCTAAAAGGGATGACCACGCCCCAAAATGGAAGGCACCGAGGGCAAAGAAGGGGGGGCAAAAGGAATTGTTGGTGTAATTAAATATTTTGTACCTTGTCCTAGGTCATAATTACACCTTAGTTAAGTTTACTTAGGGACCACATAGGAGTTGTTGGAGAATTTCCACCTTTGGTGGACTTATCTTCTTATTACTTTATCACCTTCACATTTCATGGACATGTCATGTGATTAGGTTTCCACCTTTTGTGGGTGATCCACTATTTGTGGTGGTTATCACATTATCACTTTCCACTTTAGGTGGAGTGATAGCTTTTCATTGTTGTCTCATGTCATAAGATTACGACACTTGTCATAATCTTATGCACTCCTATGTTCTCACCTTGGCTATATAACCAAGGGGTCTCTACTACATTTGTACACACACACACATATTGAAGCATTCATTGACATAGAATACAGTTTATTCTTGTCACATTATTTTCTCTCTTCTTTGTGCTTTCTATTTGGTCCATAGATCTTGGCATCCGTAGCCAATTCTAACATGGTATCAGAGCATGTTTGATTCTAATAGGAATAAATGTTAAAGTGTTGGAAAGAAAAGAGAAGAATGGGGGACAACGGAGGAATTTTGTCTAGAGAAGGAGTGAAGAAAAGGTTAGTGAGAAAAGAATCCAGGGCCAAAAAATAAATGAAGGAAGGGATTTGGTGTTTGATAGGGTGTGTGATGTGGTTGTAGTGGTTCTATCGCTTACGGATGCAGGAGAGGAGATTAAAGGTGTTGGAGGCGATGCAATGAGCGATGACTAGAGCAGAACATCAGGCCCTAGCCCAGGCAGGGTTGTTGCATATGCAAGGATATTTGTTTATTAGAGCGCATCAGGTGATGCTGACAACCTTCATTGAGCGCTAGGATTCAACGACCTCAACTTTCCATCTCCCGACAGGAGAGATGATAGTGACATTGGAGGATGTATGGGGGATATTGAGGCTTCCCATAGTAGGTTGCATGGTGAGTGCTATGAAATTGGAGGGGGAGGCATTGGATCAGACAGTATGGGTCTTGTTCGGGTGAGAGGACCTACCTGTGTAGAAGAAGGGATTGGATGTTGATAGATGTTTAGGAATGAGAATACCACCATTTCCATTATACCTGTGCGGATTGATCAATGGGATATTGATACCGGATAGGAGTGGACGATTTTGTAGCCTCAACTACATGGAGGTGATTCGACACATTATCGAGGGGAGGGATGGGGAGTTCACATGGGGTCCACGCATCCTTGTGCAATTATACAAGGATATGCACGTGATATGCTATCAAGAGGGACTCAACATGGTCCATGTGATGTTGCTTCAGGTATGGGAGTGGGAGCACATCAGTGTGTCCAGGCTATATGTAGTGAGAGTGGGACTAGAGGATGTGACATTGCTAGTGGCGTATTGGTATGGTGTTGAGTATGACTGGGTGTGGCGGTCAAGGTTGTGGAGATTTAGATGGATGGAGGAGGTTACCTGATGAGTTGGATGAGGAGGAGATAGTGTGGAGGCCATATATGACACGACGCTTTACCAGGTGGAAGTAAGATGAGGTGACACATAGGAGACACTTCATGACCTGATGTTATATAGTTAGGAAAGAGCCGCAGATAGTGGAGTCACACAGGATAGATCGAGGTGCAGCAAAGAGGTTTAGATGGATTTCATGGGAGTGACCATGGGGGGAGTTGATTCCTCCAGAGTTTGTGAGGGAGCACTGGGAGACACTGGAGTAGGATCTAGTGACCTATCCAGGGAGGACTGGAGGGATAGTAGAGGCGGGAGTGACCGTTAGATATGTTGCATGGTTTGCACAACATCGACCCTTACGAATTACACTAGAGGAGCTGATTAGAGGGGAACTAGGATTTGGACCAGAGGATGAGGTCAGATTGGCAGGACAAGGGAGAGGGAGAGGGAGAGGACAACCGAGGAGAGAGTTAGGGGCAGGTAGAGTAGGAGGACAATAGAGAAGAGGGCCAGGGGTAGCCATAGTCGAAGGATATCAAAAGAGGAGAGAGCAAGAGATATCCATAGTAGGAGGTCAGTAGAGGAGAGAGCCAGGGGTAGCCATAGCGAGAGGAGGTCAGCAGAGGAGAGAGTTGAAGGTAGGCAAAGCAAGAGGACAACAGAGGAGAGTTTCAAAGGTAGCCAGAGTAGTAGAGAAGCAGGAGGGAGGGCAGGGAGAGGAGGAGGCAGGAGGTTAGCGAAGGCCGAGTAGGAGGAGGAGGATATACAGAGCGTGGGTCAAACCCAAGGAGGAGAGACATGAGGCAGAGGCAATAGGGGAGAGGGAGTAGGTGATGGAAATGAGAGAGGAGGGAGGGGCAAAGGAGATATATATGGACGTGCATGATATTCGCCCATTAGATATGATGTTGTCGATAACAAATGATCCATTTATGTGGTTGAGAGGAGCCAAGGCGAGGTTACATATCGCTAAGCAAATATTGAGAGACGTAGAGGCGACAATGAGTAGATTAGAGGTAGAGGTGATCATGTTGTGAGATGAGATAGCTTGAGTGTGAGTAGAGAGTGAAAGGGAGTTCCTGGCGATGGCCGATGTGATTCCACATCATGAGGTGGAGATGCAGAGGGAGGGAGAGAGGTTGGAAACCGAGATAGATAAGCTATGAACAAAGGTGAGTGAGTTATGGGCAAAGGTGACTCATTTGGAGGGAGAGGTATCAAGGGAGCATGAGGTAGGGGAGGCAACGAGATGGGAGAGGGACTAACTAGAAGTGACTGTGACGATATTGCAAGCAGGGGGTCAGCGAGATTATGGAGGAGCGACATAGCAAATATCGGTAGAGACTCCGATGGAGGCAAAGAGGGATATGGAGGATTTGAGGAGGCAGGTAGAGAGACTATTGAGAGAGAGGAGGGAGTTGAGACACGAGCTCCGTGAAATATTTGAGGTGGAAAAGAAAACAATGAGAGACATGGGACAATTGCAGGAGAGGGAGGATACCATGAGGGCTCAGGTACATGTGATGGAGGCAAAGAGGGATGCCTTATAGACACAGATGTAGGTCTTGCAGGAGGAGAGGGATGCAACAGTGGCACAAATACAGGCCGTGGAGAGAGATGTACTAAAGGGGATAGCACGAGTAGCACAGGGTGGTGAGACAGGGGCAGAGGTTCAGATACTGCAGGCATAGGTACAGGCTATGCAGGAGGAGAGATACAGAGCCATGGATAAGGTGTTGCATATGGGAGCAGAGATTGAGCAACTATGATTAGCACGGGGTGCATGGGCACAAGAGAGGAGGTATATTTGTGGATTTTATGACAAGCATAGGGTAGAGTGAGATGCAGCCAAATAGCAGGTGGGAGATCTGGAGGAGTATATGAGAGAGGCAAGCTACTATATGTGTACCTATTTCTCAATAGTGCTAGATCCAGGACAGTGGGTACCTGCCTATGTTTGAGTGGTGCCATAGATGTTAGCACCATCCCAGTCAGTAGGGACGCATACCTGGGGATATAGTAGCATGAGAGAGACACTTCCATGCAAAGGTCCAGTGCCAAAGTCACCACAGAGGTCAGATGTAGGCAGCTCATGGTTTAGAGGATTGGAAAGACAGGATCCCAGTTTTTGACAGATACATGATGGGATTCAGTACGAAACAACAAAGATTAGAGTTGAGCCATGCTCTATACTCATATTTTATTTGATGACATATGTGATATATATGATGGACATTGTTATGGATGATGTGATGGACATTGTATTTTTGTTATTTGTGATATGATATGATATGCGAGAGCCCTTATTGACACTATATGATGTGTATGTGATAGATGAACTACTTATGCATATGTTTATGGTTTTACTGTGGATGATTATTATGATGCGATACATGGATATGATTATAATGATTTATGTTTATGCCTATATGGATTTATTATTATGATATGTAGGATGTCTAATGTTTATGATGCAAGATGTGATGGATGAATTATGATTATATATGTTATGGATGTGTGATGCAGGTGATAATGCATGAGAGATGTGAATAATATGTACTAAGATGAACATGCTAATAAATGAATTAATAATGAAATGAATTTTAAGATGTATAGAATAATTAAAATTAATCCACACAACTTAAAGAAATGATTATGCACATGGGATGAAATGCAACTTAGTAAACCTAAAATATGGGAAGAGAATGCAACTAAATTCTAATAAGTAATATGAACCATGAATGTAAATAAGGGCTTGCACAATGATGGAAGTGAAAGAGATGATGGGTGTGCAATGACACCTATCAAGAACCATAGGGATCCTGAGGAGAAAGGGGAAGATGGAAGGAATCAACATTTGCACAACCGAAATCCTAAGTCATGGGTTGGAAGAAAAAGGTATGGTGGATACATGCAATGCAGTGGAGGAGAAAATGAAATGCAATGCAATTTTCCATCTTCAGAGCATTGATTTTTGCTATAGCATAATACACCAAGCACCATGGTGTGTAGAACCAAGGTGGATTAGTGTCTAATGCATAAATAAACACAACAAACAAGAAGGCTCCAACACCCCAAAGTCGCGATGACTTTGGTCGGGATAGGAATTAGGATAACCACAAGCACAAAAGGATGTCCCAACGTAACACAAGACCACAAGGGTCTTGGTGGGTACTACGTGGGACAACCAGGAAAATAAAAAACAAAATAAAAATCAAGATATGCCCCTATGTAAACCAATCAAAACACACCATGATAGATCATGGCGGTTTTGACAAGTGATGATAGCGAGCTCAATGATAAACATAAGCCAAAAGCATCAAAATATTGTAATCAATTTCAAAATATCCTTTTCCATAGGATCGAGAGGATGGATGGGGTTGATGAGGGCTATTAGGAAGGATACATCATGTTGAAACCAAAGATGGGTGCTAAACTAAAAGATTAATAATGATGTAGGATATTCAAAAATTGATTAAATCTCATGATGCAAATGGATTCCATTTGTCAAGAACCCGCTAGATAAGGGCATACTTGACACCATGACACAAGGCACAAGACACAAGACTGACACAATCGAAAGACCTAGGGGCTCGGGGGTTGATCAAAGATCAGCCCTACCTACATGAAAGCATAGAGCCCTCGTAGTTTAGGAAAAGACCTTGGATAAATGCAGAAAGAGAATAATGAAGATAGACGATGGAGGACAATGACTGAAAAGACCAACAAAAAGACAACAACAAAAAAAAGCCCTGGGGGTGGATCAAATGATTGAACTTGCCTACGTGCAAGCGTAGGGGCAACGTATTTCAAAAAGGATGAAATACCAATGATGGATAAGGGTGAAAAGAGGACAATGGGGATAGATGATGAAGGAAAAAATGCCTCAGGGGTGGATCAAATGATCAACCTTGCCTATGTGAAAGCGCAGGGGGAACGTAGTTCACCAAGGACGAAAACAAATAGAGAGAGACAACAAGAATCAAAGCCCCAAGGGTGGATCAAATGATCAGCCTTGCCTACATGAAAGTGTAGGGGCTACGTAGTTCACCAAGGAAAGAAAGAAACCGAGGGAGATGACAAGAAGCAAAGCCCTAGGGGTGGATCAAATGATCGGCCTTGCCTACGTGAACACGTAGGGGCAACGTAGTTCGCCAAGGACATGATGGGATCTAGATGAAGATCGACACGATGAAAGAATCTAGATGAAGATAACCAAAGCGATAAGATGACACAAGCTCAGACTAGGATAAAATCTCAAGATGAAGGATAGTGGATGAAGTTCATCCAATGATCGACCAAAATATACTAAGCGACTAGATGATGCAAGCAGATGTCAAGATAGGATTGATGAGGATGTGAGATTTGGATGGATGAGTCATAAAATAACTAAGATGCAAGGTAGATAATGATTAAGCCCTATACGAATGGTGCCTGTTGCTAGGTTTTCACCAAACGTACATATCCAAGGCGCCACCAAGGGTGGTTTTCACCATAGGATGAATTATTTCACTTTACTATTTTTTAATTTTTTGATTTTTTTGTATTGACAATTTTTTTCTTTTTTTGTATTTTTTGTGGATTTTAACAAGAAGGATACCCCAACCTGCCTTAAGTATGAAACTTATTCAGGTGCATGATATTGATGGGTTATTCTACGGGATCTCCTTCAGGTGTAGACAACCTATATGCTCCAAAACCATATTTTTTTGTGATGACGTAAGGGCCCAACCAATTGCCTTCAAACTTGCCCTTCTTATCCACATCTTGTTGATTCCATTGATTTTCTTTAAGGACTAAGTCGCCCAAATTGAATTATGAGGGAAGAACTTCTTATTGTAGCTTCTCTTGAGCTAATGTTGATAGGCTTGTAAATGGTTGTAGGCTTTAATCCATTTTTCATCTAGAAGTTCCAATTGAGCAAGTCGTGCAACCCGGGTGTCCTCATCACTGATTAAATTTTTTAGAGATATGCGAAGTGATGGGATTTTGACTTCAATCAACAAGATAGCTTCGACACCATAAACTAGTGATTATGGAGTGGTGCCAATGGGGGTGTGGTAGGCCCAAAGGGTGGGATGGAGGTGGAGATACCAATCTCGACCAGTGTTAACCATCTTTTTAATGATTTTAATCAAGGTTTTGTTGGTTTCTTCTTCTTGACCATTACCTTGGGGGTAATATCGGGTAGACCAATGATGTTGGATGTGATAAGTCTCGCCGACGAATTTCATGCACTTATTTTTTAATGGCTTTCCATATTCATTAATGATGGTGGGGGGATTCCATACCTACAGAGGATATGGTTAAGGATGAATTTGGATATTTGAACACCAATAATTTGGGTGAGTGGCATGGATTCCACCCACTTAGTAAATTATTCAGCGATGGTGATGATGGAAGTATGGTCGTTGGAGGATGGAGGGTAAATATTGCTAATTAAATCGAAACACCATTATGAAAATGGCCATGATGTTGTGATGGGTTATAACTCTTGTGTAGGAGCATGAATCAGATCTGCATATTGCTAGCAGGGAAGTAAATTCTTGACAAACTCACAAGAATCATGTTCCATAGTAGGCCAGTAATATCCCACTCTGAGAATCTTCTTGGCCAGGGCCATGCCATTAGAATGGGCCCCATAGATACCACTATGTACTTCTACCAATACGGTGCAGGCTTTGGTCTCATTTAAACACTAGAGGAGGGTTCCATCATACCCACATTGATAAAGCGTATCACCTAGGATGGTGTAGCACGATGTGCATTGGATAAAGGATTTTTGTTGGTTGCGTGTGAGGTCATAGGCTAAAGTGCTGTTATGGAGGTAAGTGTAGATGTCCTGGTACCAGGGGATTCAAGACCTACAATGTTGCATACCATTTCACTCTTAGGGATGTCATATGCAGGGATTAAATTTTGCTCCATGAGGAACTCACATTCAGTACGATCTTTGGGCATGTCAAGGAGAGAACCGATGGTGGCCATGGAATCAACTGCTTTATTCTGTACTCGAGGTATTTGATCAAATTGGATGGAGGCGAAGTAATTTTTGAAGTCATCTACCATATGTTTGTATGGTAACAACTTATCATATTTTGTTAGAAACTCATCATTGACTAGCTTGATAACAAGTTGGGAGTCACCAAAGACATGCAGGTGGGAGATACGCCATTGGACTGCAATCCTAAGGCTGGTGAGAAGAGCTTCATATTCAACAATGTTGTCAGTACAAGGAAAGGCTAATATGAATGGCTTCGGTATGTAATCACCCTGGTGGGTGACGAGCAAGAGTCCTATGCTCAATCCATTGTTTGTGTGTGATCCATCAAAGTATAGTGTCCATGTGGTGGCTTCTGAAACTACAAAGACCCCTTCACCAGGAAACTTTGTTTCTAAAGGATAAGCATCTACTAGTGGAGCATCAGACAACTGATCCTCAATTACTTGTCCTTTGATTGCTTTACGATCCACTTACTCTATGTCAAATTCACTTAGCAACATGACCCATTTAGCCATGCGACCAGTCAGTGTTGTTTCGGACAACAAATATTTAAGCGAGTCAACCTTAGAGATGAGCTTGACAGGATGGCTAAGCATGTAGTGTCGGAGTTTCTGTGAGCTGAAGACTATGATTAGGCAAGCCTTCTCCATTGGGGAATAATTTCAATTCATAGCCTACTAAGGTCTGGCTGATGTAGTAAATTGATCTTTCCTTGGATGACTCATCGTGTTGTGCTAACAATGCCCCCAGTGCCACAAAAGTAGCCGAAATATAAAGGAGTGGTTTTCCCAGGATTGGTGACATAAGAATAGGTGGGTGAGCCAAATATTCTTTGATTTGATCACAGTTGAGTTGAGATTGTTGGTTCCACTTAAATGCGGTATCTTTCTTGAGTAGATGCGTGAACGAATAGCACTTGTTGACTAGTTGATAAATGAACCTTTAGATGGATTGGAGCTTACCTTGCAGGCTTCTCAGTTGTTTCAGATTGCAAGGTGGAGGAATTTCCATGATTGCCTTGACCTTAGCAGGATCGACCTCTATTCCCCTGTGGGAGAAAATGAACCCTAAGATTTTTTCGGATGTGACACTGAAGACACATTTCTTCAGATTGAGGCTTAGCTTGTACTATTCCAGATGTTCAAAAATCTTTCTGAGAATTATAGGGTGATCTTTCCTCATTCTTGATTTTCCTAACAGATCATCAACGTAATCTTCCATTATTATGTGGATGAGGTCATGGAAGATGACTCTCATAGCACGCTGATATGTTTCCCCCACATTCTTGAGGCCAAAAGGCATGAAATTATAGAAAAATGTACCCCAAGGTGTAGTGAAGGCAGTCTTGTGTTAATCCTCGGGGGCAATCTTAATTTGGTTGTAACCAGAGAAACCATCCATGAGGGATAGCATCTCATGTCCTGCGGTGAGATCGACCAACATATCAATATTTGGAAAAGGGAAAATGTCCTTGGGACAAGCTTTGTTAAGGTCTCAGAAATCCATGCAGATTTTGATATCTTTGTTGGGTTTAGTGACTGACACTATGTTGGAGATCTAGTCGGAGTAGTCAATTGGTTGGATGAATCCTGCCTCCAACAAATTTTCCAATTATTTCTTAACTAGTAGAGCCACTTGAGGGTGCATTTTCTGGAGTTTCTGATTAACAGTTCTTGTATTAAGATGGACATCTAGGTGATGTACCACCAAAGCGAGATCAAGACCAGGCATGTCAAAATCTGTCCAGGTGAATTTGATGATTCCCTCTTTGAGGAGCTTGGTGATGGTAGATTTTTCTTCTTCTGATAATGCTTTGGCTACATAGGTGATCTTGGGATTTTCTTCAGTTCCCAAGTTTATTGCTTGTGTTTCTTCGATCAAGATGGATGATCACCTGAATAGCTGAGTACCTACAAGGGGAAGATGAATGTCCCCATCTTCTAGAACCTCATCGAGGTTTTCACTAGTAGATACTCCCTTTGTTTTTAATTTTTCAAAGTCACAAAGTGCCTTAGGGAGGTTTTCACTAGGTAACCCTTTTTTATTTTGTTTCTCTTTATTTTTGCATTTGGGGCGTTCATCTTCCCCCAATCCCATGAGATGTACATATTTGTCCATTGAGGGAAAGGTGTTAAGAGGTGCACTACCTTTCATATCGTATTCTATAAGCTCGGGGTGTTTGATGGATAGGGTGATGGTGCAAACAGATAGGCATTCAAACATGGAAGGGAGGTCAATGTGATCAAAATCATCGTATGCGTGTATGATGGATTCCTCCTCTGGGATGTCTTCGAGAGAACCATCATCCACACTAACACTGTTAGAGGCACTAGATGATGCCACAAGACCCTTTTGTTTAGTATCATAGCCCAAGCCCATATTCTTCAAACACACAGAAGCTCCTATTGATTTTTATCTACCTTTCTCTTCTACCCCAAGGCCTCCCCCCTGATAGTTATGTTTTTTCTACAAACTTAGAAGGCCAGGGATAGGCCTCCTGGAAGTATTCTTTTAAGGGGGGAGATGGTTCAGGTTTCTCATGGTACACCTGTTGGCTAATGTCATCCTCAGGTGTATCTTGTCGTAATCCAGAAGAGCAGAAAGTGTTAGACCCCACATTTGGATCATTGAGGGTGATTGTCTTCCCTTCATCTTTTGGAACAGATTGAGACAGTTGGCCATATGTACATGGTGAGGGTGGCATGGTTGCCACGTTTAATGTTGTACGCATTCAATACTCACCACACACCTTGTCAATGATCTAGACCTTAGTAATGGTGGAATCAGATGTGGATGATGGAGTGGATGAAGTGGTGGTTAATGTGTTGGTGGATGGATGAGATGTTGATGTCTGAGATTCCCTAATTTCTACCCCAGTTTAGTAATGAGAATAGGGAAAGGAAGCCTCTAGGGCACGATAATATTCGAATGGCTGAGGGTTAGCTTGTATAGTTACTTCCATTCCTTGAAATGGGAATTTCAGACATTGGTGATAGGTTGATGGAATGAATTGCATAGAGTGAATCCATGGGCGACCAAGAAGGATGTTATATGGAAGTGCATCCAAAACATGACACATAGTGTACTACACAATGGGGACCACCTGAATAGGAAGATAAATAGTCCCTCATAATCTCATTCTACGTTATCATATGCTTTGATGGTGATAACTTGATTATTTAGGTTAGCTTGGGTGTATCCCACTTGTTGTATGAAATTTAATGTACAAATATTTAGGGTAGAACCATTATCTATCAGTACCATTTTTACCTTATGAAAAATCACACCAACCTCAAGGTGAAGGGGATGATTATGACTTGATTCAAGGCAGGGCATATCTTTCTAGCTAAAACCTAATTGGTAGGATGTTGAGATATTTCCTACCAATGTCTGGAACTGTGTGGGATCTATGTCATTGGGAAATTGAGTGCTTTGTAAGGCCTTATTCAGGATGTCTTGATGCACGGGGGAAAACTTAAGGAGATTTAGGATAGAGATCTGGGCTGAGGTCTTTCCTACGTGATCAAGGATGTTTTACTGTGAATTGATAGATGACGGCTGGGTAGATGCAGAGGCTCCTGGGACTGTAATACGAGTATGATGGGAGGTAACAACACATTGTGGGTCTTTACCTTTGATGTGTATCATAGATACATGTGGCTCCACTTGTTCTATGTGCATGACAATTTCTTGGTAATTGTACGACACATTTTTATAAGTGTTGTTATTCTGATTGTTGTTGTTGCTAGGGTCAGGATTGGAGTTGGATGTACTAGGAACCTAATTATGCTTGGGAAAAGCATTCTGATATATTTGAAGTTGAGCATTAGATGAATTTACTGTGTTAGCATCCACATGTATATCACCCCGATCAATGAGACCCTGGATGTAGGTTTTTAGACCTTTACACTTACCCAATGTATGTCCCTTAATCTTGTGAAATTCATAATACTCATTTTCTTTGAATCAAGTCAGCTTAGGCTTGGACTTTTCAAGGGGCTTGGTTATAAGATACGTGATGGGGTAGTTATCTTGGAGGAGCTTGTTAAACACGACACTAAGGGGTTCTCCCAATTGAGTAAACTAGCGTTTATTTCACCCTTGGTTGTTTTGATTTGATTGTTGTTGAGGATGAGGTGCTCCTTGTGGCACGAATATGGCGTTTGGGATCGATTGTTGCTAGTGAGGAGGATATTGTGGATTTTGTGAGGAAGTAGCCACTTGGACATGTTTGGTGTTGGTGACAACATCATTGAAAACATTTTTATTCTTATTCCAATAAAGAGGTTTATCTCTAGAGGACCTCTCTTTATCAAAATTGAAAATTTTGACCCGCCCTTTAACAACAAGGGCTCTTTCCAGGATATGACCTTTCTCCTCTATTGCTGCAAAGGTTGTGATACACTGGAGTCGAAAGTTGTCAACCATGTTCGTATGGGAATTTTTAATAAACAAAGTAACCATGCCTTTTTCCCTTAGTGGGGATTTTAATTCGGCTAGCCAAGGCTCGACATCTTTGCAGATAGCTTGCAAATATTTCTCCATCATGTTGTTTTTCTTTCAGGAGATCAAGCGTATCAATATCCTTATCTAGATTAAAGGAGAATTGGGAGAAAAATTATTTTGACAGTTGTGCAAAGGATTTGATGGATCCCTTCTCAAGACCCATGGACTAGTTAAGAGTGACTCCCTGTAGGCTCTTAGGGAACAATCGCACGAGGTAGTTGTCATTGTGCATGACTTCTTGATAGTGGGCATAAAACTCTTGAAGGTGAGCTTTGGGGTCTTTTGTTCCTTTGTACTTATCGAATTTTGGTATTCCAAAGTGTTTAGGGAAGGGAAACAAGGAAATGGAGGGATCAAATGTCCTCAAATTTGAATGATTGTTTGCACGTTCCAACTTGTAAGTCTTTCAACGCAACTTTGACCTCTTCCAAGTCTTTGTTGATAGGTGTTGCAAGAGTCGAAGTAGGTTGATTGTACGAATGATATTGTTGGTATGATGAGGATAGTGCTATAGAGGTTGGATCATAAGAGGTTTGAGGTGCACAAGGAGGCATTTGTTGGCTTTGATTGGTATAAGAGGATTGGGGATTAATGTACGATGAATATGAAGACGACGGATTGTGATGGTAAGAGGTGGAATCCACTTGTTGGTAGGATGGTTGCTATTGATAATAAGAAGTGGATGGAGCACCCTAATGATATTGTGTAGGATTTTGATAGTAAGAAGAGGTGGAAGCCCCTTGTTGATATGGCAGTGGTTGATAATAACAGGTGGATGGTGCACCCTGCTAATAAGATTGTTGTTGTTGGAGATAGGATGGATAGGATTGGTATTGATGCACAACGGTGGGCTACTGTGTGACATATGGGGTGGTTGTGGATTTGATGGTTGTTGATAAGGATTGGTGTGTGATTGTGAATGGTTAATGTAAAGTGACGGCTAGGTCCGCATTTGATTTTGAGAAGCCTGATGATGATTAGGATGGGATGGAGCAGTGTACGTGATGGATGGATGATAAAGATATTTCATAAGAGGATTATGTTGCGTTTACGTAGGAATGTGTATATGTTGTGGTTGAGGTTGTTGTTGTTGTGGCAGTTGTTAGTAAGATGGGTGAGATGGAATATGTGGTTGTTGTGGGACTACAACAAAAGCGTCATGTGGTGGTTGCGATGGCTGGGATGTAGTTTATGTCACTTGGTGTGGTGGGATTGGGATGTTGTGTTGTGGAGGTTGTTGATGAGGTGGTAGGGATGAAGCAGTAATAGTAAGAGTGTGTTGTGGCGGTGCTTCCAACGCAGTGGATTGGTGAGGATTAGTGGGAGGTTGTTGGAATGCAGGAGGTGGTAAGTTGCTAGCAGGTGTAGATCTTGGAGGTGGCATCAATGCAAGGATAGGTGTGCCCCTAGTATTGATAGGTGGTTGACTAGGATTTTGAGATGGAAGTGGTGGAGTGGATGAAATGTATGGTGGCATGTCATAGGCATAGGGATCATTATGCTCGGGTTACGCTGTAGAAGCTATGGTTGGGAGGCGAGGATAACTAGTAGCATTTCCAAACTTGGGGTGATACCAATTCTTTGTGGGTGCACCTTCGGGGACATGAATTTCTTGGAATGTTTTGTGAAGTTTGCGGATCTGCAGGTGTTGGAAGAGTGTGGGTACCAACATATTGTGATGCATCAAAATCAAATGGTGGTTTGATTCCTCTCATGATCAAAGTGGCAAGAATCTTATCCCCACGTTCATTGAGGAGATGATCCATCATTTGTATACTAACAAGATCACAAAGATATTCGTCAACCGTGACTTTGAGTTGATTGACCATGTTCTCATCACCGGGTGGTGTGGTGTTTTGAATGTCAGTGTTGGATTGTGATGAAGTATCGCTATGGGGATCTTGTGGGATATTTGGAACTTATTTAGGATCTTGTAGGATGTTCGACTAGGAACCTTGGGATTCTTGTTCTACCATTTTGTTTTTTGCTTGTGAGCGGGTCTGAATGGGCATGAAAGTGCAAAACAACTAGGTGGACTAAGATGTAGCTAAAATTCTAGGATGCAATGCAAAGACGATCTAATTGATGATTGGATTGGATGAGGGATCAATTGATTAGATAATTGGATAAAGATGTGATTGATAAGATTGATCGATAAAATGATTGATAAGGTTGGATGGAATTGGATTAAGGATTGATTGATTGGATGATTGGAAGGGATTCTAAACTAAGTTTAGAGATCACCCTAGGTGACTTAAGGTGCTGATTGATCAAATTAAAGAATGAACTAATGATCACGACACTGAATTTGCCTTGAGAGGGAAGGGGATTGATAGGGTCGAGGATGATGATCGACTTAGAATAGATGATGATCCTAAACAAATGTTGAAGGATGCCAATCAATTTCAGGCACCTAGGTCAGTTCGGATAATAACTTCAAATGAAGTTTAGAGGATTTGGATTGAGAAATAGATAATGGATGTGTAACCTAAAGATGATTAAGGATGCACCTATATGGTTTGGATAATGATTTTAGATGCAGATGGGTCAGGATGTAGATAGATTGATGAAAGGATTATGTGTGGACAAGATGCGCAAACAACTAGGAAAACAACAAGATTTTTCAGAATCCTAGTAGGTTGGATTTTTGGGTTAGGCTCATGTAACAGATTCAATTTTATGGAAGGGCTGCCCAAACTTGGGTAGGGTCACCCAAACAGGCGTCGGGTTTGACTCAATCTGAAAAACGGTCAAGTCATATGGATAAATGAGGTGAACGAACTTCCAAGACGGTCAAATGGGTTCACGGAACGGGCAAGCGATCACTCAAAACGAGTGAATGGATGCACAAGATGAGCAAACAGATGCTCAAAATGGGGGAACAACACTTATAATGAGTGAACGGATTCCCGGAATGGGTGAATGGATACCCGAAACGAGTGAACGAATACCTGAAATGGGAGAGCGACACTTAGAACAGGAAAACAGATACCCAAAATGGGAAAAAGATACTCGAAACAAGAGAATGGATGGTTAGAATGAAGGAATGACGCTTGGAACGGGAAAACAGGTACTCGAGACAAGAAAACGGTTAGCAAACATAAGATAAAAATGACTCTCTAGAGGGAAAGGTCACCCCTTTGAGGGAAGGGTCACCCCCTTGGAGGGCAGGGTTGCCCCTTCAGAGGGAAGGGTCACCCCTTTGGAGGGTAGGGTCGCCCCTTTGAGGGGCAAGGTCACCCGTTTTAGGGAAAATGGTTAAATTTGACTTGGTCCGGATGCAAAACAGCTGAAACAGGAAGGGCGAGGTGGCCCCTTTTAGGGCAAGGTCACCCCTGTGTGCTAGTCTGAACTTAACTAAGGAAAAAATAGCTATGGAAAAGGACAAAACAATAAGCAAATGGCCAAAACTGACTGATAAACATTGTTTTGCACAAAAAATATAGTTCAAGCCAGACAATCCTAAGATTAGTGTTAAGGGTATGGTCAACACGGTCCTCTATCTAGGCTGAACAAGGATTCTAAGGGAGTCCCCGATATACGCACAGTACGTGGGGCACAACCGTGAACACCAGCCCGTCACAAGCGTGGGTCGAGAAGTTGCAGTGAGAGATTGGAAGCTCAGACCAACTCTTCACATCTTGTCTAGGTATCACCCTAGCTTTGACGCTCCACTAGACACAACACAACTGGATTGAGGTACAACTTTCACTCTCCCCCTTTTATATACCCCGCTGGTAACACATAGTTGGGATCGTTCCTTGGGGTGATGAAATCCCCAAGTAGGTCCCGCTAAGAAATAGAAAAAGAGACAAAAAGACTTAAGTGGACTATAATTTCTCTTCACTCAGGATACGTCAATAACCCACCGTTCAAACACTCACACAAGTTCTTCAACCCCCTAGTTAGAACTATGTTCCTAGTTAAACTAAAAACAACAAGTACATTAGTAGTTTGTTGTTTTTTTTGTCTTCTACAATCGTTAGCTACACAAGCATTAGAAAAACAACACTCACAAACCAAAAAACATTAGAGGATCAGTAAGAAGGAAAATAGTAGCAATCTGAACTCTGGAATGAAAAATTAACTCTCTATTTTACCTGATCTACCTTTTTTATGGGTGGGGCCTCCTCTGTGTTTTGGACACAACCGAATCTTTGGGTGAGGTCTCCTATTTGTGTCAGAATTTGCAAAAAGTCAGAAAACAAAAAAAAATAGAAACAAAAAGTTGGACGGGGTCGCCTATCCATGGGCGAGGTCGCCTATTTGTATCAAAACTTGCAAAAAGTCAGAACAAAGAAAAAAATAGAAAAACAAAAACAAAAAGTTGGGTGGGGTTTCCTATCCATGGGAGGGGTCACCCCTTTGTGGGCGAGGTTGCCTATTTGTATCAGAACTTGCAAAAAGTCAGAAAATAGAAAAAAAAAAAAAACAGAAACAAAAAGCTGGGCGGGGTCGCCTATCCGTGGATGGGGTCACATGTTTGTGGGTGGGGTCGCCTCTATGTTCCTAAACATGCAAGACGTCAAACAACATAAAACTTTAAAAAATAGACCCGTTTGTGGGTCCCACCAGGCGTGCCAAAAATGTGTGCAGATGCTATTTCTACTTCTAAAATGCAAAACAAATGGAAATGCAACAAGAGAAACACACATACAAAAACTCAATGATTAGCCATAAGTTGAATCTAAACAAACAACAACAAAAAAATGAAATGTTATACCTTTTGCTCACTTAGATTGATGAGTTGGTTGGCCCTTGATGATGCTTGGATGTATGCTCTTTGAAGGAAAATACATGCAATAATGGAGGTGGGTGTAGTGATTGAGGATTATAAGTGAGTGCAATTATGGATTCAAAATGGTTGTAAATGCTAAGAGGATGAGTGCAAAATGACTTGAATGCAAAAATGGCTTGAATTCTTATCTCTCTAATCTCTAACCTCCTTAACTTGAGGCCAAGACTCTCAATTTAAAAAAAATGGATGGTTGAGATTAAGACACCATGGACAAGATGGAGGGTTGTGGTGAGTTGAGGACTCACAAGACCTCACATCTTGCCATGTGGAAGGTGAGATGGAAAAAGGACAAGTGACATGGAAAATACCATGTGATGTGCAGGTACTTGCAAGTACCTTGGGATTGAAGAGGATTTCCTCAAAAAAGGTATTCCTTGTCCCCATATGGGGTCGATAGTGACAAGTGAGGACTTTTAGAAAGTTTTTTCTTGTCACCATGGGGATTTGAGATGGTGTTGGAGAAATAAATGTGAATTTTTAATTCACATGTTTGGAAGAACCCAATGGATAAGACAAGGTCCTCCTAAAGGAGGTCCTTGTTCCATGTGCCTAAAGTGACCTATGAGGGGTCATGGAGAAGAGAAATGCATGGGGGGAATAAATGTGAATTTTTAATTCAGATGGGGAAGAGTTCAATGCCTGATAAGGTAAGTACCATGAAAGGTTGACTTAGGGACATACTAGAAAAGGTAACTGATTAGATTAAGGTTGTGCAAACAAGTGATTAGGAAAAATAGTGAAGATTAGAGGCAAGTGGCCAAGTATGGAGGATGTGACATTAATCCTAATTAAGGATATGCACATCTTAGTCAAGGATTAATTAGATTAATCCAGATTAGTGAAAAGGTTATTGAGGATGGGACAAGGAGAGAGAAAGAAAGAATTTAAAATTGAAGAGGATAATTGACTAAATTAAATAAATTGATACATTTATTTAATTTAGAGAGGAAATGGTAAATTATAAATTATTTAATTAAATAATTTTAGAAACCTTAGAGAAGAGGATAATATTAATTAAATATTTCATTTAATTAATATGGACGAATTAGACAAATAAATGATAGGATTTTGACCATATGGGAGTGGTCAAATTCGAATGTCTATAGTATGTGATGTGTAGTGATGTGAATGTAATCAAGTGTTGTGATCTAAGTGCGAGCTTAAATGCCTAAGGCTACCGAAAGTAGTGAGTAAAAGGTGTCTACATTTTAGTGTACCTGAAGTTGCTGGAGGCAGTGAGCTGAAGGTTGTAGATGGTGTAGAGATCTCCCTATTGCTTTGAGGTATTGAACATCCTTGTAACAATCTTCTTTTATTCTCTTTCTATTCCATACAGTGAGTCCTCTGGGTAATGAGCCTGTTGGTGTTTTAAATTTCCTATTAAGGCTTCATAATTCTCTAAGAGGTTGCCAACCTCTATATTCAAGAATTTACAAAGTTAATGGCCAACTGACAAGATTCAGTCAACAACTCAATCTTCTACACTTTTGGCTCTGTGAAACCAAGGAGGGTTTTCCTATATGTGTTCATAAAAATTCTTGATGCTTCAAGGACACTTCTATACACAGATACATTTATATTAATGTAAGTAGATAGTTTCTACGAAGGTTTTGGCAAACCAAAGGAGAAGAAAAAAATATCTAAAGCTAGGAAAGCAGGTTTAATATAAGATTTATATCTCAAGAGAGATAGAATTTTATTTTTAAAATGTTCACATCTTGAACCTTTACACTTAGAGTTACTATCTTGCATTTCTTAAAAGGATCTAGAATGAACTACCCAGTGCCCCATCCAACCGGGCGAGAGTCACATAAAACATAACCCTAATATCATAGAACTTATCACTATAATGCTTTACATTATAAGATTTTCCATTATTTAAAATAGTACTCCTTAGTAAAACCTAAGCACATAATCATAGACCTATAATTCCTTTTCAAGAATTTGATTAACTCATTAAGTTAAAGCAAGAAAACTAATTATACATCCAAATATACCATTGAAACTAAATTAATAAACCATTGATAAATCCATTCATAATCCATGATATGTACACAGGAGAGAAATTATCTTAATTGTTTTGTAGATTATTGATATCAATTATTATAAAAGCATAACATGCTTATTCTATACAATCACTCGACTTGGAATGATTTCCTAACGAGAACCTTCCAAATACCACAATGTAATTTCACTGTATACAACCTAAGCCTCACAATAAAAAAATTTGATGCTCAATAGTGAGTCATGAAATCTCCTTTATAGAATAGGAGAGCAGCAAGCATCAGGCTCCATTGTTCATTTCAAAATGAACTTCATCTCAACCAAATGAAATTCAAATTTTAAAAACTCCTCATCATCAAAAAATAACTGCAATACACACAAAGGAATAAAAAATGGTTACATCCTGTAACCAACTGAAAAAAACAAAGACCACCGCACCACTCATGCGCATGTTCGCATTAAACCCGAACTTCCGAGAACAACATCAAAAGGAAAAAAAGCACCACCCCAACAACACCACTCATTTCCCAGCACCCCAAGTAGCCACAAGACCCCGATACAGGTGATCGCTCCTGGTTCTCGCTTCAGTAAGAAGCGAGACCATTTTTGTATCCTTTCTTGTACCAGTACTAGACCCAACAACATTACACGGTGCCACCACAGTAATTGGAGAAATTGCGAGAACCTCCTCATCCACTCCCATGAGTTTAGTCAGGGTCATGAGGAAACTACGGTAGTTCGAATCAATTTCAGTCCCTTCACCATCAGAGCCCGAAGAGAGCTCGATAGGTGACGTGGAGCATCTAGACCTCCTCTCCACCCTTTGAGTGATTGTTCTAGAAGTAATAGGAATAATTTGTTTCTCCTTCTGTTGCAAATTCGCTACACCCACCCGAGCACTTCATCGTACCACTGACTTATCCATTGGGTTCGTTAGCTTCGAACTCAGAAAGAAAAAAATCACCTACAAATAAACAAACTCAAGATGCAATGGTACAAATGAGCAAATTAGAGAGCATTTATTGAGCAAGCAGGTGTAAGGAACATTAATTGCTCAAATTGTAGTACGAGTAAGCGAGCGATTAGTGGCTGACGTTGCCACCACAAAATAATTTTGAGCTCATAGAAAACGGCGTGCAACCCATCATTGCATTATCAGGTGGATATCGCTCACATGCAAGGAAATCAGGACGAGATCCACTGAAAGGCCCGCGCCATAAATGAGAATAACTTGCAGAATGCAAATAATCCTCACATGGGTGAATTACAAATTTTTGAATTCAAACCGTCGATGTGAAAGGACTTGGAAATGTCAGATGATTCAGATTGAGTCAAAGATCGTTGAAGAATCCACATCATCACTTGGGTAACCCAATAGCCAATGAAACCCCTCACAATCAAAAACCTGTGACCGAGTAGTAGGCCCCATCCAGCCACTTTGTACCATAGAGCCAAGCAACGTGTCACTAGTTCGCACGCCTCATGGCATTTTAGAAAACATTAATCCGCTCGTGCGAGGCTCGCGAGGGATGGTCATCATTAATCCTTGTCATCGAAATCCCATCGTTAAAATGACAGCCACTTGTCATTTCTGGCCCATCGGGACGAACCCCACTCCACCGTACTTGACAGATGGCGGCATCTCGCATTCCTCGCACCACTTTAGTGATGTCGGCAGGAAACCTTGCGAGGTCTACAAGGAATGGTCCAGATCTGTACCCCGTGATCCGACGACCCACCAAACTTCAAATGGAAAGGTTATTTATGACAGTGGGGCTGACAAGGAGAATGGAAAAATACATTCTCGTAAGCACAAAATTTTATGCTCATCATTGCATAGGGAAAAACCAACTGACTTAGGCAAAATAATAATAATACCCAAATGGAAAGAAAAGACCGATAAGTCGGGTAAAGAGGCTAGTAACAATACGAAAGACAAGGCTCAGTCGAAAAACATAAGAGACCGGTAACCCCCCAAACAGGTAAAAACAAAAATATAACATAAGGGTTTGCTTAGTAAGAGCCGATTTTAACATGGGTAACAAAACCCAAAACCTTGAACATTTGACCCCCATTTACCAAAATGATCAGACATGCCCAAAACCAGACAAAATTTTGATAAATTTTAAAATTCCCATCAGAGCCTTTTGTAGTGGGCCATTCTTTTCTTCCAAGCAATGAGCCCTTCCAATAGTGAGCCTTTTGTAATCGGTGTTGTTATTCATATATATGTGAGTTAATCCTCATTGTGATTTTTCCCTGATTAGGGTTTTCCATGTAAATCTAGTGTTCTATGGTGTATGGTTGTGAATGTGTTTATGTTTCATTAGTTTACATTCATGTTGATGCATAATAAGGGTTTGAAGGTTAATGAGGGTTTTAATGTTTTAATGTACAACTGATTCACCCCCCTCTCAATTGTCCTATGTGTTTAACAACTCTAACTTCTTGCCTTAAGTCCATAGTCAACACCTTAGCTCAACCACTATACATGATCGAATCCTCTTTTGATACAAGTCAGGAAGTGGTAAAGAGATAATTGAGAAAATATGTAAGTATCAATCTTATGACAGGGTAGTTGAAGATTGGGTGAATGAGATCGTGACTAAAGGATTAAAATTCATAAAGGAGGGATATAAATTGTATGATGAAATTGACATGACAAAGAAGGAAATTAATGATGAAATCAATATATCAAAGCATGAAAAAACAATTTGGGCAAGGGTAGATAGAAATTTCAAGGAAATGATTGAGATAGGTAATTATAAGCTAGTTACATAACAAATCTTTTATAACACCAATGGAAAAAATCAATTCTTGTGGAGAAAAAGTATTAAATGGAATATAGTGGCTCTTAGATAGAACATCCAAAGATATATTAAACTATTAAAAGACTGTGATCAATTAAAGATGGACATTTAAATTGACTTCCTATGCATCAACTCAAATGTTCAATCAAAGGATAATTTGTAAGTCATGAACACTTAATCTATCAAGGGGAGCTTCAAGGTAATGATTGAAAAATCTTTAGATGAACATGCATTTAATGTGGAATCTATGAAGAATTTTAGTAGCATTGACACAACCCTGATGCATTACGTTGATCATCCTGCCATGTTCCAAAGAAAACTAGAAAAAATTCAGAATAATAGGGCTATTTTGAAATTTGAGGATCAATAATGTAATCATATTGAGACACAATGAAGTCGCTCTTGTTGTCAAAACTTTTCGTGTCTATAAATCCAAAAATTTTACTCAATCATCACAATATCTAATAAAAGACAAAGATGAAGCAAATGAAGATATCAAGCCACCTTGACTAAAATTTTACTTTGTTTTTCTCATTTTATTTCAACCTTTTAAGTTGTTAAAGTGTTATTTTAAAATTTTAATGATTCTTTTAAGCTTTAACTAACATCTGTTTAAGATAATCAATTAAATAAAAAATTCTATTTATATGTAATCAATGTGCTTTGTAAGGGATTTTTTTGATGATAGTATAATTTTAGCATAAAGTAGTTGAAAGATAGAATACTTTTGATATAAAAGATTTTAATTTTGCGAGCTTTGTAGTTTTGGAACATTTGAAATTTAAAGAAACCTATTTTGGAGTCTGCATGTTGTCAATAAGTTTCTGGGTTATTATTCTTGTGATGTGTAAATATTGTTTTAAGTGTTCTATATTTTGTATTAATTGGTGTTTTGATATTTCTCTGAAATAAACATAATTTGGTTAGTTTGTAAGGTGTTTTATTGGTTTGTGTGCTTGACATCGCTTGAAAAACTATTTTTAGTTACATGCTCTATATATATTCACAGATTTAAAAGAAATGAACCTTTGAGTTTGTTTTTCATTCACATGAATTAGAATCTGAAAGTTATTTGCTTTCTTTATTCTTGCCTTTCCTTCTTTTTGGTTAAAAGAAAACCCTAGAAATTTTTTATCTATCATAAGAGGGAGTTGTACCTCTAAAATTTAGAGAGACGTTGTTACATAAAAAAAAAGGCTTTTTCAACTATTGGTTTATTTTCCATCATAGCTTGGGTATCATAGTAATTAGTGGTGACAAATCTATTAACCAACACCTTGATAATGTGAAAATTATATTAATTAAGCCTCTCCTATAACTCACACAAGCCATATAAGAGGATTTACATGCATTGATGTTATTGTAAAATGTTAGATTATAAGTGGTGTATATTTAGATGTTATAAACGTTGTTGCTCCTTAATATGATGGTTGTGTTCGTCATGACCATGACAATAAAGTTAAAATCCCTTAAATGACCTTTACTTCCAATTGAACACCATTGACATTATTGTTAGACTCAACACTAGTAAAAAAGATGAATTCATCATGTAAGTAATAAATGGTATTGCTAAACTTGTTTGGCTAATGATTTTTATGTACATGCACCCATACATAATCATACAAAAACTTCCTTCTTGTTGTTAGGAAATATGTGTTGTACACCTTGCAAGAATAATATTTTAATATTATAATTGCAACCCCTTGTGGAATGAGGTATCGCAATAGATTTGAATCTTGAGATTCCACTTGTGTATTTGATCTTGTCACTTGGGTTGTTTTTATGGTGTATAAGTTGATTTACATTGATCATTGAAATTGGGGGTTACAAAAATCTATAGAGTTACCAATAATCTTTGTAGAACATCTTTGATCAACTAATAATAGTTTGTGTAAAATCAATTGATTACTTTTAAATGAAGTGTTTTGTTTGACTAGATGGACTCTTTGATTGTATGGGCCAAAGACTCTCAAGAAGAAGTTACATTTTATTCATGGAGGATGCACTTATGAGGTGGAGGTGGTTGGGTCTAACTAGAGGATGTTGAATAATGCTTGGGTTTATGGTTTTAGAAGCCACTTCTTGTTTCTTGGTTTGTTTTGTGCCTATAAATCAAGTGCTTGGATTAGTATTTGGACATGTTTTTTGGTGACAACTATTTGATGTAAAAATTAAATCAATCATAAAGAGTGAAGACATTTTCAACACAAGTGAAACTCTTAGTGTGTTATAATTACTTTTATGAATAATATTAGTAGTATTACGATTTATTAAGTTCTTACTAAAAACAATTGAGAATTATTGGTATTTATTTGTATAATTATTTTGTTCATTCTACTTTATTTTATATTTGAATCTATCTAGTACAATTCTTCTAATTTAATTATCTTTTTTTTTAAATAATTAGATTACATAAACATTGACATCTCTCTCTTTGTATATAATATATAACAATATTATGGGGAGCACACATCTAAACTAAAATAAGTAGACTAGTCCATCAAAGTCACTTGGGATTGAGAATGGTTCAATTGCACCTAGAAAATTTAAACTTCTTATAAATAATGTAAGTACAAAACATACCATTAACATCATCAATTACACTTAACTAATTAAAGTACAACCTTTCAAATACTCTTTATTTTCCACTCACCTCAAAGAATAAATAAAAAATGACCCAAACACCCCAAACATATAAGAACTTTTTAATGATATCGTTTTTGATAATATGAACTTTTATAAAAATATTTAAAGTGGAAGGCCTAAATACCTTGTATAAAATGCGTATCATTTACTAGGCTGGAACGCAGTCCACGTGTTCTGGTTTCTTATACATGTTGGCAGACAAGTCATCAATTGGCAAAATATACAATATATATTTAAACCAGTTAAGGCCATAGTACAACAGGGAATTGGGAACTTGTGTTAATGGCAGCCTCGGCAGCAGTGTTTACGGCCTGTAATAAATCATCTCCGTTAATTATATCGCGGGCATCTTTCACGAGGAATTCCAATCACCTGTATCTTACGAAGAAGGATGCCAAATTACTTCATTTAACCCATGGTACAGCTGTCCGTCGTCGGTTGTCCGTCAATTGCCGGAGAGCAGATCAAGATGGCGATTCTTCAGGTTCGCTGTAAAATATGATTTAGTTTCTGCTGTTGTTTCTGTTTTTTTCTTCTCATACAATAATTTTGTTTCTGGTTTGGTGAAGTGTCGGCCAGTTTTGGGTGAATTATTAGAAAAAATGGTAGCGTGTAGAAGTTGAAGTTGATTTTGTTGTACTTTTCTTGTGATATTGCTATAGGGATTCAACCGTGTACTTTTCTTGTCTATTTACGTTAGAATTTGAAACCTTTGGCAATTTTTATTAAAAAAGGGTGAAAAGCTTATTCTAATCATACACAAAAGATGAAACTGAAATATCAAATTATCAGTCTGCTGGTTTTTCAGCAGGCTACAGAATTCTAAACCCGGCTTTAAGGAAAACCTAAGCAGCCTAACTTGGGAAACTGGTCTGAAAACCATTAACAAAAAAAACCAAATAAATGTATTTAAACAGTACAAAACAATGAAATTATTTCTAGGGGGCATACTCCCTTGCAAAATTAAACTGCAACATGTTACATAACCAAAAATATAGAAGATTAGTTAGCAGACGGGCCTGGTAGTTGGAAAGAAAAACCACTCTTACGCTGCATTTTAATCTCCACCACAGGCTTCTGATTCTCCCGTGCATCCGCTACAAACCATTGGTCTTCAATAAAAAATGTTTTCATTGTAAGGTTTGGTAACCAAGCGCAGATGGAGATTAGAAGAGTTTCTTGCACATGTTATCGTCTTATCGATACAATGATAAAGCTTCTCCATAGAGGTGACCGCATCAACTCTAAAGTCCTCAAAGCAGTGGCGGGCTTAAGGGGTTGGGAGTCAAGAATGGGAGCCTTCGCAGTACCGTTATTGATGATCTAGGAGATATAGCTAGATATAAGATACTCCCCTTCTTTGATTGTCTGCTATACCTGGGATACCTTTCCAACGACAGGATTTAGAAAGATCTCACCCAAAGATCAGTGTTAAGGTATTTAGCTAGAAGGATTTTGTTTCAAAGGCTTGAAGGATTTAGATCCATCTCGAAAAGAGTTTAGCCACTAGGGTCTTGCAATTTGGAATAGAGTCCTAGATGCGTAGTCCATCTTCAATTTTGGAACATTAAACTTGTTGCCACTCAACAAACATTATATAGAGGAATTGGTTTGAAAGCATCCAAGGATTCAATGTTCATTTTTTGATAATTGATGCTAGGAATGTGGTATTAGAGCTCGAAGTATTTTATGTGACATTCTGGTTCTTCAACCACGCCAAGGAAATCCTCCTTAATGATCTCCCAGAAGTAGAATTCAGTGTGGAGCCTGTTCGGGTCTTGGGCCTTTTGCCTATCCATAAATTTAACCACCCCGTCCATTGTGATAGGTTGGACAGGTTCCTCAATGTGAACATTTGTAAGGAGGTTTAGAATTGCATGCAAGTTCTCCTGTTTGGCTAGTTCTGCTGAGATCTCTGATATTCATATTATAATTTCTTCTCTAAGTTCTAATTCTTCGGCTTGTTCTTCAGTTCCATTTTTTTGATCAACAGGTCACGAGGGAGGCCTTCTTTCCTAACTGTGACTTAAACAACATCAAGTTAGGAGGTCTCTCAAATCTGTTGGAGCAGGTTGCCAGACTAATCTAATATCCAAATTTGGAGATGAGATTTAACATAGTTTAATTTCTTAGTCCACCTCCTTCCAACTATATCATGAATGGCATCATCCTGAAGCCACATCAGCTCAAAGTTGGAGGAATAGGGTGGGCATGAGGTGAGGGAGAACTCTGGCTCAATAGGGTAATGGTCCAAGCCAACTCCATCAAGAACAAAGGCCTACACCATACTGCGATCTAAAAGACAGCAAGCATTGATAAGAAACCAATCCGTTTTCTTGGTCACATGCACTGTATAAATAAATCTATTATTCCAGATTATAATATTTGCCACGGAATCACTTCAAAGACTTGCCATTTCTCCACAAACTTCTTAGACTGCCTGAGGTATTCATATGTCACAGTTCCCTTCTTTTCGGGAGAGGAAGAGGACGGAATTAAAGTTTCCAATAATCATTGAGGTTTCTGGATAGAGATTTTTAAGCTCAAGAATTCATGTCCATCGGACGGCCTTTCCTGTGATGTTAGTGAGAGCATAAACATAAAAAACATGAGAATTTGAGCTAGAGATCTGACACTTAACTAGAAGGGTCGTCCAAAGGACACCTTTAGCCATATCAATAATCTAAAGTTTGGCTGGGTAACCTATGATCACACTGCTGTCAAAAGTTCCCTGAATAGCAAGGGCCACAAGTTAACAACCCCTCCGGACTTTAAGTATCACACTGCCCCTCTCTTTTTTTTTTCTTCTTGAATAAAAAAATCCAAGGTTGCTTAATGATGAGCAACCTTTGGGTTATTGCCTAAAGGCTAAATGTTAAACCTCTTACATTCCAACATGCCACAATCATTTCTTAGAATAGGAGAAGAGGCATTTGATTTTGTTTACTGATCCAAATTTCATGAGCATTTCTCATGCTAGTTTTGATCTTACCTTGATCATATTTTCTTCCTAATCCTGAGAGCCTTTCTGTTTTGTTTTCTTTGTAGAGAACAATTTTTTCCCCGGCCCAAAGTGGTATATTGCTTTTTAACATTTTGTTTTCAGCAACAATATCAGGTCATATTTATTGCTGGTTTGTATAATTGTTGGTAATGAATCTGCATGGCCTTCATCACAAATCTTGTCTTTGATGTAGCGATTGGCAGCCAAGCACAGATGGAGATTAGAAGAATTTCTTGCACATGTTGATACAACGATAAAGCTGCTCCACAGAGTTGGCCATATCAATTCTAAAGTCCTCGAAGTCAGCAGCAGGCTTAAGGGGCTGGGAGCCAAGAATGGGAACCTTCTCATTGTATGCAGTTTTAGCAGACAAATCCTTAATTTGATCTTGATGTAGAAAAGCTAGCTGTTTGGGATTCATAATTTCTTTCCTCAAACCAATAATCTCCAGAGCGGCCTTATAAGTGATCACATCAACACCTGTAGGACCAGCAGGGGAAGGACCAGTAGAAACAGAACGTGGTTTAAATATGGTAGCGGTATATGCTTCTACATCACAAGGAGGTCCTTAACAACCAGTTTCAGTTTCTCATGAATACCATCTTTGACATTCAGCCAATTTGCATGAAGAGACCTTATTATCCAGGCTTGGTTGAAGTGTGTGATGGCCATGGCATTCTTAAAGATAGAACTCATTATCCAGGCCTGGTTGAAGTGTGTGATGGCCATGGCATTCTTAAAGATAGAACTCATTATCCAGGCCTGGTTGAAGTGTGTGATGGCTATGGCATTCTTAAAGACAGAATGTATGGCCGTTGAATCCATAGGATCAGGAGGAAGCAGGGAATTTTAGAAACCACTGATTTTTTTAGAATATTTGACCTTGCCAAGGCCTTCCAGTTTATTAATCACGTTCCCACCTGTAGCAGAGTGAGAGGAATGGAAGGTAGCCATCCAATCTTGCATCTAGTTGTTACTGTTGAGTCTTGGCCTTTTGCTAGATTTGGCAGCAGGGGGTTTTAGTGGAGTGTTTAGCAGGGGTCTCATCAGAACTTTTGTCCAGGGAATTAATAGAGTTAACTTTCTTGGAAGCTCCACAGGAATTTCTACCTGCCATAGTGGTACAGACAGATTGAGAACAAAAAATATAGAGGTCATTCAGGGACAAAGAGTAAAGCTCCAATTCACTAAAAAATAAGTAGAGATAAAGGATGACAAACAAACAACCTGTATGAGAGGCAAGATAGAGACCAATCAGAAGCAACTATCCTTTGTCTTGTCAAGAATACCCAGCCAAGAATGCAAATCCAACCATGGAATTTCCTAAATTTAACAGGCCGAAAGGGAGGCTGGAGCCAAAAGAATGTTAAAAGTAAAATAAGCATATACCTAATTACTTAATTACTTCCCTTTTTAGTTTATTGCACTTAAGCTAAACTTAAGAGTGCTTTTCTATTTTTAGGTCATGTGCTTTTTTGTCTAGATAGCATAGGATGGAGCCACTTGTCATGATCTAATCTTATCCTCTACTGAGGGTTTTATCTAGGGTTGCTTTTTGCTTTTTGTAATGTCCCCTTTTCAGTCCTAAGCCTATCAATGACCGTTAGCCTATTTCCGGAGTCCCGTAGGGCTGTAGGCTATTCAGAGGCGTTTCAAGGGATTCCAAGATTCTTGGGGATTCTTGCCAACACTTTCAGGGGGTATTTGCAGAGGTTTGCCAGAGTGTTTTCTAGGTTTTCTGAGATTTTTGGTGGGCAATAATTGCTATTTTTAGCACTTACTATTTTTAGTAAGTTTTAGTGCATCTCAGTTTGGGCTTATATGGAGTTTGGACACACTTAACTAATTTTAGTAGGTTGCTATTTTTAGTAAGTGCTATTTTGGGCACTTGGTCTTGGCAGCTATTCAATGTAGGGTTTCCAGTTCTGGTAGTGTGTTGGCATTCTGTTGGTCCTCGGGATGGTGGTGATGACCTTCATTGCATTTTTAGCCATCTGGGTGGTTCTCCACATTTTTTGGAGAACACTACTATTTTTAGTAAGTGCCTGTTTGGGCACTTGGCATCTCTCCTTGTCATCAGAAGCTCCTTGGTGCAATCGGTTTCCGTTTTGGATGCCTCGATGTTTTTTGTTAAGTGGTTGGAAATATTTTAATATATAGACTAAAGTCTTAAAGTAATGTTTAAATATTACTTTAATGTTAAATATTATAAAGTGAAAAGGTTATTAAAGTTAATTTAAAAAAGAAGCAAAAAGTGATTTTAGGGAAAAAAAGCAAAAAATGCTTTTTAGGGAAAAAAACAAAAAGTGTTTTTTTTCAAAAAAGCAATGAAAAGAAAAAACACTTTTTCAAAAAAGTAAGGAAAAACAAAAAACCATTTTTTTCGAAAAAGCAGCGAAAAAGCAAAAAACGTTTTTTCAAATAAAAACAGGGAAAAAGCTATAAAAGGAGGCATGGGGTAGCTCATTGGGTTATGTTGAAAATGATAATGTTATGCAACCAGATTGGAACCTGAGGGTTCTTTCCTAAATCTTCAGAGGATGAAAACCCTCTCTAGGTTGCTGGTTTTAGATTTGGAAGATAATTCCTAGGTGGTTGGGGCTGATTGCATTCAGTTTTCACCATTGGAGCTTATTGGTGATGGTTTGTTTTCAGTTTTGGTTATTTATGATGATTTCTAGCTATGTTTTGGTATGATAACTATTCTTGTAGAGGTTTGGAGTGTTTTTGGAGTGCTTTTTGGGAGTTCATTGTTTGTTGGCCGTACCATTCCTATATAGGCCAAACCAACGTTTTTGATTGTGCTGATCGGAGGAGGGCATATCATTTTGTGGGTATTGAAGCAAAGGATTTTACTGCCTTGGATGCCTCCTTGTGCCAATTTGCAGATTTTTTGGAGGATTTTCTGATTTTTCCTTGCTGGTCGCTCCTCTCTACCAGCCATACCATTTGGGGTTTGGGGTGTTTTGGGAGTTGTGCATCTTTTCTGCTTCTTTGCTTGCTGTTCCTTCTCATTTGGATGTGCCTAGACCTTGTCACTCTATTGCAGGCATCCTTGGGGAGTTCTATGATGATTTGTTGGTAGTTGTGGACATTGGTAGCTTGCTCGTTGGTGTTTTCAGTCCGCTGCACATCTTTATCAGATCTGCAATCTCATATCAGACCTGTATCAGCAGCGTTTTAGACCTCTTATATTCCTTTGGAGGTCATTCCATTGAGGTATACTTGATATATTTTGTTGGGGAATACTTCATTTCGTGTTGGGGTTTCATTTTGGGGTGTTGTGCCAAGATTTCCTTAGTATTTTCACATTGTAGCAGCAGTATATGACATACTGAAAATTAATTGTAATGAACTCATTGTAATGCCATTTGGTAGTACCATTGGTGATTTGCTCTTTGTTTATTGCTACTCACCCCACTGAATAAGTGGCGCTCTCGTTGAATAAATGGTTGAAATTTCTTTACATTTCATGTTATGCCTGCTGAATAAGCGGATAAAGTTTCTTTACTTTTATGTTATGCTTGTTGAATAAGCGAAGGATCTTTCTTTGCTTGGTCGGCTTGCCGCCAACGCTTTCTTTGCTAGTTGTTATTCCTGCTGAATAAGCGGAGGTTTCATTTCATTCTTTGGAGATTACATACTTACCCCATTGAAGAAGTGGTTTTCTTTAGAAGCACATAATTGTAAGCCTTACCGCCGTATGCTCTCACCTTGCCTACATCGAGATCTGGGTGATCATAAAGTGGAAAGTATTTGCTTTCCGTTAGTTATTGATTATCGCTCACCCCACTGAACAAGTGGATGTTTTCAGTTGATGCAATGTACATCTTACCACCGTATGCTCTCACCTTGCCCACATCGGGATCTGGGTGATCAAAAAATGGAAGGTAGCTTTTCTCAGTTGATTTCCATTATTATTTTGGCTAATGCTAACAAGTGCAAAATTGAAAAAAAATTAAGGGTGGGTTATTACAATGGTATCAAAGCTGGTGATCTTGCCAGCTTGTTGGGAAACTAGTCTTTATTGCAGATTCTTTAGTTACAAGGGATGAATTACTATGCACTTTGGATACCGTGGAGAGCTTTTTCTTGAAGATAGATCAACTAGATTCTATGGAGCTGGAGATTGTTGTGGCTTCGGTTGTAAGTGTGTTGGCTAAGCCTACACTTATGAGGTAACCAAATGAAAGAGGTTAGAGTTGCAGTTATTTCTTGTAGTAGTGAGTTTACAAGGATTACAGCTCCTAAAGTTCCATACAATGATAAGACAATGAAGGAGTTTTTTCAGCTGATGGTAGAGGACTTCCGAGGTTTGAAGGATACTAAGCATCCTTCTTTTTCCAAGAGAGTGAGAATTCTAGAAATTGTTGCAAAAGTTAGATCTTGTGTGTTGATGATTGATCTTGGCTGTGATGATTTTATACTCCAAATGTTCGAACATTTCTTTGTTGTTGTCAAAAAGGTTCATGATGACAATATTATAACAACCATGCAAAAAGTCATGTCTTTGATGGTCAATGAGAGTGATGATGTTCCTCATCCACTCTTATCAGTTTTTTGGGCAAACATGAGGAAGGATGACCAAAACTCATTAACAGTTGCAAATGTGCTAGTTGAAATGGTCAATCAATGTGAAGAAAAATTAAAACTTTATTTGCCGATTCAAGTGGGAAAATAAATTATGACTATGGATCATGAAAAGAAAGAAGAGCCAGAAAATGTGAATGAAGAACCCTTAGAAATTTCTTTTGAAGAAGATAAAGGGTTATTTCAAGAGGTATGCATTGTTGATCTCCAAAATGATCTTTTTGAAGAACTGGACTCCCTTGATGAACACTAGTTTAACTTATCAAAGAATTTAGTAGAGGAGCATGATGAAATGGAGCTTGATGAAGATTTTAAATCAGCACTTATTGATGGCTCATTGTTTGAGTATGGTGTTTCCATGACCTTTGCCCAAGGTGATTGTGAGGAAAAACTGATTTTGAAGATCATATGGCTGAAGATACTTCAAAATCTTTGCTACATGGAGAACCAAGACACTTGGTTGAACAAAGACCTAGAAAGTTGTGTGAATTGAAGAATCAACTCCTGGTCACCAATGAGAAAGAGATTCAAGTCCTCACAATGTTGGACAACACTCACAAGGTCTTTGAAATACTCATGCAAAAAGGTGTTGAGGGTAGAGTCACTCCTTCAAACTTGCAACTTATCAAAGACTCTCTGGAGACAATGAAATTAGAGTACTTACACTTGATCAGAGATCGTGATTATGCCATCAAATTTGCAAGGGAGGCCATTAGTGCATTCAAAGAAGAAGAGAGAAAGGTTGATGAGCTTACTTTTGAGCTTGATTCAACAAAAGACATGTTAGAGATTACTCAAAAGGCATTAATGGAGGTGAAAGGTCAACTAGTTGATACACAAATTTTCAGGTAGCAAGAGAATGAACAAAGAGCTAAAGTCAAGCAAGTAATTGATGAGCTTGATAGTCTTGAAGAGGAGTTTGACTTACAGTGTTTCCTAAAGAAATCAGAAGCTGCATGTGCAGATTTGGATCAACAAGATGGATTTGAGCAAGAGGAAAGGGATGACTTTCAAATTCTTGATAATCCTCTCTTTGAAGTGGGTGCAAAGTTAGCTTATGATAATCCACTCTTTGTGATGGAAGATGAAATGACTAGTGACAATATCAAGATATGGGATCCTGGTGAAGTTTCCAAGTATGAGATAGAATGTGGTTTTCAACTTATTGATGATTTGAGATCCATTAATGAGGATGAGCCAAACTTTGTGGTTCATAATCTTCCAAGGTCACCTGATAATGAATGCATAAGTGACGCTGAAGATGTAGTTTCCACATGGGATGCGTTGAAACATGGAGATTACATCATGCCTAACCTTGAGGAGTTTCCAAAAAATGATTTTGAGCTTGCTAGAAAGTTTAGAACAGCAGTAGATAATGCAAGTTTAGAACTTGTTTGGCATAAAAAAATGGAAAGACAAGGGCCTAAACATGATTTCCACTTATTGGACAATCTATTTTTCGGATTGGCAACTGATTTAACATATGCTAATCCTTCTTTGAAACGAAATATGGAGACACCAATTGCTCTTAGACCCTTAGTTGGTGATGCTTTCATGGTTGAGTTGCAAACAAAAGTCAAAGATGTCATATTCCGCCATGGGAAGCAGGAGGATGAGTTCATGATGAGTGTAATATTATATGATGGTTACAAGAATCCGAGTGCCTTGGTGGGGCAGTTTGTTGGTGGCACTTGGATGATTTGCATGAGACACATTCTTTTGAGGAGGATGCCCTCTGATGAGACACACATGGATAGTAGAGTTGCACAACACAAACATGGTGGCATCACATTGGGGGAGACTTCCTTTGCCCGAGATCATATACATGAATTGTTGGGGATTAAAGATGATGGAAGAAGCATACAATGGGAGGTTTCAAATCAAAGGGGTGACGGGAATATTGCTGTTACCTTTCCTTACAGTCATCTTAAGAGTCCATTTGTGTTCGTACAAGTGGATTGGAGAGAGATCTTGAGCAAAATTTGGCACATTATTGAGTTGGTGACACTTGAGAGGACATTTCCAGCCAACAGCATGATCAGAGATGTCATTTTGGCAAAGGATTTTCAGTTTTGAAGCAGTTGCTCTTCTTCTTGGGTGCTGATTTTTCAGACCACAAGTTGACCATTTCAGATTTGTGTTGGCGTTTCACTTCACACCTCTGGAGTGTGAATTGAAAACGGATAACTATGCACAATATTAATTGCTCTTCAAATTAGGAGGGGAAGCTCCCTCTTTTGCTGATGTGAGTGAAAAGTAAAGTAATCTGAATTCCTATCTTTTTGACTCAGCTGGTAGAGGCAAAAGGTTAAAAAACCAAATACATTGCAGCTAAGGTTTTCTTTGGTTTTTGCAGATCTTAACTACAACTAGGCTAACGCTTAAACTATCCTATTTCCTCAAGAAAAACAGAGCATGAGGATCTAGGAGCAAAGGGAATAGTTGACGATAAACTCTATCTCAGGATTCCCAAGGAGGTGGAACACTTTATCCAAGGTGTAGGCTGAAATAAAGGTTATTGGAAAACATGAAACACTAAGCTCATTCTCAGGATTCCCAAGGAGGTAAAATACACTATCCGAGGTGTAGGCTGAAAAGAAGATTACTAGAAACAACATTAAACGATAATATTTATCTCTAAATTCCCAAGGAGGTAAAATACTCTATCCAAGGTGTAGATTGAAAGAAAGATTAATAAAATAGTAATAGTAAATCTGGGACAGCAAATTGTGTAATGAAACACACACAATAGACGATTAAACCAGCTTTATATTAAACAAAGTCAACCAATACAGAATAGCAATATTGTAGGCAAGGTAGGCACAACAATTTGTTATCACAAGAAAAAGTTAAAATACAATGAGCAGGGTGCTTTTATTTACAGAACCTCAAAGGAGTAGGGAACCCTAAAATCTCTTTGAGTTCATATTCAATCTTGCCAACATGCAAGAGTTATTACTATTTCTAAACAAAGATAACCTAATAGTTAACTCGAAAAATTACCTTAGTTAATTGATCTAAAACTAAGACTAATTAGATTGTGCAACACGCAAGTCTTTATTGATATGAGAGTTAGCTGATAACCAACATCAGTTAACTAAAACCTAACTAAAATCTCCATTTCTACCAAAAGATATCCCCGAGGAAGAGATAAACATGCATGAAATCAGCAATCCGAACTCAAAAGTGATGTTGAGTTGATTGCTGCCTTTGACTCTTGTAGAGAAGGGGGATTCGCTACTCATGAGTCTCTTTATTCTCAAGAGATTCCTAAGGGGCGAACTGCCCTAAACTACCTCAATGAACAACGCGAGAGTTCTAGAATCTGAAGGAGTAAATCACAAAAGTTTTCTAGATAGACTGACGAGCTCTCGGCCAAAGGATAGTAGTGTGCTGTCGTCTTATACAAACCAAAAAGCGAGAATATCATAAAAAACAGCTAAATGATCACTATCAATCAGATTGCTAAGAACTTACAGAATGCGGGAAAATGACAGAATGTAATAGAACTAAAATGAAGTAAAGTACAAATGACAAAGTTAAAGAGGATGAGAGATAGAAGACGCTCACGAAAACCTAAGTAATGAAACCTCTAGCACACGGATATCTTCAATACCTGCATGTGTAAGATCTGGAGAAAATGTTGGGGTTGTATAGGGGTTTGCCTTAGTCAAACCCTTGTTTTGGTGTTCCCACCTCCACGGACAGCCAAATAGATAGAGAGAAATGAACAAATGAGTGATAAAAGCAATCTCTACTCGAGGAGGAGAACTCGTATCACAAAATGGAGATGCAATAGATAAGGGATGTGTGAAATCCCAGGATGCTCGCAAGCACAAGACAAGGGAGATATCAATTACAAGGCTTAAGGAAGCCAAAGAGGGAGAGCAAGATAGCTACAAGAGCCAAGAGTGAGTTGCAAAGAGTATTGTTAGAGCTTGAGTGTGCTGCTGTAGCAAGCTATATGGAGCTGTGCAAGCAAGATATCAAGACAAAGGAAAGAGGAAGAGGCCAGACCCAAAGCTAGAGAGATCCAGAGAGTGAAATGAAGTGAAAAGATGGCCTTTAAGAAGAAAATAGGAGAGAAAAGAAGCTTCTAGGGCCGTTACAAGGTGTCCCGAGCTATTACCATCGACAAAGGTAAGTGACAAGTGTCAAACATGTTCGGAAACGGTCGTTTGAATGTCAAAAAGTCACAGGACGCTAGCGCGGTGCACGAACGTTTGCGTGGCGTGCTAGTGTCTAGACACATCACACTACAAAACGATGAGAATGGGAAAAGCACAAGGTTTGACGCAAAGCTGACACGCAAAGGTAGTTGTTGAAAAGGGGTTTTTAAGCACCCTGAGAGGGGAAAAGGGCTGATGTAGGGGCTAAAATGAGGCTACACAAGTACTAGGGGAGTGGACACTAAAGTGGTTACAAGAATGTAGGGGTGCAATTTTACAACATTACAACTCTATCCTTGGGAAAATTGTAGGATCTAATTGTCTGTCTACTCCAAGCCATCACGAGCAATCATCTCCTCTAGGAAATCATTAATTGCATCTTCTTCAGGCACTTTGATGCTATCATGAATAACAAACTGTCTACTCAATGTCTTCTCTCCATCTGCGATCAATCCCAGACATTCTTTGACCTCCTCAGCTGTCTTATCGAAACTTGTTGACATCACGGAAAAATGATTCAACTTGGACGCCACAGGATCACCATTAAGACCATCACGGACCAAACTCTGGAATTCTGCTTGCACATTGCCGAGATCGGTGTAGGTACCATCCTCATGAAGTTAATGGCACGAGATCTGTGTGACGAATTCCCTTACGAGCTTGAAAGCACCAGCGACAATTTGCTTGATTTCAGCCATCTTTGTAGACACCCTTTCATAAGTTTCTACTTTGAAGAGATGTTTTTCTCTCCAAGCAAAAAGCTTCCTTTTGTCTTCATCTGCTACAATGGCATCATTTGCGACCGCCAACTGAGAAATGACAATCTCATCCCTTGGTTTGTTCTTGGCGATGCTCAACTCAAGCTGCTGAATTCCTTGACGAAGATTGTGAGCTTTGTACCTTAATTGGTACATCTCTGTAAGAAGGTATCTGCCTTCGATAACAAAATCTTCAATCCAGTTCTCCAAAAGCTTTCCAAGATTGGCCAACTGACCTAGCTTTTGTTGATTTACAGGTGATTCTAGAAGCTGTGGAAGAATAGCCACAATGCTTGAAGTCCCATGAAGAAGATTCGAGACATACTATTGCAGCTGATTATTTTCAGCCTTGAGGGCTGCTTTGTCTTCTCCGTCCTTCATCACCTGTTCTGGAAGATTACTTGCAAAAACTTTAAAGAGGCTCACGTCCACGTGCCGAGTGCTTCTACTGAGATTGGATTTAACAAAAGTGAAATCACCAACCTCAACCTCATCCAGTCTCCTGTCTTCTGGCGGTGTAGCCACCTCAACGATAATCTCTGCATCAGGATTCTGCTCTGTGTACCTGTTTCTTGATCTTCTTGTTTGACTTGTCTTGATAGACACTGCCAAACTTTGAAAGATCCAGCTGATAAGAAGGCTTTCGCCTCCTCCTACCCAAAGTTTTCTCAAGCCAAGATGAATGATCTATGCTATCTACTCTGGGAGAAACGCCTGCAGCTGTGTCAACTCCTGATGAATAAACTGGCTCTGAGACTTCACGAACTGGCGATTCTGGTTCTCAATCTATCTGAATGGGAGGAGGCTGAGGAGATAGTGGCGGACTAGGAGATGAGGAGCCAACTTCAGCTTGTACTACTGGCTCTACTGGAACTTTTGGCACCTTTTCTAGTTGTGGTTGTTGACTTGTGTTTCCATTCAAACTCTTCCTTCTTCTACTAACTTTGACACCTTTGGGCGGATTGCTCCCATCCGCCTTCTCTTGCCGTCCAAGAAAAGCATATTGGTCTTGACAACTCGGCTTGATTTATCCTTGACTGAAGTACTCTCTTTGGCATACCAATCTGGTTGTTGAAGCAGTTGGCGAGAAACTTGATCTTTGATGAATGAAGTAAGTAACACTTCTCCATCATCATCTGACAAACCTTCAACATCTTCTAATAGGAAATCAGCAAGTTGAGGAAGAGTGAGCCTACAATAATGGTGCCTACACACTTCAAATTCATTCTCACAATTGACCCAAAAAGTCTTCAAGTGATGGATTGTGTGAATGATTCCGCTCCAAACGAGCTGCAAAGAGGCCCAAAGGATCATACAAGCACTTTTCGTTGAGGTACTTGAGATGAAGTTTTGACAATTTGTTGCTCATTAACTTGCAATCGGCTGCTGATCTGCATTTGTATATGCCCAATCCACATGGAAATGTAAATGCTTGCTTATGCCGATTACGTAGAAAAGAATGAACCTCATGAACTTGTCTCTAGAACTCCATAAACAAGACTTTGTCAGATGGGTATCTTGGTAGCATCAAAGGTTCTCCTGAGAAACCATACACTTGGATGTAGGTGAATGTAGGAAAATGAATAAACCAATCCGCCCAATTCTCCATCGCTGATTTGGCATCCGTTAAAACCCTTATGTGCATCTCGTTGTCAAGATCTCTCACTGTCTTCATTAGAAAATGATCGTTCACTTGCTTGAAATCTTGTTCAGCTCGCGAAAACTCCAATTGTGGGAAGTATTCATGCACACGTTGAATGCCAAGAGTACCAACGGTTTTCAAGAGTCTAAAATTTCCTTTGAATGCAATTAGATAGACAAAATGAGAAACCATATGAAACTCACGGAGCTTGAGAAATCCCGTGATTTGCTGGTGAAAAACCTCACTGATCAACATTGCCCAATCATAATGCTCTTTATTATTGACAATTTGAGAGATGACATAAAACATCCATGGCCGAAAGACATTTGCTTCTTCTTGACCCGTGGCTCGGTTGAGCAAGGTAATTACGATAGCAATCTCATCTTTGAATTCTGCACGCCCAAGCTTCTTTGGCAAATTGGTTTTCTGCTCTTTCGGCCACCTTTGAGCGACCTTTCCTTTTCCGCATGCCATATCTTTTCACATTCCTCCATGATTATGATGCATTTATTTGTACAGGGTGGAATGGCGAAACATTTTTCAACATCTCTTGGCTTGAGGCTGCAAACAACTTGCCCATCTGCTGATCGAATTTGTCGTGTAGAAGGATCATAATGCTCGATGCATGCAATGACAAGTTCAAGATCTGACACTGTGATGGGAAAAGAAGCTACTGCCAGCAACCCCCAGCGATCAAGATGCTTGATTGTAGTACTGTCTACGCCTTCCAACGTATTCAATTTGATCATTAGATGAACATGGCACAAGTTAGTGTCAAAAGTTTTCAAGAAGTCATGAATGAAGACCGATTTGGTCTTGTATTCAGTTGGATTGAACTGCATTTTGAAAACCTAGACTTTTGACTGTAAACTTGGATATGTTCTGAAAACTTCTGAAAAAGGCTAAAAATAACTTGTCAAGGGGCAATTTTCACAAAAATTTTCGAGATATGGGTTTTGTAGAGAATGTATTTCTAAGTTGACCCAGATCGTTAGAAATTCGAAAAATTGACTTTTCCTTCGACATGCAATGACTTTTCAGTGTAGAAGCTGTAGGGGCTGCAAAGGGCTACTGGGGCTATTTTTTTCGAAAAATTCTAGCATATGGGTTTCGAGGTTGCCAATGTGCTGATCAAACCTAGTTTCTCCACTTTTTGAAATGTTGACTTTTTCGGAAACCCTAATTTTAGGGGGTAGTGGGGCAATATTCTCGAAAAAATCTGGCACAACACTGTATTGAGTGAACTCAAATGACCAGATTTTGAAAAAGATGCCCTTTACTTGTGCATGCAAGAGAAAACCTAAGAAAAGGATAAAAGAAATGTGAGGTGAGAAGATAGAAATTATATTCTGCCTCTGTCAATCTTCAAGAAAAACACCTCCTACCCAATCTGATGAAGTCTGCCAAGCATGTGCTGAAAAACTGGAATCTGGAAAATTATACGTCTGAGTAATCTGGACCTAGAACTGTGATGAACACTAAAAAATTCCTCCTGTAGCACCTCCAAATTTTGTTTGCACGAGAAAATATGACCTCGCCTTTAACTGTGATGAAGAAAATGGATGACCAAGTGCTTTAATGAAGGATTTTCATGAATGAAGGCATCATATGCAAGTAAAATCCTAAATTTTGGATGAAATAATCTTATTGGACCTCAATTCAGTTAACTGGATGAAGACCAAAGCCTAAAACAGGTGCCAAAAGACATGCAAGGAGGTAGGATGCCACATGCAAAAATAATGGAGCAATTCGAGATCACTTTGGAGGTGGAACTGAAGTTTTATCCTTAGTTTGAGTTCAGTTCAAAGATCCCCAAAAATATTTGAAGTCAAAGTTTGACTTTAGGCGCCAACTTCCCACACTTAGAATTTTTTAAAACTTTTTCATTTTTTAACCTTTGCAAACATCACTGAAGCCTATGTTTGATCACTATTTCTGAGTGATTGACAGATCTAGTAGACTGGCTGACAGTCTCGTTGAAGAGTAGGATCAAAACTGAAAAGGAGCTTCTTGAGGTTGCAAACCCTAATTTTGACTTTTGAGCTATCAAAACCCTGGGCGCCCCTGGCCAGCAGGGGCGCTTTTTCTCACCAAACAACCATTTTTACAAAGATTTTCATCATTTCAAACTTGATTTTCACCTCCCTTTAGCCCGCATCTCCCAACACTTGACAAATCTCCCGAGCTGACGAACAGGTTCACTGTGGAGCTGGATCAATACTAAACATGATCTCCTAGAGGGCACAAACCCTAAAAACTTCATTTGGCAAGTCAAAATCTTGGGCACCCCTGGCCAGTAGGGGTGCTTTTATTTCTAGAATTAGCCATTTTTCAACTTGCTCCATTCCTCGTTCAATCTGCAGCTACCAGCTACTGTCAATTCCTCTGATCAGGTTGAGATATGCAACAGAAAGCTTGAAGAATCCCAGACAAGATGAGTATTTGAGCAAACCCTAGCAATTGCATTGGAGGGCTCAAAACCTTGGGCGCCCTTGGCCAGTAGGGGCGCTTTTGTGCTCTGAACTCACATTTTGACCTTGACTAATCCTTTTGTTTGACTCCTGATTCCGATAGTTTGGCAACTCTGTTCAATCCATTGACGGACTCGTTGCGAACCTTGATTCAAGTTTGAGACAAACATTTTAGATGTCATTTGCACAAAAAGTTGCATTAGGTACCTCAAAAGTTTGGGCGCCCCTAGCCAGCAGGTGCGCTTTTTCCCACCAGTGTTCGTCAAATTTTGACTAACTGCATTTCCTTTCATTCTCCTCCGTTCTTCGTTTGATCTTCAAATTCAGGCGTTAGATAGATCTCTAGGACTGGTTGGCAGGTTCGTCGTGAAGCTGGAAGAATTTTGGAGAAGACCTCTTGGAAGCGACAAATCCTGAAGAGTTAATCTAAGCCCCTGAAACCTGGGCGCCCCTAGCTAGCAGGGGCACTTTTATGCTCCAGAGTTACAAAATTTCCAAGAATCTGTAATCTTCAAACCTCATCTCGCTCATGACTCATTTCCTGAAAATCTTTCGTCGTTGAGTGATATGTACAACATCTGAAACTTTGATTTTGAGACCTGACAGTTCAACTATCCTCCATTGATGACCCCAGAGCTCATGCTTCATCATCCAAAAAAGCAAAATTGACCCATGATAGAAAAATTGATAATATGATGATTATGACAGGACCAACCTAGTCAGGATGCAAAATTAACCAATCAAAATCAATTTGGGTTGCATGCATGATGTTCCTATTTTTTAGGGTTTTTCTATTTTTAGAAAATTTCGTCAGCAAAAAACCTAGAAAAACCCAAAAAAAGTCTATTTTTAGACTTTTTCCTAAAATTTAGGGTTGAAAAACTGAGATTTGGGTTTTGTGGAACAGGTCGTTTTGAGCAGACCCAGATTGTCAGATTTTGAGAATTTTGAGTTTTTGACCCACATGCATGGCATGCAAATTTCTATTTTAAAAATTTCCAACTTTGGACAATTTTTGAGATTTTGACCATTTTAACCAAAATGCCTCAATGAAGCAAAAAATTTATTTGGGTACAACAATTTGGAAAGCTGCAAGTTTGCACGTTTTCAGTCCATTCAGCCCCTTAGCAGGATTGACTTGTGGCTTCAAATGAAGGGGATGTCGAGTTTGAGCAATCAGGATCCGTGTTGGAGGAGTGTACAAGCACCGACCAGTTGTTACTCTAATGCATTTATTTGCACTTATGTTTTGGATAGCAGATTCTTTTTCAGTTATAATCATGATGTTGGAGTGCAGGAAGCTGAAAATGAGGAAGTTAGCCTTAATTTTCTCAAATTTACTTGTATGGTGCCACAAGTTTATGATTATGGAGATCAATTCTCCAAGGAGTTGATTAAGATCATGTTGAGATTGGCTGCTCTTTTAACGGGGGAACTTCAGGAGGTTACATTTGCAGGTGCCCAACATAACAGTGTTCCAAGTCAGGGGAGCTGCAGATTCGCCAGACTTATTTGTGATCCTGGAGTCATATTGAGTATTATACGGAATCAATCAGTGCATGACTTGCAATTCCACATAGGCATTGTAATTGAGCTTCAGTGATTTGCTGTTTCAGTGGCTCTTACAGTGCTTGTTTGTTTGAGTTTAAGGCAGCTCTCTTAGCGCCTAGGGTTTGTGATTTTGAGGTGGCTCCTAAAGCACCTTTGGTTGTAGATTCATCATATTTCTTGATAATAATATTGCTGCTATTGTTCCTGAAAGCCTAGTAAACTGAATTGATTGTAAGTGCAATTTCAGTTGTAATAAGAGGAGTAATCAGCTATTGAGAGTTGCTGTGTTGACTGTTCATTTTGCAAGAGTTTATAATTCATTTCTGCATATTCTGTTAAGTATATTACCTGTTGCATTAGATCTGATTGGATTTACGATTCAGTAATTGGTGTTCTGTGGAGTTAAATCAATAGAATTAAGAGTCAGTCATTGGTGTTAAATATATTACCTGTTGCATTAGATCTGAGTGGAATTAAGATTCAGTCATTGGTTGTTTGCGATTGCATAGCATCATCCCATTTACCTCGTAATAGAATTTTAAATTCCGTGCACAGAAAATTATGGGTCTATGTACTTGGTCCTAGAAATGAGTTTCTTTCAACTTGGGGATTTGATAAGGGTGCTTAAATTTAGGGAAAACTTCACAGTTAAGCATGTTTGAACTGGTAGTATTGTCTCAAGAAGTCCTGGTTTCTGTGTGTGAGTCCTGATAGTAATGATTTATGCTATGAAATGAGTTTTGGGTGGATCATTCAAGCTCATTAGAGACAATTCATAGAAGAGATTCAGTAATGATCCTGTTGGTCCCCAAATAACATCCAATAATTATGGACTGCAAAAAAACTTAAAATGCCAGTATTCTGTTATTACTTTTTTTTAACTAATTTGCTCTGCTGTATTACATACTACATAGTATTGTATGTGGCTTTACCTGCATGCTTGTACTATATCTTCATAATAATAAATGTTTGAATCAAACACTCTTTACTTTTATTTTTTGTACATAAAGAAATGCATGCAACCCCTCCAAAATGATAAAATTTTAGGTTTTCTTGTTGCTGGATGCATTCTGTTACATTGTGGGTCCTCTGTGGTACATGCCAGAATATGACATCTGGGGGTGTTCCAGATTAACATATAGCATCGGCTAATGGCTAAGTCAATCTACCTTGTCTCCACGAGAACCACAGGCACACATCTAACTCACTGGAGTCTGGATAATTATTTTTGTCTCTTGATGTTATCTAAGTCTTATGCTCATGGTAATTGTTTTGATTTTGTTAGGATTTATACCTTATACTTGTAATTTACTGCCTAATTTTTTGGGTCATTTTTCTTCTCTCCTGGCTATATTATGCATTGCAGGTGAAGAGCCTCCGGAGTCATTGTTTATGAAAGAGCTGAAGCGGCGTGGAATGACTCCAGCATCATTACTGGAAGAAGATGATAAAATTCCATATGGGCTAGGCAACAAAGAGACAAAGACAAGAGAAGAGGGCAATGATGTGTTTGAAAACAGAAAAGACAGAGGAACTTTTAAAGGGACTAATGATTGGGGCCAGTTTAACCAGAGAGCACGTTCAATGGCCCTCAACAGTGAAGGTCTTGAAGTGAGTTTTATACTGCCATTGTTCTTTAGCCAAATGTTTGTTAAATATATGATTGGAAGAAACCATGTAGTTAAGTTTGGTTTAATTACTGAAATTTGGGGGTTCTAAAACTTCAAAATTCAAGGAGCAATCACACACATGTGACATACTGATTCTTATATTATTCTATATTCTTTTTCTTTCTCAGTTTATTCAAAAATAGACTTAAGTTTGGTAAATAGTGACTAGTCTGAGCTAGTCTTAGAATGCTTCATTTGGCAAAGACAGCACAAAGCAAATCCAGCATTGATTGCACATCATGAGGCCATGCCTAGATAATGTATTTCATCTGACAATTCACATGCCTACAGTATGCTTTCCACATTTTGTAAGAATGTCTATCTATGCATTTGAAGTTTGATAATCTGAAATTAATCTGCTTTCAATTGTTCAGATGAATTTTAGTATGGCATGGAGGGTGCCATCCAAGGTTGATAATAATCCAGGCTTACACCTGATCATTGTATAATATATATGCTTAAAAATATCCAATGTTTCTGGCAAGACTACACTGGGCATATATAGAAATCATAGCTGTCCATGATGCCATATTTTAATGAGCCACTTCATCAAAAAGCCAGAGCCTCTTCAAGAACATCACTTTGTGCACAACTTCTAATCATCACAGTCCATGAAACCTCATGTAACTGAAACATTATATCAAACATTTCCTTTTGTAAACTCCCATATTTTACACTCATGTCTTTGAGAGCAGTCACATATTCAACATATGGCAAATTTTCTGCTTCCTATTCATAAGCTTTTGGATTGCTGCCACATTTTCTTACATGTTCTATCATGGCAGACAACTACATTAGACAAAAAATGCATCTTATTATTTCTGATACCGAGGATGATGAAGGGACTGGAGAAAGTGTCTACTGACCTAATGCGAATGGTAGGTTGGGGTAAAAGAGGGGGGCATTTCCCGAGTGGGGGAAATAGTGGGGCACTTAAAGCTTAGGTTGCCATGGGACTCTTGATACTCTGTGCCATAGCAATGCACCATGTTTGGCACCAGTTGGGCAAAGGAAAATGTCTGTCTTTACCTCTGCAAATTGTAAGGGCTTTGAAAATCTCCAAAGTGTCATCAACAACCCCATCTTATGCATATTCGATAAAGAATACAGACTGTTGTCAATCCAAAAATTACAGCCTGGACTTTACTTTTAGGTTTGAAGTATGAGGAAAATAAAGAGATGCAGTACTAAAGGCAAATATAGAGTAACCATGGTTAAGGGGCATGGTTTGCAGACCCCAACAACAATGAATCTTTGAAGAATGCATGGTTATGGTGCATTTTAAGGATGGATATTCTCATGCAGTTTATTGAATCCTTCCTCCTGCTGTCATCAACTGTAATCTCCCCTTTTTAGCATGATCTTATTTTATGATGATTAGCCTATTATTGGATCTTCGTAGGCTAACATGTGTGGATAGGGAATCTTAGTGGCAGATGATGGTGGATATTGTTGTTTCCACCCCTTCAGTTTAGTGTTGGGCTCAGTGCAGGCCTTTGCAGTTCAGTGTTCGCCAGCTTCTGACGGCACGTCAAAACACTGAGAATTGAGGGAGTTATGAATATTTTAGTGATTAAGTCATTTAATATTATAAAGTTATAATTTGACTTTATAATAATTAAAAACCACTTAAAATGTTATAAAATAATGACTTAAATGTTATAAAGTGAAAAATCAAAATCACTTAAGTCATTTAAAGGTACGCCCACTTGGTAAAGTGAAATAAAAGACTATTGAAGTAATTTAAATACATTTTAAATGTATTTTAATGGAAAAGTGGCGTTACTTCTTGGAAGTCATGTTTTTTGGGGTTACAAGGCAAATGAAGCAATTCAACCTCATTATGTTATGATTATTTGACTTTGCTTCAAAATTGGTTTTCTGTGCATTTGTCTGAGACAAGGGTTACAGGATATTTCTTCCATTGGAGAGCGAAAATTCTTTAGGGATTTGCATGCTTGAGGTTGTGAAATACCAGTTGAATCTATGCTATTGAGAGGGCTTCAATTCATAAGTCTATTTGAGCTTCATTAGAGATTGTATGTTTATATTTCATCAGTTTGAAATATGCTGGCCAATTTTTTCATTTTATTACATAGCTAAATTCACCCATTAGCATTAGTGCAAACATAAACCAGCTGAATGTAACCCTCTCCTCTAATCAACCCAAATCCCAATGCGAGCAAGGTTGAGAGCATACACGAAAGGGGGTTGTTAGAATAACCAAAGCTTGCTAAAAGTAATGGAAAGGAGGTGCAATCAATCAACCACTTATTCAGTGGGAGGATGTACAATGCAAAAAGTAAAATGCAACTCGACCACTTCTTCAGCGGGAGCAGGATGACGGCTCAGCCGATCAGCAAGATGAAATAATGCAATTACACAAAGTAATAGGCGGCAAGCCAACCTCTTCCACTTTTTAGCGGGTGATACAAGGAATTGGAACTAACTAAGACTGAAACATGCCAATGTCATCCATAGTCGTGGGAATTACAAGAATCAGATCTGAATAAGAGAAGTGCTGACAGTACTACTGTGCAACTTACAATATGATAGAGAACCTGCCAAGCACACGTGATTAGAAACCAATTAACGCTGCCATAATAACAATGACTCCCCTATGCTCAAGCTTGACTCCCTAGACTCAAGCCCACTCAAAAGATGACTTTTCATAATCTGATATGACTGTAACAATGACTGAAATTGCACAGACCGGCAGCCTGCAACCTCACTAAATCACTCATAACTCGCTCAAAACCCAACCAATTAACATGAAATAAGATGCATTATGATCTAACATGGAAGGGGACCAAGACTAGTAATCAAAACCCACCCAAACAACCTCTATTTATTTGGCACGGAAAACAATATACTCTCAAAAGGTACGACCCTCTACGAAGGGCGATTTTTCCTTTTTAAAAATCCACACTTGGTATTAAAATCTAAGAATTGACATGTAGGGTCGCCCCTAGCAAAGAAATCATTAGGCAAGACACCCAGAACCACACTATTTTTATTTTGCAAGTTGTGAATGAAAACTACAATCAGCTGAATAGATTCAGCAACACTAAAAACCTGGTAAAATGCAAAATACATCAACTGCAATCTGCTCAAGCTCAATTCAAGAACATAGACAAACCTATCTTAACTAGTTGCTATCTTTCAAGCAAGAAGCCAAGCCTAGCTAGGGGGTATGCCTTCCCCAAAGCACTCAGTCACCATTCCGGCAGCATAACTTTGCAATAAACTCAAGATGCTGAAAGAGAGAGCAAAGCCTCTTATTTATAACTTTCTCCAACCTCAAATTCAAATTCCTTTTCCCTCCAATTAGGTCACCCCCATGAGATTCACATTCAAATTCACTTTGACATTTTCCTTTCATTTCAAACTTCATTCTCCATAACTTGGCGTCCAAACATAAGGAGGATGAAACTTTATTTAAAATACCAATAAAAGGAATGTTAGGCGCCCCAATTAATAAAGTGAAATGCTTTTCAAATATTTCTCCAAGTATGGCGTCCAAAATACTTAAGTGAGAAACCTTATAAAATTTGCTCTTTTTAATAAACCAACTTATCTCTCCATTTGGGCGTCCACCAAGCCTTAGTAAAAATATTTCACTTAAAACAATATTTTCATCAAATATCGAACTTCCCAAAATAATCACCTCAAATGCTGGAGACTGGCTGAATATATTGGCCTGCCCGAAATAGCCATAATACCAGGTTGCAGGAATACTGCCAAAGTTAGCACTAAAGGTGTTGGAGACCAAACTGCAAAACTCCAACATGCAAACCCCCGAATCCTCAAAGAAAACCTTCAAGCAGTTGGAAACCCTAATTCTGCCTCTGACTAGCCTATGAGCATCCAAGAATAGGCTAACAGTCATTGGAAAATGTAATGCTAAAAATGGGGATATTACACAGTTTTCTTCAATAACAGGGAAGGGCTTTGATCATTGGATGCCATCTTCATCATCCAACATGCACTAGTTTATAGTGGAGGTTGAGGCTGTACATCTCCTTCAAAGGGCCGTACTTTCTCTTCAAAAAGGGCGTGTGAAGTAAAAACCTAGAACGCCTCTCTTTTGGCCAGTTCTTTGATACCATCTTGGATGCCTTGGCTTCTTGAGGGTTTTGATTCCGCTATTGCGTGGGAGAAATCCATTTCTGGAGATGTGCGTAGCTTTTCACCAATTTCAACATTTCTTGCCTGCCATGTACAAATCTGCTTTATTTAATTAATCTGGAGGTTTATGGGTATGTCTATTGTTTAGAATCTATCTATAGCAGTTGAATACTTCTTAATATGATGGCAGTTTCTTAATTTTTTCTTTAATTTGAGTTATGGCACCATTTATGCTTGGCGCACCTCTCTACTTCTTGTCTAAAATTCTTCTAAAACAAACAAAAACACAAAAACAAGTCAGTAAACGTCAGTGGTTGAGTTGGAGCCAGCAGGGTTCATCACATCAACCCTCACAGAGGTAAAGCCAACACTTCTAATGTTCATACAACTTGTAAGAAATATAGCTTGAATGCTGATATAAATGCCCCAAATTGACTGAAGATTGATTGATTTGATTGTCAAACTGGGCTATCAAGAATGTTGCAGTGCAACATACCCAACACTCATAGATTTTTATCTCCTTAAGAAGGCTCCTTCACCTTCAGTTAAAGGCCATAAATCAGGCTTTAGATTCTTCAAAATGCGATCTTTATTGTATTGCAGAAAAGAGTTGAAGGTTGAAAAGATGAGTAGGAATAGAAAATGCAGTCTTTTCATCAAAGACTTAAGTCTAGGGTCACCAGTTCAATCCTTGAGGATTTGCAGGATGCAGATGATATGAAAATTGAAGGACAAATTCCAACAACAATGGCACTAATGGAAACTCACAAAACATGGGATTGCAAACTAGTGTCTGCTCAATTTGGATACTAAATAAACTTGTGGATTTCAAAGGGAGTTAATGACTTGATGGAAAAAGCCATGATTGAGAGATTGCATGGAGCCTTTATGTAATGTCCCTTACCCGGTTTGCCCTAGAAATCACTTGTTGATTAGGTTTAGGGTTTCTTCTTTCCAAATGATTGTTCTTTTTAATGAAGTAATCTTTGTTTGAAATCTGCATTCACCATATTAACAACATTTCCACATACACATATATTTGTTAGCATTAATATCTAGATATCCAAGATATAAGCATAATCATAAAACAATAGTGAAGACATATGAGGAGTGGCATGGGGGATTCGCCCTAAGCCCTTTGGTTTCAGTTGAGGATGTGTTTCACAATCCTCCAGCCCAGGGACTTGCCCCTGCTCTCTCCACCTAGGACATCACCTTGGAAGACACTTAACTTATTGGGGATAGTTAGGGGAGCGCTAAGTAGTCTAGGCCTACCACCCCTCCATGGCTGCAGTGGAATCTTAGGTGGAACCCCCACCCCTCCATGACCCAACCCTTGCCTTGGGACTAGTTGAACCTTAAGTGGGGTTTTTAGGCACCACTTCCCTCACACCCTACCTCCCAATAAGTAGCAAACACTCATGAAGACAATGTTTTAGCAATCAAATACATTTGCATTTATTACTGATTCTTTAAGTCAATATCAATATCGTCATCATCATGTTAATACTAAAGAAAGCATTACACCAATAATCAGATTAGCAATATTTGTTTCTTATATTCAAAATATGCTAAATATTATTGCTAAGTGAGTATATCACCTGATCTGCCGTGTCTTCCCATGTCTCTTTATTCCTTAATCGTCTTCCTTCAATCTTACATTTGATTGATCATAGGATAAAAACATATATAAATAAATATTAATCTATTCATTTTATATTAAGATCGTAATTACTTATCAGACTCAATAATTGCTGCAAGCATCATTATTCATTATTGCCTAATTGAATATAAACATATACATGTATATATTTGTATATACACATATATACAATCATTATTAAATACTCACCCTTGCATGAGCATCTATATTTATATATATTCACTTTTATATATATATATATATATATATATAGACACTTTTATGAAAATTATCAGCAAAACACATAATTATTTTCAATAACTATATTAGGATATACAACAGAAAGATGCCTTCTATAAATGATTTGCTGATTCCTTAGTTTCAGAATATGTTCCTATATTCCTTCCTTCATCGATTTAATGCTAGAAGATGCCACTTTGGTTAATGGTTCTTTTGTTTATTCCTCCATCCTTTTCATTCCATTCTTTATTCTGCAGAATCCTTCTAAAATACCCGTACATGTGAAGAGTTGTGGCTTTTCCCTTGACCGCTTGCTTCTCTAAAGAGTTTGACTGGTGGTTTGCATTGTTTGGTCCTTCCTTGGTGATCGCTGACCCTTCTTTAAGGCTCTGCCTTTTATTATTTTAATATAATCATAAACAAAAGAATATATATATTTTGATCTTATATTTATAATTATAATGTTATTACTAATAATTATGGTATCTCAGATTATATGTATTTTATTATTTATTTTTTGATGTTTATTATATTCATTTTACTTTTTTAATTTATTTAATTTGAGGCATGGATAATATTAACACCTTTGTGAATGTCCTATTACATTTTAGCAATATTTAATTAGTTCTGTTTTGGATTATTATAATAATGGTTTTATAATTGAATTGCTGCCCTTATTCATATTAATATTTATTTATAGATTGAATATATTCAACACATTTATCATAGGGTTTCTATATGTATTACTATATTATAATTATGTTTGTAATAGTATCAAATTGTTAATATGTATATTTTAATATTTACATTGTTATTTATTAATTTATTTGTATTTTAACAATTGGACTTTATAGCATTGCTATTTTTGGGGACATGACCCTTAATGAAGCCTTAGTGGAATGAATCTGGTGGTTTGTTCTTATCGGCAGAATGATTCAGTGTCTTGTTTTTTACATTTTTTTGGTGGGGTTTTAATAGCTAAAATTTTAAAAATAATCTTTTTCATGAACTGGGTCTTTGAAAAGCAGCTCATTTGATTTCGATAATTTTATTAACTGATCTGAAAAAGCTTTAAGTAGAATTAGCTTTTTAACTTTTATTTTGAAGTTTACATATTGTAACTTATATTATTGATGGCTACAGGATGACAGTAACTAGTTCATGTGGTAATGATGATAATCACATTTATCATCATATGTAGGCTGCTTTGAAGTGAAAATTTCTTGTAGTGAATTTTTCTCAAGTTTGGAGCTTTTGAATCAATGGAATTCACACTGCTGATGGAAGAATCTATTTGCTTTGATACCATATCAAAAATGTAGGCAGATTTATAGAAGTTTGCAAAATTTTATACATGGAAGTGCATCTATATTCCACACAATTTCCATTCAATAAGGCATTTACGTATTTGTAGGATTTTATATCCTATATTATAGGAAACCTCCTAACAACTCCCTTACATAGACGAGTTGTTCTAACAGCTCGTAATACAAACAACTACTCAAACAACCAATATTCTATACGTGATATTCTAACAAACCATGATAAACATACCAACAAACCTAACAAATGATGTAATATTCTGTAATAAACCACCCCATTTTTTTCAATTTTTGCAACTTGTTAGTGTTAGAAGTATAATCAAAGATAAGCAACAAAAATCAATTACCTTCCACTTTCTGATCACCCAGATCCCGATGTGGGCAAGATGAGAGCATACGGTGGCATGTTTTACATTGCAATGCTTGAAAGTAACCACTTGTTCAGTGGGGTGAGTAATAAACTTCCACTTATGCAGTAGTACAAACTGAAAGTAAACAACTCACAACTCTTCCGCTTTTCAGTGGTGAGTGCAAAGAAGGACCACTTGTTCAGTGGGGTCAGTACAAGGAGCTACTTATTCAGTGGATAATGAAAGATACCACTTATTCAGTGGGGTAAGTAACAAATCCAAAGAAGAGAAAGTCACTGAATGGTACTACCAAATTAGTGACACTATATGATGCTTAGGACAAATGATAATAACAATTACAACCCAACTGTTAATGAGATAGCCCCAATGAAACAACATCAATATACCTGAGTTTAACAACAAATAAAGGATTGATCTATCTCAAAAAATCAGTGTTAACCCGGGGACGTGTCCCCTGGTCTAAACCCCGCTGTCCCTATCCCGGAAACCTCCCCGTCCCGGAAACGGCCAGGGGGACAGCAACAATGTACCATGTTCTTTTTATTTTGATTTTCATATCGTAATTGAAAAAAAACTATATTGGCAATGAATTCTTAACATAAATGTTATATGCTAAGTTTCTATAATGTATATATGCATGCTTTATCCATGTTTTCATATGAATATTTAATGTTTCCTTATATATTTTAAATTTTTCTATATTTTATATAGCCGTCCCTTGCCGTCCCTAAATTTGGCCTGAAAAATCGGAAACTTGGGGACTCGTTCCTGCCGTCCCCGTCCCAGAAACTTGGGGTAACACTGCAAAAAATAAGTTGTAGCAGGTCTACAACACTCAGAAAATGCCATGTGCAGGTATAGGCAGCCCACAAATCATCACCAAACTCACCAACATGACCCAAGATCACTCCAAAACAGATTGCAAGCATCACAACTGATATTGATGCCTCCAAACCAGACTAAGAAAGCAAGGAAAGAGGGGCAGAAATCACCACACACAACCAATCACCACAAACCCCCAAATTGTGCGGCCTGCTGGTGTTAGTGTTTTATAGCTGTGGGAGGTATTTCCCTAAGCTAAATGAAACTAAGGCAGGTCGGCCATCATGTTTTATAAAAAAAATATTGTAATTGCTAGGTCGGCTCTAGGGTGAGCTTGCCTAGTCTTATATATATATGAGAAGGTGTCTCCTCATTTTGGCATCAAATCAATTCCATCCCAAGTTCGAATTTCTTCAGCAACAGGTCTATTTTATAAGCAGTAGATTAGCATCAAGGAGAAGAGTCAAATACTTTGTGTATTCAAGAAATCGCACTATATACAAGTGCAGATCCATTGTATAAGTTTCAGCCTTTCTAAGGCCCAATTTTGAGTGCTGTTTCTGCACTTCTATCTCTGATTATAAGAGAATATCTGTTGGGTTTTTCTCCCTCGAGTAGGAGGGTTTTCCCAGGGTAAAATACTGTGTTCATTGTTCTATGTGTTGAGTTTTCTTCTTGTTGCATTTCTGATCCTAAAAACTAACATGGTATTAGAGCAGGTTTGGGGAAGATCTGATCAAATTTGTCTAAGCATCCATTCATTGAATATTAATCAGACTTCTAGAGTAGATCTATAGCAGATGAAGAGCAGATTTATAAGGCATTCTATGAGGCAAATTGGACCAGCACAAGATTTTTGGTGAAGACATCTTGTAAGGAAAACCATATCAGCATAGAGCGAATTTGTGAAGACATTCCTTGAGGCAAATCATGCTAGTATAGAAGTGATCTATATGAAGCAATTCACATCATTATTTGGAGTAGATTTTGTGTAGTCACTATATATAATTTGGAGTAGAAATAGGATCAGATTTGGAGCAGGTTTTTATTAGAATCTGGGGCAGATCTTGTGTCTATTTTATAGAAAGTTTTGGAGCAGAAATTAGGCATATTTTTGGGGCAGACTTAATGCAGTTTTTGTGAAGATAAGCCTCAGATTTATGAGCGTATTTTGAAGATAATTTTTTTGACAGATTAGAAGGCATTAGAGATAAAGACAAACATCAAGAAAAGATGAATTCTGGAGTATCTTATTTAGCCGTCATATATATCCAAGCAAGAAGCATCGATTTCATTATTTAATAGTGATTGTATGAGGAAAGGCCGTCAAATATTGAACTCAGGCATTCAAGGAGTCGAGATTCATTTTAAAGGTGCCGCTTATGCCCTACGGTCAGCTACAGATTAATATTGACGCCATCACCTGGAGTATTTTTGAATATTTTATTAAGGTGTCAGTAAGACAAATGAAGAGAAGATAAGACAAAGAAATCACATTTCTCTTATCTGGCGCGACATGATACCATCGTAGCTTTGGAGCGGTATTATACTGAAGAAAGTCGGTGTGAAGAAAGCGACATCATAGTTTTTAGTGGCTGGCGCATCATAGAAGAAATCAAAGTCTTAAGGGCATATGATTTAGGAGGAGACAAGTCAACTGGTATTGCTGGCACCATCATACCGGTTATTATTATGTGTACAGGAAATAATCGTGTTGAGTATATATTCTTGAATTGTTCATATCACTGGAATTTGTGCAGTTGCAATTAATTCCTGGCCTAGACTGCTATAAACAGTTTTCTGAGTCTCTGCATACAAGCATTCAAGGTCAAAGACTTTCTTTCTCTTTGTCTTTGCAATTTCTGTTTGGTTGGTAATTTTGATGAAATAATATTTGAGCCTTTGAGAATTGGTTTGCATTGTTTGGACATGTATATAAACAAAGGTTTAGTCCTGGAATATTACATCAGCTAGATGGCAAGACGCCATTGTTTATCTAGAGCAACCATAACAGGCACGAGTTGAGAACATGTCCGGGAAGAGGATTAAGGTTCTGAGATCAGACAATGGAGGGGAGTTCACTTCCAGAGTATTTTTTGTAATCTCTGTATTGAGGCAGGGATCAAGAGGGAGTTCTGTGCTCAACAAAATGGAGTTCTATGTCTCGAGGAACTAGAATGACTCATTGAGAAGAAGTGTAGGTGTCAGCTAAGTGGGTTGCAATGTTGCAAGGCCGGGTGTTAAGTCCTTGGAAGACCTCTTCAGCTGCAGAGAACGGAATTGCACAAGGTAGTCAACCTTGTTTTGACATTGGTAGCACCGCAAACCATAGTTTACATACTCGGAATCGGAGAGTACTCGGCAAGCCCAAAAAATTTGACTCGGGAAATACTCGGCAACTTAAAAAGTAGCAAAATTTCTTATAAAAACACATTTTTTTTTGCAAAATTCAATTATAGAATGCATCAAATAAGTCTAAAAACCATGAAGGAGTGTTTTATATAAAATTTCATTGTTCAATACATATGGATTACAAAATGGCATCATTATACGAAGCCGCATAGTAAAAATACTAATAACTATAATGAATTTATGATGATTGTATTTGAAAATCATCATCATAAATTTCATATCTAGGCAATTACAACTTCCTCTTCCCCGACCTAGAGAAAAATTGGGCAGTAGAGGGTAGTGGTACGATCCTTGCACTCGATCTTGGCTCCCTGCTTGCCGTAGAAGATTGTGACAATGGCTCCACCATGCTGGTAGGTGGCAGTGGCTCCTCCACCATATCAATGTCATCCGCTCCAATCTCCCCTGCTTCTGCTGTAGGCAAATCCTCCATAGGTTGCCTCTCGAAATCAGCAATCTCATCCTCTGTAAACAAGGAGGCCTCATCATCCTGCACGGTCCAATCACTGTATGGATCAATGTCATCCAAATCAATGAGCTCGTCTGACTGGTCCTGTACCTTTCTTATGCGAAGCCGAAGGTTATATTGCACAAAAACAAGATCATTGAGGCGTTGTTGAGTCAACTTATTACGCTTCTTCGTGTGAATGGCATCAAACAAACTCCAGTTTTGTTCACAACCAGAAGAACTACAAGGTTGAGACAAAATTTGAAGGGCTAGCCTTTGCAAATTTGGGGTTTTTCCACCCCAATCTTCCCACCAAGAACCTACAAATAAGATATTCAAGTTTTTGTAAATATTAATAAAACAATAGTAATAAGTAATAATAATTGTAATTCATAACTTGCAAGATATAAGGCTTCACTTTTTCTTACTTGGTGTTTGGATCTCTCTTCCTCGTTCACATAATTTGGCAAAAAACAAAGGCCCCCTAGCTTGCTTATATTTTTGCAACTCTAATAAGATGAGGTCTTTCACTTCAGATATAGGTGTCATCCTTTCAATACATGTGAATAGGCCCTCCATAACCTCCCCATTAGCATCCGTGAAGCCATCAAAGAAGTAGAACTTGGGGTTGAGAAAGTACCCCGCTGCATGAATGGGTTGGTGGAGTTGATTGTTCCACCTTCGATCAATGATCTCCCAAATAGGGGTAAATCTATTTGCATCCCCCATGTAATAGTGTTGGATGGCCTCTTTGGCCCTATCCATTGCCTCATAAAGATATCCCATCACATTTTTCTCGCTGTCCACCAAGCGCAAGACCCTCACCAATGGCTCCGTCACCTATCAAGTACAAAGTAGAGCCAAATTTAAATTACACCTTACAATGGAACAAAATACTTATATAATTTTAAATTAAGAATAAAAGATTCAATCTGAAAATTCATTAGAGTTGAAGTTACCTTGACAATCTCTAATGCTCTAGTTGCAAATTGACTATCAAAGTTTATTGCTTGAATCTTTTCTCCATCAACCTTCTTTGAGTAAGTTGAGTCTACCCATGGTTGACTCACAAACATTTGCTTCAAGGAAGTCAATAAACCAGTGATACTTTGCAGCGTTAGAAAATTAGTTGCAAACCTTGTAGCACCTGATCGCACAAGCTCTTTCCCCTTGGTGTGATCTCTCATCAATTGAAGAACCCATGGGTGATTATATATATATTTTGTTATGTCTCTTGCTTGTTCTACAATTGGTTTCACCCAATCAATTTTGCCTATATCCTCCAAAAGAAGGTCAAGGCAATGGGCTGCACAAGGGGTCCACAAAACTGCTGGATGCCTCTCTTGAAGCAATCTACCAGCTGCCACATATGCCGCTGCATTGTCAGTAACAACTTGGACAACATTTTCTATGCCCACCTCTAAAACAACCTGCTCCAACATCATGCTCAAATTTTCTGCATTCTTTATTATGTTGGAGGCATCAATTGACTTTAGAAAAACCATCACACCATTGGAAGCCACTATAAAATTGATAAGTGTGTGGTTTCTTCCATCTGTCCAGCCATCTGAAAGAATTGAGCATGCAAACTTTTCCCATTTCTTCTTTTCTACTTCCACAATTCCTTTTGCATCTACAATAGCATCTTCAAGTAACTTGCCACTTAGATCTCTTGGAGTAGGGGCCTTGTACCCTTTGCCTGCAACTGTCAATGCTGTCACCAAACACTCCCAATAAGGACTCCTTGCCACATTGAAGGGAAGGTTGTTATAAAACCAAAAACTTGCACAAGCCTTGTTTGCCTCTTTGTACACCTCCTTATTCCACCCACTTGCTTCCAATGAAGGTTGTGATCCTTGAATATTTCTGGGCTTAAAAAATTGGAATTTGCTTGAAGTGGATTAAGTGGATGGGTTATTGCGACCAGCACGTAAACGTGGACCACGACTAGAGCCCAAAATGGCTTCAGTTTGCATTTGCACCTCAGAATCTTCAACCAAATTAGGAGCAATGGCTGATTGCATGGCTGCTTTTACTTTTTCCCTCGCCAATTTTTTTTCATCAAGTGTGTAATGTCCCCTTCCCAGCTGTGACCGTTTCAGTTGACCGTTGGCCTATTCCGAAGACCCATAGGCTACACGGATGGTGAAATTAGGGTTTCCTGGTTTTGAGGAGGTTGTTGCTTGAGGTTCGGGATTCTGTTTGCGGATTCTTTCTGGGTTTTCAGAGAGCTTCGTAGTGATGTGTTCAGTTTGGCATTCCGGGCAACTTCGCGAATTTACTATTTTTAGTAAATTCTATTTTTGGCAGTGGACAGTTTGGGTTCAGTTCAGTTGGTCCTCTTCTTTAGTTGGTTCAGCTGGCACTTCAATTCTTGGCCTTGGGCGCATATTTCTTGGAGAGATAAGTATTTTCATTATAATATTATATTTTAATATTATGCCCCTTGCCTAGCAGTACAACTTTAAGTTGTTTTAAAAGGGGAACCTTGAGGGTCTAGGCGTCATGGAGAGAATAAGTTATATCTTTAAATGTCAAATATTGAGATGAAGAAAGGGACGCTTATTGAGAGAATTGATTTTATTTTAAAAAGAAAATACAAAGTGAAATATTTCATGGGTGAAAAAGGACGCCATTCTTTGGAGGGAAAAAGTGAATTTGAAATTAGGGTTTGGGCGCCTTCTGGAAGCTTCTAGATGTTTCTCTCTTGTCTATTTAATCAGGCCTCAGCTCTTCATTTGGTATCTTTTGTCTACTACACCGTTATGCTGCTGAATTGTCTTCAGGCACTCGCTTCGAGGAAAGCATCCCTCCTAGCATGGGCTCATCTTCTTGCTTGAAAGATAGCAACTAGTTGAGAAGTTAGCTTGTAATAGGTTTGAATTGCATTTCCAATTGAGTCATTGCATTTTGGGAGTTCTAGTTTACATTTTCTATCATATTTTGATGTTGCTGAATGTCATTGAGGAATGTAAGATTTGCTCGCAGCTCATGAAATAAAAATGCTATCCTTCTGGGTATTGAATCTATCAATCTATTTATGTGGGGCGACCATTCTTGCCAATTTCCAGATTTTATTTGGGTCTTTCTGATTTTATAGAGGAAAATCGCCCTTGCAGCTGGGCCGTACCATCTTGAAGTGCATCGAAGTTTGTGCAAAATAAATAAGGCTTGTTTTGGGTGGTTTAGGAATTGCATCTTGGGCGCCTATATCAGTATAGTAATCTGCATTTGATTTCTCGTCAATAGGAATAGGATGTGTTTAGAGGTAGATATGTACAATTTTGTGAGTTATTTTGTTGCTGTTCTGCATTAAATCTGTCAAATCAGTCATACCAGATTTAAGGGAGTTCATTAGTTGTGCGAGGGGTTGATATTCAAGAGTTTGTGATTGTAGAAGAGGGATCTTATCTTGTTATAGCTTTGGAAGTTCTTACTCTCATGATATTTGGCAAGCTCTCTAATTTGCTGTAAGCTGAACAGTAGTACTGTCAGCAATTCATTCTCTTCATTTTGAATTTACATGTAATTCCCACTGAATAAGTGGAAGAGGCTGGCTTGCCGCCTATTTGCTTTCAGTTGAGTAGTTTAGGGACCCTCTGACCATATGCTCGCCATCCATTGGCGCCATTCTTGGTTAGGGTTACATTCTGTCATCATGCATTGATCCTCTGACCATATGCTCGCCATCACTTGGCGCCATTCTTGGTTAGAGTTCCTTCAGTTTGCATTGCATTGATCCTCTGACCATATGCTCGCCATCACTCGGCACCATTCTTGGTTAGAGTTCCTTCAGTTCGCTTTTCATAGATCCTCTGACCAATGCTCACACCTTGCCCACATCGGGACCCTGGTGTACATTCTGGTTAGAGTTACTTTCTGCAACGTTTTGGTTTGTGCTAACCTTAACGGGTGCATGTTGCATTGTAATCAATTGTGAAAAAAGAATCAAAAAAAATCTGCCCGGCTCATTACAATGACAACAATAATATCATCACCTTTTTCTGAATGCTTGGAAGATGGTTTATGTTTCTACCATGGTGGAATTTTATAGCCATGGTCAATATCCTTAACAGACCCTTTGGTGGGTTTCTTCTGTTGTTTTAATTGTTTTTGGAGCTCCCCTTTCTTTGCCTCCAACTTTAATTTTGCTAAATGCTGCCGTACAACATTTTTCTTTTCCTCTTTTGTTCTTGTTGTCTTGTAAGGATCTTTTGACTTCTCAATTTGAATCTTTAGCTTCACGTCCTCTAAAGTATGCTTGAGCAAAGAAACTAAATAATCTTCATCCTCAGAGGAAGATTCTGCTTTAGAGGATGACACTCGTCTTTCATAATGCCTCAACTTTTCTTTTTGATCCTTAAACTTTAGCATGCAACTTGTTTCAGGAACAACTTCAATTAACTCATACAAATCATCCATGTCTGGGGGAATATTTTTACTGGTAGTCGTTTCCCAATCCTAGTTTTTATAGTCAAAGATAACGTAAATCTTGGTACCAAGATCTAGTTTCTTAGGACAATTTGTGGCATAGTGAGGTCCTTTGTAGATAAAACACTTAACTCCTTTGGGGACCTTTTTATTTCTCTTTTCAAGTAAATATGGTGGTGGTTTCCTTGAAAAATTCCTTTTCTTATAAGGGACAACCTTATATTTCTTCCTACCATACTTTCCATGTTTGCTCCTTCATACCTTTTCTTGGAGCACTTTCTACATTTACATTTCTTTCCACAAACTTTATTTCTGAATTGTTTAAGCTGTGCAAAATCAGCAAGTTGATTAACTGGTGGCAAATCACAAAACTCTTTCAGATTGCAGGTGTAATTATATTCATCTTGATTTCAATGTCCATTTCTACAAGTTTCTGATTTTGGTCGGCATAAGAGCTAATGGATACATCTTCACACCTATTTGATGAGATTAGAAATAGATTTGATAGGCATCTTAGTGTGGCTATACATAGGATTTATGAAGAGATTAAAGTCAAAATTAGAACTTCGATAGGCGTTTCAAATGGTTTTATGAGCGACATTGGGGTCAAGCAAGGGTACCCCCTATCCCCCAGTCTTTTCAATTTATATATTGAAAAACTTGAATGGTCAAATTTACAAGGTGGAGATGGTGTACATTTGGGAGAGATTGTGATAAAGCTTATTCTTTATGTTGATGACCTTATTTTGATTGCCAAATCAGCTCATGGGTTGCAAGAGCACTTATATGCCCTTGAACATTTTTGTAGAATGTTGGGGATGCAAGGAAATATTAGCAAAACTAAAGCGATGATTTTCTCCAATAGAAGAAAATAGAACTAACATAAATTCTACATTGAAGGCAATATTCTTGAAGAAGTAATGGAGTACAAACATCTTAGAATTGACTTCAACAACAAGCTCAGTTGGGAGGGTTGTAGAAATAAGAGAGCTTTGGGAGGTTGGAAAGCGTATATGCTCTTCAAAATAGATGTAGAGAGGCAGAGTTATGGGATTGGAAAACTACACAGATTATTTTTGGGCTTTTAGTGCTTTTGATAGTGCTTTATGGGTTTGAATTGTGGGCTAGTAGAACCTTAGACTCAAAGTGGAAACAATTTGAGAAAATTCAAAAGCACTTGATCACAAGCAAGTTCAAAATAAAAGTTTGGTTCCATATGATATTATGCTAAGTGTTGTCTTCAATTTTGAATTCTCAAAATTGGACAACCCATATAAAATTTTGCCTAAAATTTCTTCATAAATCTCTATGGCATGCATTTCGAGGCACCAAAATTCTCCAATTGAATTGTGCAGCCATTGGTCTCCTTCCTATTTTGCCTTGTGCGAAATTTGGGAACATTTCGACATGTTTTTCCCCTTGTTTTGTCTAATTTCGGGATTTTTGATCACCATTGCAAGTAGGGATCTTTGTGTGTTAAGGCACATTTTACGAGGTGTTGAGGTTGTAAAACTTTGGATTTCAATTGATGGTTCCCTTGGGTATCCTTTCATCAACTCCCCTTTCCATTTTTGTAAATTTCTGAGTCATTTTTCTTGTGTTTTGGTCAAATTCGGGTTTTTAAGACAACACAGCAAAAATAGGAAGTTTTAAGTCATAAAGCAAAACTTGCTAAAGTGCCCAAAAGTTTTGATTTTGCTTTAAGTGAAATTGCTAAAGTGCCCAAAAGTTCCTATTTTGCTTTAAGTGAAATTGCTAAAGTGCCAAAAAGTTCTTATTGTGCTTTAAGTGAAATTGCTAAAGTGCCAAAAAGTTCCTATTTTTGCTAAAGTGCCAAAAAGTTCCTATTGTGCTTTAAGTGAAATTGCTAAAGTGCCAAAAAGTTCCTATTTTTGCTAAAGTGCCAAAAAGTTCCTAAAATTGTTAAAATTCTAAAACGTTCCGATTTTTCTTTAAGTGAAATTGTTAAAACTCCA